>JAUPFV010000002.1:217367045-217937045 GCA_036936605.1 Limnanthes douglasii subsp. nivea | reverse complement strand
ATGGGTTGGATTGGTATTAGTCTGGATACAGCAAAATAATTCTATTAGGTCTAATGTACTTATTCGATCTAATAAGTATAAGTACATTGTGTCAGAATTGATAAATTCTATGGCTTGAATCTTTAGTATTCTCTTATTTATTACCTGTATCTACTATTTAGGCAGAATACCGTCACCTATTTTTACTAAAAAAATAAAAGGAACCTCAGAAACGGAAGAAAGGGAGGGGACTAAACAGGACCAAGAGGTATCCACCGAAGAAGACCTTTTTCCTTCTCTTTTTCGGAAGAAAGGGAGGATCCGGACAAAATCGATGAAACGGAAGAGATCCGAGTGAATAGAAAGGAAAAAAAAGAAGGATAAGGATGATGAATTCCACGTTCACTTTAAAGGGACATACTATAAATCTAAAACGGTTTATGAAAATCTAGATGGGAATCAAAATTCAAAAATTAAAAAAGAGGATAAATCTCTTGCTCGTGCTATTGTGACTCTTCTTTTCGATTATAAACGATGGAATCGTCCATTTCGATATATAAAAAATGATCAATTTGAAAATGCTATAAGAAATGAAATGTCACAATATTTTTTTTATACATGTCAAAGTGATGGAAAAGAAAGAATTTCTTTTACGGATCCACCCAGCTTGTCTAGTTTATGGGAAACTATAAAAAAATGCCTTTGTTGACAAGAGAAAAACGATCCGCTGATGAATTCTATACTAATTGGATTTTTACTAATCAGCAAAAACAAATCATTTTTAAGAACCTATTTCTAACTAGACTCAAAGTTTTATATCAAAGAGATAAAGGATCTCTGAAGTTGAATATACTCGAAAAAAGAACTCGCTTTTGTAATAATGAGACTAAAAAAGAATATATACCTAAATTTTTTGATCCGTTCTTACATGGACTCTCTCGTGGAAAAATACAAAAAATGTTTTTACTCCCAATCATAATTGAAACATATAAAAAACCTAACATGGGGAGGGTTTTCATAAATAAAATTCATAATATACTTCTTAATACTGAGTATCCAAAATTTGAACAGATAATAGATAGACTTAATAGAAAAATAGAAAAAAAAAAGAATTTCTTTTTTTTCAGAACACTAACAAGAAAAAATCGATTCAGAAGATCGAATCAAAATTTTGAAATGTTTATTTAATGTTGTTATCGGTATAACTGAGTCTAACGATAAAAAAATTAGAAAAAATTCTATTGGAATAAAAGAAATCACTAAAAAAGTTCCGCGGTGGTCATACAAATTAATCAATGAGTTAGAACAACTAGAAGAAGAAAATCCAGAAAACATCCTAGCGGATGCTGAACTTGGTTTAAGAAAAGCCAAACGTCTAGTCATTTTTACTGATAATGAAACCGATATCGAAACTTACGTGATAGATTATTCACAACAATCGGATTTTCGGCGAGACATAATCCAAGGCTCCATGCGTGCTCAAAGACGTAAAACAGTTATTTGGGAACTTTTTCAAGCAAATATACATTCGCCCTCTTTTTTGGACAGAATAGACAATTTTTTATTTGATATCTCCGGGCTGCTAAAACGAATATTTAGAAATTGGATGCGAATAACCAAAGAAAAAGAAAATTCTGAGTATAATCATAAGAAAAAAAAACAAAAAATCTATACAAAAATGGAGGACATAAGTCAAAAAAGAGAAGAAAACAGACACATAGAAATTGAGGAAACCTGGGATAATTATTTACTTATTCAATTACTAAGGGGTTGCGCCTTAGTAACCCAATCGATTCTTAGAAAATATATTATATAACCTTTGTTGATAATAGTAAAAAATATTATCCGTATACTTCTATTGCAAGTTCCCGAATGGTCTGACGATTTCAAAGATTGGAATCGAGAAATACATATTAAATGCACCTATTATGGTGTTCAAGTATCAGAAAAAGAATTTCCAAAAAATTGGTTAACGGATGGTATTCAAATAAAGATTCTATTTCCTTTTTTCCTTAAACCGTGGCACAAATATAAATTACGATCCCCTGATAAATATCCAATGAAAAGTAAAAAAAAACGATTTTTTTTATTTAACTATTTTCGGTATGGACAGCGCACTACCCTCGGATTCTCCCCGAAAACATACTTCTGTTTTTTAACCTATTTTTAAAGAATTTAAAAAAACCATTCTAAAAACTAAAACTAAGTCTTTTATGGTTTGAAAATAAACAAAAAAATGGGTCATCAAAAACCTTAAAAACCTTCTCTTTCGAAACGAAAAAATAAAAGAACTTTTAAAAATAAACCGAATTCCTTCATTTGGCTTGAGAGAAATATATGAATTGAATGAAATAAAAAAGATTTTAAAATTAGTAATCAGATGATTTCTGAATCGTCCATTAAAATTCGATCCATAGAATGGACAAATTTATCAAAAAAAAATCAAGGATTTAACAAATAGAACAAGTACAATCCGAAATCAAATAGAAAAAATTCCAAACAAAACGAAAAAGAACTTTATAACTCAAGAAAGAAAAATTAATTCTAACAAAATAAGTTATCGTGATAAAATATTAGAATCATTAAAAAAGAGTTGGCAAATGTTAAAAAAAAGAAATACTAAATTAATCCGTAAATCATATTTTTTTTTTGAAATTATTTATAGAAAAAAGATATATAAGTTTTTTTTATTTTTCTACATATTATTCATATTCGAAAAATAAATACACAACTTTTTATGAAATTTACCCCAAAAATTATTAAGAAATACATTTACAATAATGAACTAACTAAAAAAAGACGAAAAAACTCACTTTCTAATATTCGAAATAATATTAGAACTAGAAACAATAATTTCAATATTTATTGCAACCCACCTTCTTTCTCACAAGCATATGTATTTTACAAATTAGCACAAATACAATTTATTAAAATGTATAATTTAAGATCTGTCCTTGGGTATCCCGGAACTTTTTTTTTTTCTTAAGACTGAGATAAAGTATTTTTTTGAAGAACGCAGAATATTTCATTCTGAATTAATTTTTTTAAATTCCGAACTAAATCAATGGAAAAACTGGTTAAGAAGTCATTATCAATATGATTTACTTCCGATTCTATGGCATAGAGTAGTATCCGAAAAATATAAAAAGAAAATGAACCAAATTTGTATAGTTCAAAAGAAACATTTAAACAAATGGAATTCATATGAAAATGAAAAACACAAATTAATAAATTACGAAAGAGAAATTGATTTTGAAGCAGACTTAGTACTGAATAAAAAATCTAACTTAAAAAAAACTATCAATATAATCTTTTATCCTATAAATCTATTAATTCTCAAGTTTTAAATTCCAACATGGATAAACAACAATTTTTTCATAGCCAGGTAGGTATCGCTAGCCATAATTATATAGTCTCTAATTATCTAAGAGAAGATAATATTATAGGTATGGAGAAAATTCCGGATAGAAAATATTTGGATTGGAGAATCCTCAACTTTTGTATTAGTAAAAAAGTTGCTATTGAGTCCATCGATCCCAAGAATATTAAGACGAGAGTTCAAAATTCTCAAATAATTACAAAAATTACTAAGAAGGGTCCTTCCAACAAAAAAATAAACTTTTTTGATTGGATGGAAATCAATAAAAAAAGACAAAGTCGTCCTATATCGAATCTGGAACTTTGGTTCTTTCCAGAATTTGTCTTACTTTATAATGCATATAATAAAAAACCGTGGATCATACCACTGAAATTACTTCTTTTCAATTTTAATGAAAACCATAATAAAAAAAATTACTAGAAATAAAAAAGAAAAAAAATATCTTGGATTAAATAATCAAGATCAAGATGAAACCAAATCTGCAGGTCAAAGGGAGCTTGAATCGGATGAGAAAAAACAATACAAAAACAATATAGAAGTAGCATTGCATTTCTTCCTCGAAAACTTTTTGTGTTTGCAATTAGGATGGAAGAATTCTTTAAATCAAACAATTAGTGATAAGCTAAAAGTATATGGTCTCTTCCTTAAACTGAGAAATCCAAGAGAAATTGCTATATCGTCCATTCAAAGAGGAGAAATTAGTCTAGAAATTCTGATGAGGAAGAGGGTTTTCACTGTTCGAGAATTAATGAAAAAAACAATCTTGATTATTGAATCTATTGAACCTATTAAGTTGTGTGTAAAAAACGATGGACAATTTCTTATATATCAAATGATGGGTATTTCCTTGAAAAAGGACCTAATAAAGCTAAAGCAAAGATACCAAGAAAAACAATATGTTGATAAAAAAAATTGATGAATCTAGTTCAAATAATTTTTTGATGTCTAACAAAACATACAAAAATTATTCTGATTTCTTTGTCCCTGAAAATATTTTATCCCATAAAGGCCGTAGAGAATTTCGAATTCTAATTTGTTTCAATTCAAAGAATACAAAAGACATGCATAAAAATAAAATATTTTACAATAAGAGAAAAAAATGTGTTCAAAAAAGTCAAAATATTGAGAGAGAGAGAAAACGAACTTAAGTAAATTTCAGTTCTTTATTTGGCCAAATTTTAGATTAGAGGATTTAGCCTGTATGAATCGTTATCGGTTTAATACTAATAATGGAAGTCGTTTCAGTATGGTAAGGATACATATGTATCCGCGAGTAAAAATTCGTTGATAATACATTTATTTTAATTCGTCGACTAAACATCTATTTATATATAAACATCATATATATATATATAGAAACAAGTGAATGATTGTTTTAGATTCTATTTTAAGACATATGTTTTGCAAAAATAACTAGTCTTATTATTCCTGATTAGTAAACTCAATTTTATAAAAAAAATGGGATTTTCTTTTATGCTAAAAAATTCATTCATTTCATTTCAAGAAAAAAAGAAGAAAACAGGGGGTCTGTTGAATTTCAAGTATTCAATTTCACCAATAAGATACGAAGACTTACTTCACATTTGGAATTTCATAGAAAAGACTATTTATCTGAGAGAGGTCTACGGAAAGTTTTGGGAAAACGTCAACGACTATTGTCTTATTTGTCAAAAAAAATAGAGTAAGTTATAAAGAATTAATTAATCAGTTGGATATTCGGGAGTCAAAAAATCGGTAATTTGCCAAATTTGAATTTGTTAATTTATTTTTAGTAAATCTGGAATTTTGATGAATTTATTTTCATTTTTAGCAATTCAATTCATATAAGAATGAATCAAGGAAAAACTTATGAATATACCGACTAACGGAAAAGACCTTATGCTAGTCAATCTGGGACCTCACCACCCATCAATGCATGGTGTTCTTCGTCTAATCATTACTCTAGATGGTGAAGATGTTATTGAATGTGAACCAATATTGGGTTATTTACACAGAGGAATGGAAAAAATTGCAGAAAACCGAACAATTATACAATATCTGCCTTATGTAACACGGTGGGATTATTTAGCTACTATGTTCACAGAAGCAATAACCGTAAATGGACCAGAACAATTGGGAAATATTCAAGTCCTTAAAAGAGCCAGTTATATCAGAACAATTATGTTGGAATTGAGTCGTATAGCTTCTCATCTGTTATGGCTTGGCCCGTTTATGGCGGATATTGGTACGCAAACTCCTTTTTTCTATATTTTCAGAGAACGAGAATTAGTATATTATCTATTCGAAGCTGCCACTGGTATGAGAATGATGCATAATTATTTTTGTATTGGAGGAATAGCGGCTGATCTACCTCATGGTTGGATAGATAAATGCTAGGATTTTTGCGATTATTTTTTAACAGGAGTTGATGAATATGAAAAACTTATTACACGAAATCCTATTTTTTTAGAACGATTTGAAGGCATAGGTATTATTAGTGGAGATGAAGCAATCAATTGGGGTTTATCCGGACCAATGCTACGTGCATCTGAAATAAAATGGGATCTGCGTAAAGTTGATCGTTATGAGTGTTATGACAAATTTGATTGGGAAGTTCAGTGGCAAAAAGAAGGAGACTCATTAGCTCGTTATTTAGTACGAATTAGTGAAATGACAAAATCTATAAAAATTATTCAGCAGGCTCTGGAAGGAATTCCGGGGGGGGGGGGGGGTCCCTATGAAAATTTAGAAATACGAACCTTGGATAGAAAAAGGAATCCAGAATGGAATGATTTTGCATATCGATTTATCAGTAAAAAACCTTCTCCCGCTTTTGAATTGCCCAAACAAGAACTTTACGTGAGATTTGAAGCCCCAAAAGGGGAATTGGGAATTTTTCTGATAGGAGATCAAAATGGTTTTCCTTGGAGATGGAAAATTCGCCCGCTGGGTTTTATTAATTTGCAAATTCTTCCTCAGCTAGTTAAAAGAATGAAATTGGCTGATATTATGACGATACTCGGTAGCATAGATATCATTATGGGAGAAGTTGATCGTTCAAATGCTAATATATACAACAGAAGTGCAAGCTATCAATTCTTTTTCCAAACTGGAATTTTTAAAGGTCTATGAACTCATATGGATGCTTGTCCCTATTTTAACTCCGGTATTAGGGATCACAACAGGTGTACTAGTAATTTTGTGGTTAGAAAGAGAAATATCTGCAGCGATACAACAACGTATTGGGCCTGAATACGCTGGTCCTTTGGGAATTTTGCAAGCTTTAGCAGATGGGACTAAATTACTTTTTAAAGAGAATCTTCTGCCATCTAGAGGAAATACTGGTTTATTCAGTATTGGACCGTCGATCGCAATTATATCAATTTTGCTAAGTTTTTCAGTAATTCCTTTTAGCAATTGCCTAGTTTTAGCTGATCTCAATATTGGTCTTTTTCTATGGATTTCTATTTCAAGTATTGCTCCTATTGGACTTCTTATGTCAGGATATGGATCAAATAATAAATATTCTTTTTTAGGTGGTCTGCGAGCTGCTGCTCAATCAATTAGTTATGAAATACCATTAACTCTATGTGTGTTATCAATATCTCTACGTGTGATTCGTTGAAATCTAAAGTTTTCCTTTCGTTCTATAAAAAGAAATTGAATGGATTGAATAGAAAACTTCTTTTTTAATCTTTAATCCTTGGGGTTAATAAAAAAAACGATATAGTTTTTGATGAGTGAAAGAAAACAGCTTAGAAATTCGTCGTAAAAAAAAATTTAAATCTCATTTCCTATGTACAAGCGTTAAGCAGAAGTAAAAAAATAAGTGCAAGAGACACTTTACCCCCAAGCCAAGATTGGTTGATTAGTCATCCTGGCTTGAAACGGGTTCAAAATATCGACTGTATGGAATCGTTTGTATGGCTTACCATACATATATTACCAAGCGGGGGATTCAGCAAAAAAGAGTGGATGATTAGGAACACCAAAAATACACAAAATATTTGTAATATAGATTCACAAATATTTCAACCGAAAGGAGTCTTTCTGCATAAAAAAAAGAATACTAATTGGGGCTTTAAATTGGTAGAAATGATCAGGCAGTACTCCCCACGATTCCGATCCAGAGTATGCTCCTATCCAACGATTAAAGCAATGACTATCAGGAACGAAAAAATCCTTTATTATTTTTTTTAAGCCCATAAGAATAGGGACAATATATCTAGTTTTTCTTTCATATATTTTTTCGAACTAAAATTTGTGTCTGAACGAATGGAATAATGGACTATATAATTCTCTGTCGTAATTAAAAATGATGGACTGAAATCCCTATTTCATATTTTCATATTTATACAAAGAGTATTTGATTGAAGGATTAAGTTATTACTCCCATCTTAATTATTAAGGGATGAGATGAATTCCGAAGCACTTTTTTATTCTATTTTTGTTTTAGAGTTATAGCAGACAGAATTCCTTTGGTATAATTTGGGACCTTCTGAAAAAATTGGATTTCATCTATTCTACAATATAAGCATATCAAGATATTTTATTCTTTTAAAAAATAACTATATCAAGATAAGATATATGCTACTAATCTGGTCCTTATATTTTTTCGTGACCCTCGAGGAGCCGTATGAGGATAAAATTCATGTACGGTTTTGTAATAGCGGTGGGAACAGTGATGTTATCGCCGACTCTAATTATCTAATAGTTCAAGTACAGTTGATATAGTTGAGGCACAGTCAAAATATGGTTTTTGGGGTTGGAATTTGTGGCGTCAACCTATAGGATTTATCACTTTTTTAATTTCCTCTCTCGCAGAATGTGAAAGATTACCGTTTGATTTACCAGAAGCGGAAGAAGAATTAGTTGCGGGTTATCAAACTGAATATTCAGGTATCAAATTTGGTTTATTTTATGTTGCTTCCTATTTAAATTTATTAGTTTCTTCGTTATTTGTAACAGTTCTATACTTAGGCGGTTGGAATTTTTCTATTCCATATATATGCGTTCCCGGGCTATTTGAAATAAATAAAGGGGATGAAATATTGGGAACAACAATTAAGATCTTTATTACATTAGCTAAAACTTATTTGTTCTTGTTCATTTCTATCACAACAAGATTGACTTTACCTCGGCTACGAATGGACCAACTATTAAACCTTGGTTGGAAATTTCTTTTACCAATTTCTCTAGGGAATCTATTATTAACAACTTCTTCTCAACTTCTTTCACTCTAAGGAATACAACATCCTTTAAACAAGAGAAAAAAAAGTATTCATAGCTATTTATGATATATATGTTCCCTATTGTAACTGGGTTCATTAATTATAGTGAACAAACAGTACGAGCAGCAAGGTACATTGGTCAAAGTTTCATGATTACTTTATCCCAAGTAAATCGTTTACCTATAACTATTCAATATCCTTATGAAAAATTAATAACATCAGAGCGTTTCCGCGGTTGAATTCATTTCGAATTTGATAAATGCATTGCTTGTGAAGTATGTGTTCGGGTATGTCCTATAGACCTACATGTTGTTGATTGGAAATTTGAAACTGATATTCGAAAGAAACAATTGCTTAATTACAGTATTGATTTTGGAATTTGTATATTTTGTGGTAACTGCGTTGAGTATTGTCCAACAAATTGTTTATCAATGACAGAAGAATATGAACTTTCTACTTATGACCGTCATGAATTGAATTATAATCAAATTGCTTTGGGTCGTTTACCAATATCAGTAATTGACGATTATACAATTCGAACTATTTTTAATCCACCTCAAACAAAAAAGGGGTAAATTGCTTTATTTCATTTTTTTTCGGAATAATTGAAAATTAGTAAGGTTTCTTTTTTATTTACAAAAAAAATATTTATTTTTGCTTGTTCAATAATTCCAAATTGCGACTCTAAATTTCTACATTGGTTGATGAAACTTAAAGCTTTATTTGTTTTGTATTGCAAATATATTTTATTCATCTAAGTATTAATCTAATATAGCCATAAGATTAATGTAATCTATCCAGAATTAGTTTTAATTTGAATACGAAAAAATACCCTTTCAAATACGACTAAATCAAATAAATAAATCTAAATAAATAAAAGAACAAAATTGTCCAATAACTCTAATAAATGTACTTATACCTACATCAATTTATACCCATTGAGATTCAAATTTAATTCAATTAGTAATATATCATAAAAAATTTCCTGGTCCGATCAATAACGTCATGAAAAGCAGTTCTATTTTTTTTTATTTTAAATATAATGGATTTTCCTGGACCAATACATGATTTTATTTTAGTTTTTATAGGGTCAGGTCTTATATTAGGAGGGTTGGGGGTGGTATTACTTATCAACACAATCTATTCTGCTTTTTCGTTGGGATTTGTTCTTGTTTGTATATCCTTATTCTATATTCTATCAAATTCCCATTTTGTAGCTGCTGCACAACTCCTTATTCACGTCGGGGCTATAAATATTTTAATCATATTTGCTGTGATGTTCATGAATGGTTCAGAATATTACAAATATTTCAATTTGTCGACCGTTGGGGATGGGATTACTTCGTTGGTTTGCACAAGTCTTTTTCTTTCATTAATTACTATTATTTTGGATACGTCATGGTATGGGTTGATTTGGACTACACGATTAAACCAGATTCTAGAACAAGATCTGATAAGTAATAGCCAACAAATTGGAATTCATTTAGCAACATATTTTTTTATTCCATTTGAACTCGTTTCAATAATTCTTTTAGTTGCTTTGATAGGTGCAATTGCTGTGGCTCGTCAATAGTAAATCTTTTAAATTTAAATTAATCCAAATCAAACTTTTTTATTTCTTATCGCATGGATTTTTATTCAATGCTATTTGAATACTATTAATACTGTTTATATCTAAACTGTAAATTCGTTTATTCATATTCAGTCTCTTACCAATATTTTTTGAATCCATACTTATCCATACTTGATGTGTTTTATTCTAGTCGATCGAATCTGTTGAATTATTGTTTTGTTCATATTGAAATCAACCAAAAAGGAGCTGAGCAATGATGCTCGAACATGTACTTGTTTTGAGTGCTTATTTATTTTCTATCGGTATTTATGGATTGATAACCAGTCGAAATATGGTTAGGGCTCTTATGTGTCTTGAACTTATAATGAATGCGGTTAATATGAATTTCGTAACATTTTCGGATTTTTTTGATAATCGTCAATTAAAAGGAGATATTTTCTCAATTTTTATTATAGCAATCGCAGCCGCTGAAGCAGCTATTGGATCAGCTATTGTTTCGGCAATTTATTGTAACAGAAAATTAACTCGTATCAACCAATCAACTTTGTTGAATAAGTAGCATTAATCGAAAAATTTATCAATTTGAATTAGCATGTATTGATATTTTTGTCTAATAAAAATAAATCAAAGTATCTTGGCTTCTTTTATGAATTGATCCAGAAAAAAATTGAGTAGAAAAAACTATAACTATAATGCTGGTAAAGTAAATCATTGATTCATCTAGTATTCAAAAAATTATAGATCCTATGTCACATTCAGTAAAAATTTATGATACATGTATAGGATGTACTCAATATGTCCGGGCCTGCCCTACAGATGTCTTAGAAATGATACCTTGGGATGGATGTAAACCTAAGCAAATAGCTTCCGCTCCAAGAACGGAAGACTGTGTTGGTTGTAAGAGATGTGAATCTGTTTGTCCAACGGATTTCTTGAGTGTTAGATTTTATTTATGGCATGAAACAACCCGAAGTATGGGTCTAGCTTATTGATACGTTCCAGAAAACCTCACTTGAATACATTTTCAATAAATTTGATTTTTGTTTATTGACAAAAACCCGTGCAAAAAACATTTTTGTACGGGTTTTTGGTCCAAGCCTATCTTGTCTTTACCACGAATGATTTTCCTTGGTTAACAATAATTGTAATTTTTCCAATATCTGCAGGTTCTTTAATTTTCTTTCTTCCTCAGAGAGGAAATAAGGTAATTAGGTGGTATACTTTATGCATATGTTTATTAGAACTTCTTCTAACAACCTATACATTTTGTTATCATTTTCATTTGGATGATCCTTTAATCCAACTGGCCGAAGATTATAAATGGATCCATTTTTTTTATTTTTACTGGAGACTGGGAATAGATGGACTTTCTATCGGACCCATTTTACTGACGGGATTTATCACTACTTTAGCTACCTTAGCGGCTTGGCCTGTTACTAGAGATTCTCGATTATTCCATTTTATGATGTTAGCAATGTATAGCGGTCAAATAGGATCATTTTCTTCTCGAGATCTTTTACTTTTTTTTATCATGTGGGAGTTAGAATTAATTCCCGTTTATCTACTTCTATCCATGTGGGGTGGAAAGAAACGGTTGTATTCAGCTACAAAGTTTATTTTGTATACTACCGGAGGTTCCATTTTTCTCTTAATAGGAATTTTGGGACTAAGTTTATATGGTTCCACTGAACCAACATTAAATTTTGAAATATTAACTAATCAATCCTACCATGTCGCCCTAGAAATAATATTCTATATTGGATTTCTTATTGCTTTTGCCGTCAAATCACCGATTATACCTTTACATACATGGTTACCGGACACCCATGGGGAGGCACATTATAGTACTTGTATGCTTCTCGCCGGAATATTATTAAAAATGGGAGCATATGGATTGGTCCGAATCAATATGGAATTATTACCCCATGCTCATTCTTTATTTTCTCCCTGGTTAATCATAATAGGTACATTTCAAATAATTTATGCAGCTTCAACATCTCCAGGTCAACGTAATTTAAAGAAAAGAATAGCCTATTCGTCTGTATCTCATATGGGTTTCATCATTATAGGAAAAAGTTCTCTAACCGATCCCGGACTCAATGGAGCCATTTTACAAATAGTATCTCATGGATTTATTGGTGCTGCACTTTTTTTCTTGGCAGGAACCAGTTATGATAGAATACGTCTTGTTTTTCTAGACAAAATGGGCGGAATGGCTATCTCGATTCCAAAAATATTCACAATGTTCAGTCTCTTATCGATGGCTTCCCTTGCATTACCGGGTATGAGTGGCTTTGTTGCAGAATTGATAGTTTTTTTGGACTAATTACTAGCCAAAAATATTTCTTAATATCAAAAGTACTAATTACTTTTGTAATGGGAATTGGAATGATATTAACTCCTATTTATTCATTATCTATGTTACGCCAAATATAATGGATACAAGATAATTAAAACTCCAAACCTTTATTTTTTTGATTCTGGACCACGAGAGTTATTTGTTTCGATCTCTATTCTTATACCGGTAATATGTATTGGTATTTATCCGGATTTTGTTCTCTCACTATCAAGTGACAAAGTCGAATCTATTTTATCTAAATTTTTTTATACATAGTTTTCATGAATAAAAAAAAAGTTTTATTCTTTTTTTTATTATTATTTTAAATTAAGTAAAAAAAATATTGAATTGTAACCAGGCATCCTTGGTATTTGTGAGAACCTTTTGAATCACTAGACTGCTTGATTCAAAAGGTTCTTGATTACTTATGATTTTTGAACTAAAATTGGTTAACTGAAATAGATAGATATATATCCATGTTATCCCTATCCTTCTATTTGTGAGTACCAGTACCCAGTATTGATTATGTCAATTTCATTTAATTAGATTCAATTAGAGGTTAATGTAAATGAACCATAACTATGTAAACCTAGTCCGAATAGGTTGACCCCAAAATAGCAGATCCAAATAGCAAGAAAGCCCATAGAAGCCACAACTGCATAATTTATACCTATAAAATTGAGATTTGTTCTAATATGTAAATAAATCGCGAATATGGTCCAAGTAATAAAAGCCCAAGTTTCATTTGGGTCCCAATTCCAATATGAACCCCAAGCCTCATTAGCCCACACTGCTCCCGAAAGAATGCCTATAGTTAAAAAGATAAACCCAAGACTTATAATCCGATAACTCCAATGATCCAACTGTTGAATTAATTGAGACTTGTAATAATTTCTACAAGTAGAAGAAAGAAAATAAGTATTTAAAAAAATTGCTTCTTTCATTCATATATTGAATTTCACCAAACAAAAAAAAATCATTTAGTAAATTATTACTTTTATTAAAAATTCTTATGACTTTTCGAAATATAAAGACTAGAAGAGCTACTGATTATAAAGATCCGCATAACAGAGCGGCATAACCTAATACCATCATACTTACGTGCATCATTAACCACTGGGATTGGAGAGCAGGTACTAATATTACGGATTGAGACATTTTGTTTAAAACACCCGAAGTAGCAAAACCTTGGGTAAAAATAGCACTTGGCGCCGTTATTGTGTTTAAATAATTTGTAGGCGTTTTATTTAAAATTGAAACCATATTAATAAAGGAAAAACTCCATGAAATAAATATTAATGATTCATATAAATTACTTAATGGGAAATGTCCCGAATCAATCCAACGAGTGACTAATAATCCTGTTATACAGAAAAAAGTAACTATCAGGCCTTTGCCTGATGAATAATCTAGTCCTACGATTTTATCGACTAATAAGGTTAAAAAATAATTTAGAATAACAATAGAAACGACCGAAAAAGATATATGAGTTAATATATGCTCTGAGGTTGAAAAAATCATAAAAAAAATTATGTAATGTAGGGTTCCTCCGATTCTAATGAATCAAGATCGGGAATTGAATTCATTATAGAACTTATTAGATCTCTTTTAGAAGATATTATGCCGCTACTCGGACTCGAACCGAGATGCTATAGCACTGCTTCCTAAGAGCAGCGTGTCTACCAATTTCACCATAGCGGCTTGTTCAAAGTAATAATAAACTTTATTCGTTCAATCGTCGATATTGAAGAATAAATTCAATGCAATTTATAAAATATTGGCTGAAAAAAATTGTTTAAATTTATAAATTTAATTTAAATAAGGATTTTATAGTTCGAATCCAACATTAAATATATTCAGTTTAAAATATATTAAATTAAATTTAGAAATTAATCTTAATACTGAATCAGAAATAAGAAGAGAATAATATATATATATATATATCTTAGTTTTTGTTATGTAAGAATGAAAAATTCATAATGGAAGTTTTTGTAGTTTATGTTTTTTCCTTAAAAAGAATTGGTGTAACTAAATAGTTATGACTTCTATACAGGGATATAACGAAAGGATAGAATAAAAAACTTTTTTTAGTTTTTTATTTTCATTTGTTAAGTCTTTTTTTATCACTTTTTTTAGTCTTAAAATTATAAAATAAAAATAGTCTTTATCATAAAAAGAGTCTTTATTATATAGAATCCATAAAAATAAAATATAATTTGTACAAATCACAATTTAAACACGATATCTAACAAACTATTTGAAAGGATTTCTCAAATTTGTCTAACTTTTAACTTTGTCGTAATTGGTCGGAGTTTTTTTTGTTAATTTGTGCTTGTATTTACGAAACTAATTCAATATTAGGTTGTACATAAAATTATTATTATTATTATTTGATTTCTTTTGAGTTCTACCAACATTCATACTTCAAAAAGTAAAAAAAAACACACACACAATGCTAAAAATGCTAAATTAGAATTCTAAATTATAGAATTAGAAAAATAGAAGAATAATAAAGATATTTATATAATGATCCATTATTCGTATATAATATCCACCAAATAGAAACTTTTTAGAAATAAAAAAAGTAACCTTGAGTAAATAATGCATTTGATTCACAAAAATAAAGTATAAAATCTATATTAGAAAAAAAATAAAAAAATTGTTGACGATGGGGAAAATAAGAATCCCCATCCCGAAGAAAAAAGCAAAAAATATATATTTAGATTACCTAAAAATTTCTGTCTTGTCTTTATTTTATCCTAAAAAAATTCCTTTGCTTTTTTATTTTTTAGAATTTTGTAGACAAAAGTGATCAGTTCAAAAGATTAATGGCAAAAAGTAATTTTATATATAGTACTTATTATCTATATATTTCTATTTCCATATATTTCTATTATAAATTTAGAAATTCTAAAAAAAATTAACTATAAAAGTTAATATAATTTAGATTAGTCTAATGTTTTGTTAGTTATTTGTCGTACAAAAAAAGTTTTTGAATTCCCTGTAGAAAGAGATTTTGCTAATGACAAAGCTTTTAAGGCTGCCCAATACCCCTTCTTTTTCCAAATATTTTTACGAACACGCTTTTTGGATAGAGATCTACGTTTTTTTTGAACTGCCATTCAAAAATGAAAAAAAAAAAGCAGTGCTATAGTTGAATGTGAAACACATCTGTTGTTCAAAAAAACGTTTTTTATACTCATTTTCTAGCTATTTAGTTCCTTATCCTTTTAAAGGATCTATTTATTTTTATTCTTTAGATTATATATACTGTATTAAAAACTGTCTTCAAAACAAAAAATTAATAGAGAAAAATAGCATAAACATAAAATAGTAGATTCTCCTATGGGCTTTTTTATTTCTATTAAAATTAAATTACAGTAGCCAAAATAAAGAATAAATAAGAATTTGTGTGTGTGTTTTTTTTTGTACCTTTTCTATCTCCATTCAAATCTAGAGAATAAACTATGACATATAATTATATTATATTAATAGATAATAGAAGTCGAATTTCGTTAAGTTGATAAAAAATAAATTCATATTCAATTCATACGTAAAGAGAAAAGTTCACTATGTTATGGTATACAAGCATAAGTATACAAGCATAAGTATACCAGCATAAGTGTCTTTTATTCTATTTTATTAGATTGGAATAAAAGATAATTTCTTAATTTCATAATGAACCCATTAAATATTATTATTCTGAAAAAATACTAAAAATAAAAACAAATTATTAATATTTGATTCTTAATACTTGATATATGGATATCAATTCTTGTAATACCTAATCGTAATAGACTTTTTCCTTCTCTTGATAAGAATTTTTCTTAACTGCTTAATGTTTCTTAATTAACTTAATTAATATTAAATTAATTAAGACTTTTTTTAATCACTTCTAATTTATGGATTTTTCTATTTTTTAAGTATTTTGGAAAGATTCATACAAATTCCGAAGAAAAAAAATTAATGTTCGGATTTGAAATATCTTTCTTTTTTTTGCCCGCTTTGAAAAGAGATAAGAAACGGTGAATCAGAAAAAAAATGAATTAAGAAAAAAAATTATGGAACATACATATAAATATTCATGGCTCCTACCTTTGATTCCACTTCCAGTTCCTATTTTACTAGGGATTGGACTTCTACTTTTTCTGACGGCAACACAAAGTCTTCGCCGTACGTGGGCTTTTCTTAGTATTTTTTTGTTAAGTATAGTTATGGTTTTTTCAGTTGATCTATTTATTCAACAAATAACTAGAATTTATAACCATCAATATGTATGGTCTTGGACCATAAATACTGAATTTTCTTTTGAGTTCAGCTACTTTATTGATCCACTTACTTCTATTATGTCAATATTAATAACTACTGTTGGTGTTTTGGTTCTTATTTATAGTGACAATTATATGTCTCATGATCAAGGGTATTTGAGGTTTTTTGCTTATATGAGTTTTTTCAATACTTCCATGTTGGGATTAGTTACTAGTTCTAATTTGATACAAGTTTATATTTTTTGGGAGTTAGTTGGAATGTGTTCCTATTTATTAATAGGGTTTTGGTTCACACGACCTGTTGCAGCGAATGCTTGTCAAAAAGCCTTTGTAACAAATCGTGTAGGGTATTTTGGTTTATTATTATGAATTTTAGGTCTTTATTGGATAACAGGTAGTTTTGAATTTCAGGATTTGTTCAAAATATTCAATAACTCTATTTATAATAATGAAGATCATGAGATTAATTTAGTATTTGTTACTTTATGTACTTTTTTATTATTTGCAGGACCTATTGTTAAATCGGCACAATTCCCCTTCATGTATGGTTACCTGATGCCATGGAGGGACCCACTCCTATTTCGGCTCTTATACATGCTGCTACTATGGTAGCAGCAGTCATACCTTACATAATGTCTCTAATATCTTTGACGGGTATAATAACAGTCTTATTAGGAGCTACTTTAGCTCTTGCTCAAAAAGATCTTAAGAGAAGTTTAGCCTATTCTACAATGTCTCAATTGGGTTATATGATCTTAGCTCTAGGTATGGGTTCTTATCGAGCCGCTTTATTTCATTTGATTACTCATGCTTATTCGAAAGCATTGTTGTTTTTAGGATCCGGATCCATTATTCATTCGATGGAAGCAATTGTTGGATATTCTCCAGATAAATGTCAGAATATGGTTCTTATGGGTGGTTTAACAAAACATGTACCAATTACAAAAATTTCTTTTTTTTAGGTACGCTTTCTCTTTGTGGTATTCCACCCATCGCTTGTTTTTGGTCCAAGGATGAAATCCTTCATGATAGTTGGTTGTATTCGCCAATTTTTGCACTAATAGCTTGTTACACGGCGGGATTTACTGCATTTTATATGTTTCGGGTTTATTTACTTACTTTTGAAGGACATTTAAACATCCATTTTCAAAATTACAGTGGCAAAAAAAATATCTCTTTCTATTCAATATCTCTATGGGGTAAAGAAGAACCAAAAAAGATGAAAGGAAATTTTCCTTTAGTACCATTATTAAAAATCACTAATAATGAAAAAGATACTTTTTTTTGGAAGAAGGCATATAAAATGAATACTAATGTAAGAGAAAAAACTTTTATTACTATTACTCATTTTGGAGTTAAGACAAGGACTTTCTGTTATCCTCATGAATCGGAAAATACTATCATATTTCCTATACTTGTATTGGTTCTTTTTACTTTGTTTGTTGGAGCCATAGGAATTCCTTTCAATCAAGAAGGAATCAATTTTAATATATTAACAAAATTGTTAACTCCGTCTATAAACCTTTTACATGAGAATGCAAATAAGTTTTTTGATTGGTATGAATTTTTTACAAATGTAACTTTTTCAGTTAGTATTGCTTATTTCGGAATATTTATAGCGTATTCTTTCTATAAGCCTTTATATTCATCTTTACTAAATTTAAATTTACTTAATTCATTTGAAAAATGGGGTTCTAAGAGAATTCTGTGGGACAAAATAATATATTTAATATATGAGTGGTCATATAATCGTGGTTACATAGATACTTTTTATAGAATATCTTTAACTGCGAGTATAAGAGGATTAGCAGAACTAACTCAGTTTTTTTATAGACGCGTAATAGATGGAATTACGAATGGAATAGGTGTTACAAATTTCTTTATAGGAGAAGGCATCAAATATGTAGGTGGAAGTCGCATTTCTTCTTATCTTTTATTGTTTTTAGTTTATGTATTAATCTTTACCATAATCAAAATTTATCCTCTTTTTTAATTTTTGAATTTTGATTCCCATCTAGATTTTCATAAACCGTTTTAGATTTATAGTATGTCCCTTTAAAGTGAACGTGGAATTCATCATCCTTATCCTTCTTCTTTTTTCCTTTCCATTCACTCGGATCTCTTCCGTTTCATCGATTTTGTCCGGATCCTCCCTTTCTTCCGAAAAAAGTGAAGGAAAAAGGTCTTCTTCGGTGGATACCTCTTGGTCATGTTTAGTCCCCTCCCTTTCTTCCGTTTCTGAGGTTCCTTTTATTTTTTTAGTAAAAATAGGTGACGGTATTCTGCCTAAATAGTAGATACAGGTAATAAATAAGAGAATACTAAAGATTCGAGCCATAGAATTTATCAATTCTGACACAATGTACTTATACTTATTAGATCGAATAAGTACATTAGACCTAATAGAATTATTTTGCTGTATCCAGACTAATACCAATCCAACCCATTTCATGAATAAAATGTGACCAATTAACCAACCAACAAAACTACTTGTTACAAATAACATCTTGTTGTTGCATCGAAACATATAAATGTTGACTAATCTGGCTAACATTGAACTTGGTAAAATGAAATGGTTGAATAATTGAAAAATGAGATTATTCAGGAATACACATTGAATGCGAAGATTACGCATTGAATTTCTGGTAGTAGACCCATAATAAAAAAAGTGATTGTTCCAGAAGAAATCAAACAAAAGATACGGTAGAGCTAGGACAGTTATTGTATGAGGTCTACCCAATGCTAAATGCAGAGGCGCATAATAGATCGATATGAACATCATGAGCTATCCCACAATAAAATCAGTTGTTGCTGATACCTTCTTCTCGGTTCCTTCTTCCATAACCCGAGCTCGGAGAAGGAAGAGATAAGAGGGCCCTATGGAGAATGTGGTCAGAAATCCATAATAGAGTCCGACCGCAACGATCGAATTGATTATCTTCATGCGTAAGGATACTAGATTACCTAGTATAAAAGATTTTAAAATCATCACAAACCTCCCTTTTTTCTTTTTTCTTTTCTATTTCTGGATTATTATATGATGATTTTTTAACTTTCCATATATAGAAAGAGATAGACTAGAAACCTCTTATGTCACCAAAGGGATATTAAATGAATGGAATTGGGATATGGATGGAATATAATGAAATAGAGCCCTTTTGAGGTTCCCTATGAAATGAGGCATAGAACGGAGCCACTACAAAGAAGTTCTGGGGGTTACGAAGGAAACTTCGAGTTCATATTGTTCGTGGGTTAAGAACGGGAATTGAACTCTATGAGATCTAATCCCCCGTTGTTCCTCAGTAGCTCAGTGGTAGAGCGGTCGGCTGTTAACTGACTGGTCGTAGGTTCGAATCCTACTTGGGGAGATTTAATTCATTCCGAATTAAAGAATTCAGAATGCCAGAATGAAAGGGTTCACTTTGACCGTTAAGAGTAGAGTAGGTGACTCGTTCTCTGTGTCTTTGTTTCTATTGCATTCTATCTCATCGTATCACATTCTGTTCTGCGATATTTGGTCAATACCTCAATGTAGGTCCGGGATAATCCTTTGTTCCATAGTCCTGGGGCTATTTACAACTAGCCAATTAAGAATTCTCAGATGTTTGAAACATTGGTATCAGAGCCATCGATCTTCCGGACCCGGATTTTTTTTTTCTACTTCAAAATAAGCAGTCATGGAAACTAGGGCACAAAGTTTGATCGAGGTTAACAAGCAACTTGAGGAGATGAAGCAAGTTCAGGCCGATCAAGCCAAGCAAAATGAAGAAAATCGTGTGGCTCAACTCAAACAAAACGATCTATTGAGGAATGAGATGACTGCTCGATTCAACGATATTAAGAACATGTTTGCGGAGCTACGCCCTATTACACAGAACCCTGAAAAGCGTCCGCTGGTTGACGACGATCCTTCACATTCCGGCGTTTTCACGACGCTTCCCCGAATATTCTCTCCGGAACCACCTGATTCGCTGAACCTTGTCCCCGGTTCGAATCGTGGAACTAATCAGGAGCCTCATACGACACCAACAAACGGTTTGCTCACCCGCCTTACTAAGGTTGGGTTTCCTATTTTTTATGGATCCGACCTACGCGATTGGGTTTTTAAATGCGAACAATTCTTTGCGCTTGACGGAACGCTAGATGAATCGAAGGTAAGACTCGCTACTATCCATATGACAGGAAAGGCATTGCAATGGCACCACAACTATATTGCAGAACGTTTCAATCGATACCCACCCTGGACAGAATATGTTCTTGCAATTTCTACTCACTTTGGAGGTTTGTATGTCGATCCATTATCGGAGTTGGTTAGCTTACAACAAGAGACCGATTCGGTCGAGGTGTTTCATGATAAATTTGAGTGTAAACTCACACGGTTATCCCTACCACGCGCCCATGCGTTAAGTATTTTCTTAACTAATCTAAATCCACATTTGCAGCTTCATGTGAGACAGTTCCAGAATGTGGAATCTGTTGCCGAAGCAGCAAAAATAGCTATGATGCATGAATCATATTTACGCCTACTCCCTCACAAACCACAACGACCCTCATTCAAACCCAACACCTATTCTTCTCCAAACGCCTATCAAACACCGAAATATCCGAATCAAAACACCAAGCCACCGCTTTTACCCACTGCCCCTAGCAACACACAAACACATCAGACGCCAAATTTTATCTCAAGAAACAACAACCAAACACCCCGAAAATTTACTTGGCAAGAGATGCAAGATCACAAACAAAAAGGTCTGTGCATGTATTGCGATGAAATCTTCACTCCCGGCCATCAACAAACCCATCGCAAGGCTCATATATATGTCATGGAAGGTGATGCAGAATCTGAACTTTCCGATGCAGATGAGGTTCATGACTTCGTCAACACGACGGTTGTTGAGTCAGAGCAAACACAACCGCCTATGATATCGCTACACGCACTGACGGGCAACACAACCTTCAATTGTATGCGTTTGACAGGACAAAGTGGTAAGCGAAAGATCCACATTTTGATTGATCCCGGGAGTACACACAACTTCTTGGACCTAAAGGTTGCTAATGAAATCGGTTGCCCTCTCGAAGCGACTAAACCGATGGTTGTTTCCGCGGCCCTGGGAAGCACAATTGTTACAAAATACAAGTGTAGCAATTTTTCTTGGAAAGTACAAGGCTATGATCTCACCACCGAGGTAAGAACTTTAAACCTTGACTGTTGTGATTTTGTGCTAGGTATTCAATGGTTGCACACCCTCGGTCCAATTTTATGGGATTTTCTCAACCTCCGAATGGAATTCAACCTTAATGCTTTGAAGCATGTGCTGCGTGGGAATGTAAACAAGGGTTGTAAGGCGATCAACGGAGCAAGTTTGAACAAGTTAATGCTTCAAGAACCTCAGATCGCATTGTTGTTTGGCCATGAGATAACAGATGACGTTTTAGACGACTTAAACCCAAACGCTCTTTTGTCTCATATTTCGGCGACCAAAACAGAATTTTCTACAGACTCTACGCTGCTTGAGTTGATCAGTTCGTACTCTGGAATTTTCATGGAACCCACAACTTTACCGCCTTTTCGTGAAGGGTTTAATCACAAAATTCCTGTGGTAAGCGGTTCTAATCCCGTTAATCTCCGACCCTATCGCTACTCATCCCTTCATAAGGATGAAATAGACAAGATGATAAAAGATATGTTAAACCAAGGAATAATCGAACATAGTTCTAGTCCGTATGCTTCCCCAATTGTTTTAGTAAAGAAGAAAGATGGTACTTGGAGGTTGTGCGTTGATTATCGCGGGTTAAACAAACAAACCATCAAAGACAAATATCCTATTCCACTGTTAGAAGACCTGTTAGATGAATTGGGTGGGGCTGTATACTTTTCAAAATTGGACCTCCGTGCGGGTTTTCACCAACTACGAATGTCACCCGAAGATATCTATAAAACAGCATTCAAGACTCACTCCGGACACTATGAATATGTTGTTATGCCGTTTGGTCTCACAAATGCACCTTGTACTTTTCAGAGCCTCATGAATCACATTTTTAGTGAAGTTACGCGAAATTTTGTACTCGTTTTTTTCGACGATATCTTGGTGTATAGCTCTACTTAGGAAGCACATCTCACCCACCTACAAACCATTTTCGAGATCATCCGCTAACAACAACTTTACCTCAAAGAAAGCAAATGCATTTTTGGAGCAACCATAATTGAGTATTTGGGACACTTCATTTCGGCAAAGGGAGTTGAAACCGATCCGGGTAAAGTTGACAGTATTACGCAATGGCCTACACCGACCACGCAAAAACAGTTACGCAGTTTTTTGGGACTTGCTAATTACTATCGGAGGTTCATCAAAGGATATAGCGTGATCGCTAGGCCCATGACCAACTTGTTAAAAAAAGATGGTTTCGAATGGAATGATGAAGCAAACGCGGCTTTTACAGCTTTAAAAAGAGCTTTATCGCCTACTCCTGTTTTAGCCTTACCGGATTTTGCCAAAACTTTTATCGTCGAGACTGATGCTTCTAACGTCGGGATCGGAGCAGTTCTTATGCAAGAGAATCATCTGATATGCTATATTAGTCGAGCTTTGGGACCTCGACACCAACGACTTTCGGTTTATGAAAAGGAGTTACTTGCGGTTGTGTATGCAGTTCAACAATGGCATGCTTACCTTGCTCATGGCTTATTCATCATCAAAACCGATCAAAAGAGTATCAAATATATGATGGAGCAAAAAGTTACTACTCATTTTCAACACATGTGGCTTTCTAAGTTGATGTGTTACAATTTTGTTATTGAGTACAAACACGGAAAAGAAAACCATGCTGCCGATGCTCTATCACGGGTTTCCGGTTCACAACTCCTTAGTCTTACGTTGTCTATGGTTCATTCGGGTTTTTTTTATTCCATCCGGCTTCTTTGGCAATCTGATCCTTCCCTCAAACAAATCATCGACGATATTGTTGCTGGTACGAATGTTCATCCGCACTATACGTACACCAATAACAAACTGCGCAGGAAAGGAAAGCTAGTTATCGGAAACCACAAAGACACCAAATTATCAATTCTTCAGTGGTTACATGATTCAGCGGTTGGAGGTCACTCGGGTCGTGACTCTACTCTTCATCGTGCTAAAACTCTATTTTATTGACCGAAAATGAGTACGGAAATACAAAATTATGTACGGAACTGTGCGATATGTCAACGAAACAAATACGACAGGACAAAACGACAGGGTTTGTTACAGCCACTCCCTATACCGGACGGACTTTGGGAATCAGTTAGCCTTGACTTTATCGAAGGACTTCCAAAATCAGTCGGGAAGCATTGTATACTTGTCGTTATCGATCGGTTAAGCAAACAGGCGCACTTCATCGCCATCTCGCATCCATATACCGCTTTTGATATTGCTCACATTTAGCTCGATAATGTCTTCAAACACCATGGTATGCCGAAGGAGCTTATTAGCGATCGCGACCCTACTTTTCTAAGCGAAATTTGGCAAGAACTTTTTCGAGTACATGGAGTGGATCTTCGCAATTCTTCCGCCTATCATCCACAAACCGATGGCCAAACAGAGGTCACCAATCGAACACTTGAGACTTATTTACGTTGTATGACAGGTGAAGCTCCAACCACATGGTCCAAATGGCTTTCCTTAGCCGAGTGGTGGTATAATACGACCTACCACACCGCTACACGCATGACGCCGTTCGAAGCCGTCTACGGATACCCGCCTCCAACCCACCTGCCTTACCTACCCGGAGAAAGCAAGTCACCCAATATCGATAAGACTCTATAAAAGCGGGAAGATATCCTCTGGATGTTAAAGTTTCATTTGAATCGTGCCCAACATCGAATGAAGCAAACTGCAGATTTACACCGCTCCCACCGCGCATTCAACCTAGGCGATTATGTGTACCTCAAGCTCCAACCATACCGGCAGAATTCGTTGAAAACAAACAAGGTACCGAATAAGCTTACTCCGAAATATTATGGTCCTTTTCGTGTTACAGATAAAATTGGGAGTGTTGCCTACAAGCTGGAGCTTCCGGCCACCGCAGCCATTCACGACGTTTTTCATGTGAGCCAACTGAAGTTTTGCCCTAACCCACCGTCAACAATCTCTGCTCTGCCTCCATACCTCGTCGACTTGGGATATTCTAAAGAACCCGAAGCAATCTTGGAACGCAAAACAGTCAAGCACCGCAACGCCGCTGTCACCAAAGTTCTCGTTCAATGGAAGGGTTATCCGTCATCGGCTACTACTTGGGAGTTTTACCAAAACTTCACCGCCAAGTATCCAAATTTCAATCCTTGAGGACAAGGATGTTCCGAAGAAGGGGGCAATGTTACAGAGATCTTATTGGTCTCATACTCCTACCGTTACTTTTCATGAAGAGGGCGCTTCTTCTATTTCAATCCTATTGGTTTTACTATAAAATAAAAAATATTTAAATACTTTATTGTTATTATAAAAATAATTTTATGACGAAAATAATGTTATTTAAACAAATATATTAAAGGAAAATCTTAGATTTATAGGTTTAATATTATTTAATTATAAAAACAAAATTAGTTGACTTAAATTTCATCGTTCATATTAAATGCATATTAAATGCTTTGTATGTTAGGAAAATATTTTTAATTTACAAAACTTATGTAAATTTAAATTCGAAAAAATAAAATAAAATAACATAAATTTAATAACTATTTTAAAAGAATATGTATTCATAGTAAATGTGACAAATGAGTCTGGATATGCCAGAAATAAATGGGTATGTGTCAGAATTTAAATGGGTACCTGCAGACCTGGTGTGTCAGACCTGCAACTTGCCATACTTGTTTACCTACATAAGGAGTAACCTGCCACACATGTTTACATTTTTATTATTATTATTATGCTACCTTTTAGACGGTTTAAATTTTGATTATTATTACTATATGGTTATACATATTATAAGTGTTGTAATTATTTTATAAACCAAAATCATATCTTAAGTTATATTTAAAAAAAATATTTTTACAATGTATATGATTATAAATTTATTATTACATTTTGGTTAGTATTATTATGATTTGGTTATTAATATTTTAAGTGTTGTAATTACTTTATAAACCAAAATTTTAAATATTATTTTTAAGTTATAATGTTATTATTATATTTTGAATATTATTACTATATTTTGGTTTTAAATATTAAAAGTGTTGTTATTATGTTATAAACGAAAACCATATCTTATCATGTTAAAATGATAAGATATGGTTTTCGTTTACAACATAAATACAACACTTTTAATATTTAAAACCAAAATATAATAATAATATTTAATATTACATTTTGAATATTATTATTATGACTTGGTTATAAATAGTAGTAGTGTTGTTATTATTTTTTAAACCAACATTATTCTTATGATGGTAAAATATTACTCCCTCCGTCCCAAAATGTTTGTCGTTCTAGGAAAATATATTTGTCCCTTGTTTGACGTTTTCAAATTTCAAGGTAGCTTTAATGGTTAGTTTACTATTGTAACCTTTGTCATTTAATATCTAATAAATATGGTTCACAAATCATTAAATAATGTGTCAAGAGCTAGGACGTCAATTAAAATGGAACTCCTTAAATAATGTGTCAAGAGCTAGGACGTCAATTAAAATGGGATAGAGGGAGTACAAGTTATATGGTTGTCATTTTATTATTACATTTTGATTATTATTATTATTATTATTATTTGGTTTTAAATATTAAAAGTGTTGATATTATGTTATAAACCAAAATCATATCTTCTCCTGTTAAAATATTACAAGTTTTATGGTTATTACTTCAATATTACATTTTGAATATTATTATGACTTGGTTATAAATAGTAATAGTGTTGTTATTATTTTTTAAACCAACATTATACCTTATGATGGTAAAATATTACAAGTTATATGGTTGTCATTTTATTATTACATTTTTATTATTATTATTATTGTTATTGTTGTTGTTGTGATTTGGTTATAAATATTACAAGTGTTTGTTATTATTTTTTAAACCAAAATAATTTTTTATCATGGTAAAATATTACAAGTTATATTGTTATAATTTTAATACTACATTTTGATTATTATTGTGATTTTGTTTTAAATATTACAAGTGTTGTTATTATTATTTTTTTACATAAATCATATCTTAATTATTTGATAGTAGAATTGTCGTTATTACAATAATAGGAAAATATATTTTTTTTGTTTATTTAGTCGTCCATAGTTTATGCTCTTGCGGGCCAGCAGTTGTACAAATGTTTTCAAATTAAAATACAAAATCTAAAAAAAACTATTACAAATATCATTCATCTTCTTCATCATAAGTATAATCCTTCTCCTCTTCACTTGGATGACTTGCAGATTCGTTTTCTTCCATAATTTATTATTCAAGTGTATCTTCATAATCATCCGGACAATCTTCGAAGATGTCGTCTACATTCATTTCTTCTCTAAACTCTATGTCTTGCATCCTTTTATCCGCCGCGGTCCAATCCTTGATTCCCACAAGCACTCCAAGTGCTTTTCCCGTCAATCTTGTCCTCTTAGTCGTGTATTGCAACCTCGCTTGGCTAAAAGCAACCTCGCTTGGCTAAAACCACACTCACTTGCAGCTGTAGACATAGGTATTGCATAAATCTCTTTAACAAACTTGCAAAGAATATGATACTCCCCACCATCTTATGATATCTTCAATGCCATGTTCGGGAAAATTCGTTAAATCAAACTTACTACTCAAACATCTAGACAACTCATTATCAGATTGAAGGGTTTCTCCAAATTCATTGCATCATAACATTTCCATTTGAACATAGTTTGTAGAAAAATCTCCCTCTGCCCATATTGTTACTACTCCTTACATTTGAAGTTGTATTTGGTCTATATATTACAGCATATTTATCATACATACTATGCATACAATCATATATTCCGGGAATATACCCTTCAGGGTCAACTGGATCATTCGGTGGACTAGTTTCGGAAAACTGTAAGGATTCATAAAATCATTTAACTAGCAATTCAAATTGATCTTTTCGTGAAAAAGGATCCAAAATGCAAGCAATATAATAAGTCATAGGGATTGGATGAAAATACTTTTGGAACTTCAATTCCATTTGGGGCCCCATGTCTACGCATACAAAATTTGATCTAAATTGATTCATATGCATGGCAAGATTAGTAATCGTGAAACATTAGGTTGATTTTGTGAAGAAAAGGTTTGAGTGTTTTCTTTAAAAAGTTTTAAAAATATTAACATGATTGCACAATATTTTCAATGTTGATTTTCAAAAACTGTATCATGATAAGATGCATTATAAAACGACATAATCTCTTCTTTAAAAACATGAGCACGTGCAAGCATTGTATAAGTAGAATTCTATCTAGTTTCGACATCTAATATTAGTTTCTTATATGGTTTCCTATTTTTAATAACAAGTGTTTTAAAAGCTCTTTTTTAGCAGCGGAGGTCGTGCAAAATAGGATCCCCTTTTTAATATGAGCAATATAATCTTCCAAAATCATACTTATTCCATCTTTCGAACTAATTAAAATACATGACATAAATATATGGTGTGAAACAATTTTGGAAAAATAGGAGTACAATCTTATCTAAACAATTTTATAGCACTTAGATTAGAAGATGAATTATCAAACGAAATAGATGTAATCTTATTTTTAATTCCATAAATATTCATGCATTCAACTATACTCTCTCTAATTAATTGTACGTTATGCTGACCAATAGATTCAAACCACACAATTCTCTTTTTGAGTACCCATTCGGGATCCATCCAATGAAGGGTAAGACATATCATATCAAAATCAGTAAAAGAAGCGATGCCACTAGTAATAGTTACATTCCATGGAAAAGCTAGCCAAGTTTCAACAATGTTTTTTTTCTTACTAAAAAATATTTAAAGGCTAGTGATCGCAAAGAGCTACGTAGAATGCGTTTGGCTTGTGGGTTTGAGGGTTGTAAAAATGAAATATTGTAAACTACCAATTGCGTAAATCATTATACGTATCGTGGTTAAACTCAAAAAGAAGACCGGTTTGAGGGTTTATGCAAATATTATTTTCGTTAGGTTTTAAAGGATCAAATTATTCATATTTTTAAAATGTTTTAGCATAGTGCTAGTGCCCATATTTCTATTTTATCCTCTATAAAAATAACTTTTATTGCACACTTTACAAATAACAGAGATATTATTATCCGATGCACTAAAGTGGTCCCAAATCCAAGATGTTTTCTTACGAGACCTCGACCCATCACTAGTACTTCCGCCACCACTTTCATGGGAGGAGAGTGTGTCAATGTGAGGGGATTCTCTAGGAAAATCATCATAGGTATTGAGATCTACATTAGCGGGTGGGTGAGCATTAATAATTCTACGTTTTGGATCCATTTTAAAACATAAAACAATGTTTTTAAAAATATGCAATAAAATACTAATCGAAACTAATATCACAATTAATAAAAACTAAATTTAGACTAATAACAACTAATAACAACTAACATCGTAAATAAATTTAGACTAATTTAGTTTTTATTCAAAATAAAAATAAACTTAAAACAACTAATCTAAACAACTACAGTAAATAAATAACTTGATAAATTATATGAAGCTATTAATTGAGCTAGTATAATGTTATCATAATGTTATTTAAGTGTTTTTATCAAATAAAAACAATTAGTAAAAAAATTGAACTACTCTGAAAGTAGAACTACAATATGTAAAATAAGAAAGTAGAGCTTTATAGAATTTCTAGAACTAGTAGAGTGATTTAGATAGATGTAGAGTAGATTTGAGAGATGCTAAGTTTGGATTTGGGGTATCCTCTATTTATAGGGGAGACCCATTAAAAAATTAAAAAAACGGATATCCAGACCTGAAATTCGGATATCCATATTGACAATTCGGATATCCGGACCCGAAATCCAGATATTCAGAAGCTAAATTCGGATATACGGACTCCTTGTCCGGATATCCAGAGACAGGATTCGGATATTCGGACGACCTATTTGGATATCCTAACCGATGACGTCACCGATGACGTAATCGATAACGGCTACTTATAAAAAAAATTAAAAAAACTATAAATAGACCTCCCACCCCCCTTTCTTCATTCACACCATCAACCTCTCTCTAAATTAGCTGTAATATTCTATCTTCTTCTTTTTCAAACACAAAAAAATCCTACAAGTTTATCATAATGTCTTCGAGAAAATCAAAGCAGGCCCGGAAGAGTGGAGGAGATGATTCATCATCCTCAAGACGAAGAACAAATGCCGATAGAAGTTTGGGGTATGAAGAGGTGGAAGAATCAGAGAACCAGACAATCGAACAGCACGGCGAAGGGGAGGTTTGCGTCCGTAATTCACAAGCACCACGAGGTGTAACCAAATTTTACGCGGGTATGTATTTGGATTACGATGAAGTGATCCAAGTTGAAGGTATACAAAAAAATAGACATATTAAACCTAATAATGGCATAGGTTGGATGCATATTGCTAGATTCAAGTGTGAATGGTTTATCAAATTAGTATGAAACTTTTATTCCTCCGCACGTTTAATTGAGAATGATTCGCATGGTAGAGGTTTAGGAATGAGGTGTGTAATTGATGGTGTTCCCTATAATTTCTTTGAAACTGATTTTGAAAATCTATTTTTTATATACTGGTGAAACATTACCTTTCATTTCTTATCCTCGTTCGGGTTGGGTGATGATTGTCCTATGTCCTATGATGAAGCAGTAGAGCTTCTAAGTTGTGGTTTGAACGTCCAAAAATTAACGGTAAACTCCGAGCCGTAAGAGGTAATTTGGATGCTATTGGACAGCAGTTTATTTATTCCTCCTAGTTACAATGATTCGCAACTTTCCTATATTCAAACATTTTTAACTGCTTTTATGGTACGAAATGAGGGAAAACTAATTTGGCTAGTTTGATGATTCAAAATATGGCTATGAAAATTGGGAGGGGGGGGGGGGGTAAACTACCTTATGGGATGATATTGAGTCATTTGCTTGTTACAAAAGGGATTGATGTGAGTATGTACACTTAGATCATGGTTAGACCAAGTAGTGTTATAGGTAGAAACTCTTTGAAATTGCAGGATATATATAGTTAGGATGGAGATATCAAAATGGCACGCATGGGGTCGTCATTTTCCCTTGTATTATCAAATATGGGTTGTGAACGGTGTTACCAACCCACCAAATCCACCTCCTCGATACCCTCAGAAAGAAATTCAGTCGCTTGTTGATCCAGTTACTCATGGTGGTTCTTCTAGACTACCGCGACAAGAAGGACGTTCCGACCGCGAATATGTTGAGTGGGCACATGAGCAACAGAGACAGTATGCCCAGTGGGCGCATACTCAGCAGACGTTGTGGCATAGTCAATATACGAACTTACAGGGAGGGGTGAACGAGCAACTTGGTCAATTACACCAGTGGCATGGTGAATACGACGAGTGGCATGGTCAATACGTGCAGTAGCATGATAGACAAGATGAATGGAATGATCGATTTGCAAACTCTCAAGCGAGACAATCCGAGTACATGCGACAAATGATGGAGAACATGCATTTGCAAGGTCTACCACCTTCGAACAACGATGACGAAGCTCCTTAGTTTTTTTACATTGATTGTATTTTGCATTTTCATTGTTATGTTTTTCTTTTTTATTTGATTGAAAAACTATGTTTTCTGTTTGGTTTTTATTATTAATGAACTGTTTGTTTTGCTTATATATTTTATCAAATGTTAATTAATTCTCTTTCAATTTTTATTTTGTTATTTACAAGTAATTTATGTTGAATACTTCGAAAATATAATAAACTATTTAAATCATCTAAAAATATACACTTAAAGCTTGAAAGATCTAAAGAACTACCTAATAATTTAAAATCAAAATACAATTATATGTCTAATATGTATATATTACTTAATATCTAATTAATATTAAATAAAATATCTTAAATACCTAAATATAATCAAACAATATCAAAATCATATTACAATTATCTTCTTTACGATATACATGTCTTGAATATAGAATTTCGATTTAGTTAAGACAATCAAATCATTAATTTTATAATCGTAAAAATATTTTCAATAATATAATAATTTAAAATCAAAATACAATTAGATGTCTAATAGGTATATATTATATAATATCTACCTAATATTAAATAAAATATGTTAAATATCTAAACATAATCAAACAATATCAAAATCATATTAGAATCATGTTGTTTATGATATACACGCTTTCGTTATAGAATTTCGATTTAAATAATAAAATATTTAAATTAAAATACAACAAATAACATAATTATTTCGTTTATATTATACATATCTAAAATATTGAAATTCGATTCAATTAACGCATTCAAACTAATTTTTTAAATAACATTATAAAATACTTAATAAACACTGCTTTAAATAGTATAAAATAGGATAACCTATATGAATTTAACTGCCTAATTTATTACTTACCAGACATGTATCTACTGCCTATCATACATATTTACTTGTTAGACCGGCATAAATAGTAAATCTCACTAGTGGATCATGGTCTACTGTCTACCCCCTAAATGTATAGGGACTGGCGTGTAAGTGGCATCCACATATTGTGGTGTGACGTTTGATGATATTATTTAACTGAACATGATCATGATCATGCAGATTTTTGTTCTTATTTGCCACCTCTAATCCTCATAAGTTTTAGACTTCTTATATCTCGAATGCAATGTTTAATGAACCATAATAATAGCCTATTATAAAGAACCATATCCTCCTAAGTCGGTGTTAGTTGAAATTCCAACCTAATTAAGCATTCTATTTAATATTTTTAATATTAGGTTCACATCGATTTCAACACATAAAAAATTTAGAGTTTGCTTTAAAAGTTTGTTTAGCACAATTTCGTGTCATTATTGTAAGCAACAAAGGTTGGGTGATATGAAATTGGGTTAAATTTATTATGAACCTATTCATATTAAAATTTTGAAACTTATTTTTAAAAACAGAAAAGTAAGTCAATACTTTCTAAAAACTATGAAGTTAAATCATTCTATAATAATTTGGAAAAATACTTACAAGATGTAAATATTCTTTGAATTTCTATTCGAAGTTGATCCAAATTATTTTTATGATTCTTTTAAGAGATGACAACCAAAATCCAATGATTAATTCTAAAAAAAAAAATCAATATGTTATCTTTAAAGGTATTTCTCTCTACATTTGATATCGTGGTTTTTAAAAAGCGAGAAACTCATTTCTTATAATAAAAGTAAGAGACGGTTCTTTTCTAATTGTATGTAACTTCCCGACAATTATTTAATAAAGATTAAACCTTATTAAATTTCCACTTTTAAAGACCATAATCCGGTATTATTTTGTAACATTTGTTTAAGTTATTTATTTTCCAATCCAATCTTTCACATGATTCAGAATTAAAGATGGTATTTATATATTTACTTCCATGATACATATGTTATCTACTGGTCCATTCATTTTTTTTTTTATAATTATCTTATTGAACTAATATTAACGATAATCTGATACATCGATAATATATGTGACGGTTCAATTCAATAGAGAAATTTCAACATCAATAACCTATAGTTTGATGGAATAAAAATACAAAATAAAAATTTGAATGGATGGAAATAAAAAAAAAATTGACAAAATGGATAAATATTTATTTATTACCAGCCAAGTAAACCTTATTGAACCGATTAATTTTTTAGGTTAGAAAAGCTAAAAAATGAAGCTATGTTATATAATTACTCGACTGATCTAAAATCGCCAAACAAAAAATCCTTAAAAACAAAGAATCTTACCAATAGTTTGTTATAATGCATTACCTAAATTCAATTAGTCAACCTACAAAATAACAAAAGTGAATATTTTGGAGTATCTCTAGTAGTTTAAGGCGCGATTCTTTTTCTGAAAAAATAAAAACAAATTCAAACCGTTCAAACTTCAATATTGGGCCATAGCTTGTAACTCTTCCATCTTTAACATTATTTAGTAGTTTTTTTACAAATAATTTTTCCTATAAAAATATATGTTTTACTTATTTTAAATAAACTTTTTTCTATTTAAAATTACTATCAAAGATAAAAATACCAAAAAATAGATGGTAGTTACAAATTGTATGATTTTACTAAGACCATCCATAGCGGTGGGGATATTTCATCTCCCAAAAGCGCGCCACATCAGCATAATTCCCAAATAATTCTGCAAAAATTCTCCACGCAGCAGTGCATACTTCATCTTTCAGCATACCCCGCCATATTTCTCTCTCTTCCACGTCATTTTATCATACAATATCCTACCATATATTTTTATTTATCTTTCTTATTATTTACTATATATTTACATTAAAATTATATATATTAAAATAAATAATGTTTGTAAATTAGCATAATATATTTTCTTTACAAATAAAAACTATAAAATTAAAATAATTAAAAATATAATACATAATAAATAGTATATTTAAATCATCTAATTTAAAAATAAAATGTGTTTGATTTTCGAATCAAACAAACCAAGTAACTATTAATAAATCAATTTGTTTGATTTTCGAATCAAACAAACCAAGTCTCAGAAATTATAAATCATGGTATAATTTATTTATTTTTTGAACTTACAAAAATGTTCCAAAAATCATTTTGAAAATACTAAATAAATAAAAAATTCAAAAAAATTCGATGTCGGAATCAAACAAACCAAGTCTCTACTCGTAGATATCAAAAAATCAAAAATAATAGTATACTTTTTTAATTTTTTGACTAACCATTTCTTTTAAAAAACATTTTTCTATAAAAAAAAAAAGTACAACTGCAGCATGCCAAGTGGCATGCTGCAATTGGGCCTTTGAAAGATGAATTGGGGTTCATCTTTTGAACCCCAATCCATCTTGTTCTAGCAGCTTGTATCAAATTCACGTTGATGTGGGTGGTCTAAGAGTGAACCTATTTCCTCCATCATATTTTTTATTTTTTTTATTATTTAAAATTAAAAAAAAATTATAATTTGTTTTTACTATATTGCCCTCATGTTACATTCTAATTTATAATTTGATATCATTAACCATTATGAAATATTTATATCAACAAACACATAATTAAGCCAAATCCAATCAACATATATGATTTAGTTTCTAAAATTAAACTCTAAAAACAAAAACAAAATCAATTTTTTTAAAGATTACTCATAGAAGAAGAACATATCAAAACTGAAGATTTAATACTAGAGAACATCACTCAATCAACCAACAAAGTAATTTAATCTTGTTTTTCTAGTTTTACATTCATGTAATTTAAAAAAACGTGTTAAAAAAACATATTTTCGAAAATCACGATTTGTGCAGGTTTTAGGAGAAAACAACTAATTCCGAGACATAAGATATGGATTTGCTTTTTTTATATATAAAAAAGAAAATACCTAATTCCGAGACAGCACCTCGGAATGAGGTGTTTTTTATATTAAAAACATGCACTTAATTCCGAGAATCCGTCTCGGAATTAGGTGCATTTTTAAGGGGGTTTTTTAGATGACGGATGATTTTTACCTTAGACGAATTCGAGAAAAACGGTCGTTGTTTTTCAATATTAGAATAGAAATCGAATAGGTGGCTAGGGTTTGTTATTTTTCAAGATTTGAAAAGAAATATGAAGAGGAGACCGTTTTTATAGTGGCTAGGCTAGGCTAGGGTTAGGATTTATGGGTGATTGATGGTGAGAAGCTAAGAGGGTTGGTTGGGTGTGCAGAAGTTAGTAGGATCTGAGATAGTTGAGATAGGGTGGGAGATAGTTGAGATGGTGGTAGAAGTTGATAGAGTTGCTAGACAATGAATGAGATCAATTGCTGGTTACTTACTATTCTTGGAGGTAACTTGGTGACTTGGAGGAGTAAGAAACAGAAAGTAGTATCACTGTCAAGTGCTGAATCAGAATTTAGAGGAATCGTTAAAGGGATTACCGAGATACTTTGGTTAAAGAAGATAATGAAAGAAATCAGATCCCCTCTGAAGTGTCCAACTCAGTTAATGTGCGATAATAAAGCTGCGATTAAGATTTTAGAGAACCCGGTACAGCACGATAGAACAAAGCACGTTGAAATAGATAGGCACTTCATAAAAGAAAAGATTGAAAATAGGACAGTCGAACTTCCGTTTGTTAGATCCGAAGACCAACTGGCAGACATCCTGACAAAAGCGGTTGGTGCAAGAACATTCGAATCAGTTTTATCCAAGTTGGGTATTGGTGATCCCACTACACAACTTGAGGGGGAGTGTTAGAATATTCAGTGTATTAAGTTTCCTTGTATAGGCCTCTAAGTTCTCTATATATTGAGAGCCTTACTTGGGTTCGCATTATAAAAACAGTTCAATACAAAAAGGAACATTCCCTCATAAATACAAAACCCTAGCCGCTTCCTGCGGCTACTTCTCTCTTTGTGTTTAACATTTATAAATTAATTAATGATGAATTAAGTGGTTTTATAAATTTATTATTGATGAATTAAGTAAAAAAATTAATTTTAGTATGATTTTATGATAATTGAAGGTGGTTTGGCGGTGTTTTTTTTTAATATAAAAATTTACGATTTTTAGTATGAAATAATGAGAAACAAGATCGCTACAATAGTAAATATGAAATATTCAGAAACGAAAATGCGAGAAATGCGAAACACAATATGTAAAATTTATAGCTAATTGCGAATTGTAATTTTTTGAAATGTCAAATGCAGGTAAAGAATGTCTAAGAATTTGTATTTTTGAACTAAATGGTGAAATATCATATGTGATCTTGGTGGGTTTTAATACTTTTAAGGAATTCTTAATTATGTTTTAAGTAAATAAGATAATTTGGTTAGAGGTAATTTCAGATAAAGGTATTGTTTTTAAAATTGTTTATTAAGTAGTGATGATGATTTTGTTGGTATGACCTCAATTTTATATTTTGGGTTGTCCAACTTTACTATGGACATAAAAATTGATATCATTGATGAAGAAAATATTAGAAAAACTTTTTAAAATTTATTTGAATCTTCAAATAACACATAAGAAAATTTCATTTAGAAGTGAGATAATGTGTTTTACAAGATTTGACCAATACATAGGTTTTCAAAAATTTAAAAGAAGCTAAAATCTAACCAATACATACTTTCTCATCTTACTTGGCATTCACATATGTATTTTTAGCTATGAATTTTTTCTCTCTAGATCACATCTATTTCCATGATATCCATATATTAATATTTCCAATTTGACTAGTAGGTGGCTCATGTATAGTAAGAAGGTCATGTACATGAGGAAGGTACTCTAAATCACGAAGATCCTAGACCTAAATTGTGTCTTTTACAGAATTAGAGACCTATACATCAAGAAGATCATGCACACAAATTGTATCTTTTATAGCCGTAAAACTTGTACATCAAGAGGATTGTGCACAAAGGTTGTATATTTCACATCTTGAGAAACATATATATCAGTAGGATCATGCACATAAGTTGTATCTTTTACAATAAGAGATACATGTGCAAAGGTAGGATCCTGGAAATTTTCTTGAACTTGTGTATTCACTTTAATCTTCATTTTATCTTGTACAGTGCGTGTTTTTTTATAATGTGATTCTTCTACATGTTATATCTTATCTAATCTTGTACAATTTTTGGAAGGTCATTCTTCTATCTTTATGTTTTTTTGTAATAAAAGCAGTGCAAATGTTTTGTCTAGCCTATATTTTTCCAACTCTTCTTCCATAGTTATTATGACCTTGTCGTTGTCAATAATTGATTTCTTTATTATGTTAATATATTTTATACATTTGTTATTAGAAACTTTCAAACTCTTTATTTTGTCTAATGTCCATAAGTCAGTACTTTGGCTAGACATAAGTTCAGATAGGGGTATGATTTTTGGTGAGGCTAAAGAACACTTCTAGTAATTTTGTAGAATGGATTACAGTTTGTTTCTATTTATTTTTCCTATTCACTCGAGTTTTTCGCCCATCGTACGAATGAGCCATTTACTCCTTATAATAGTCTTTCTTTGAGAAAGTCCTAGGTAAGTATCTCCTCATTGGTTCACCCTTTTCTATCCTTTTATATGATTTATGAGAATGAGGGTACATCGATGTGTTTGTTGTGTAGTACGATATCATATGCTTTATTTGTACATTTTCATACATGATTTATGTATTTTTTTAGACATGGTATATAATGTACCGACGATGGTGGTGGGGAAGGGAAGACTTGCCGACGAACAAACAAATACTAGTTTATGGTAGCTACGTGTGATAAGGGTCACTGGTGTGAACCTTTGGACAATCAAGAGTTGGCCAATGAGAGGAAATCTTTCTTGGTTGCGCGACCGTACTTCTTCTCACAGTCGCTCAAGGATGCATGACCGGATTTATGGGGACCTAACCATTAGGTCAGGACCCTCCTATTCGCATAGCGTTGCACGACCAGCTGTTATAGTGCATGACCGCCCAGCTCTGTGGACCTAAATGTTATTATGCATGGTTACGCAACTTTGTGTGATCAGGCACGTTGGGACTTATCCAAACGGCCATGTCCTTTCTATTCATGCAATATTAAACAACCATATTTTATCGGCTATAGTCATGCAATGTTGGACGACCAAGCGATGGAGGACTTAGTTGGTTCAACATTGCCTTTCTAGTCGCCCATTGGGGCTTAGCTAGGTGGCCACGAACCTTGTTGGTCCCTATGTGAGAGGTAATTTCGATTAGGTTAGGGGAGGTTTCGATAATTATGTTAGTTGTTCTAGTTTTTACTTCGGGTAGCCCACTCTAGAATAGATCATGATCATCCCGAGGATTTCTACAGTTATGTCCCTATCAGAGAGAGCATTTTTTTTATTGATAAATGAGGCTTAGGTTCGGACCTTGATAGTATCCTTACTTCTTCCTTCACCAATTCGATGATAGACAAGCTCTTTTAGAATAAAAATATCCATAAGAAGATAAATATACGATGTCTGAGTCTTTGTTGGATTCTTTTTTACGTCCGTCCTTATGAGACCTTGTTCCTCTACAACCAAAACTTTCGTTTTGGCCTCCACCTCTAGTTTGACCCATTTACGTCTAATTACTTGTCATGGTCCAAACTTTCTTCGAGCCAACTACAACTTAAAGGGTAACACATCGTAATTTTTGGTTTGGTGTTATACGACCTACAAGGGGTCTCTCCTTCTATCCCACTATTTACCTCATTATTTTATTTTAAGCATACGATATGTTCCTCCTTCTACATGAGTGGGCCTTGATCGTCCACCTCTAGTGGATTTCTTCCATTGTTCTTTGATATGCATGGTATGCATTGAATTGGGGGTTGTTAGCCTCGTGCGCATTTATCTTTTATTTATATTTTTGTCCTTTGAAACTATATGTGCCAAGGTTCTTCGAAAGAAAGAATTTCACAGATGATATTCTCTCAATTTGTTCACCACACCCGGTGGCTACAATTTTGATCTAGTCCAGCCATGATGTCATTTTGTGGATATTTATCAGCCTAATAATATCATTAAGTGTTATGTTAAGAGCGACTTACCCCTGTGTCGAGCCTTTGAGAAAACTTATGCGCAAGACCACTCGACATTCCCAAGGCATTGGCTAACTTTGAGGGACCGTAACCTCCGCCCCCGAGGTCTCGCCGTCCTCCAAATTTCTCAAGCACAAGCATATTTACGATATAGAAGTCCCTCGGGAAACCAAGCATCACCCTGATGTTGGCTTCGAGTGGCTTCCTCTCCTTGGCCCAAATCTCACTTTGCCTCTTGGGGTCTATTTGCCACCTACCAACGTTGTCATTTTTTGTTAGTCGATCGACGCTCTTCACCAAATCATGGAGAAGGGTAAGTTGTACCATGGTAAGAGGGTGGAGAAGGGAAAATTAATGTTGAAAAGTAAGAAATCCCAAATACTATTAGGAAGATATAAAATGTGGTGTCGTTAGTCTTAGGTATCAGAGAGTAAAAAAATTGTGCTCATAAGGATGGCGTTCTTGTGTTGGAGGGGTCTATTCCCGATTCCCTAACTTTATTGGCCTCAAGTTCATGTGACTTAAATAAATTGTGGCAACCACTGAAAACGTCTAAGAAGTTGTAATATACGAGAAATCAATAAGATCAAGGTCGAGCATATCAATGAGAATGTAGCCCCTATGGATGAAACCCTAATTCTAGGGTAACATTATGAAACCCTAATCTAAGGGTAACAAAGATTGAAATTTTCAGAGATCATAATTTATTATTCCAAAAACTTAAAATAACTTAAGGCATATGAGGCTTTATATAAGAGCTTCTCACAATCCTAAATTATAATACAAGAAAATGAAATAAATATTTTAATATATTAAGATTTGATTTGAATACATAAGATATTTGAATAAAATAAAATAAAATTAAAAAGGTTTTGTTTGGATTTCTAGGCTACATCAGTAACTCTTTTAATGGCAATAGCTTAGTAAACAAGTGAATGGGTAAGACATTAGCTTTATCAAGACTGTTTTTATCTTCAGTACTTCTGGAAAGCTGGTAGTTAAAAACTAAAAAGTTAAACTTATTTTCAACATCCGGAACATAGTCAAATATATTCCCAAATAAATATTTATTCCATGTTTTAAGAACTTCCACAATTCTTTTAGTTTTGTACCCAAAATATGTTTCTATGGCTACCATTGATGTTTTGATACCACCAATTTTCCACAGTAGAAAATAAATCCTCATTTAAGGCCCACATATTTTGAAAATTAAAGGGAGTTTTAGTTCTGAGAAGGTCATTGGTATAGATATGCTTAGAAGGGCATGGTTAGAGCTTGTTCTAGTTAAGTGAATTAATTAAGTTTTAGCAAAATAATTAGACCATTCCTAGTTGTATAGTACACTGTCTAACTTTTTCCATTTGGTTTTGTTAGACCAAGTATATGTATTACCAACAAAGCCTGCATCCTCCAGTTTACAATATCTTATAGTATTATTGAATTCATTATGGCTTCTGAGGCATAGGGTAGAGCAATTCATTTGTTCATGGAGGGAGGAAATAACATTGAAATCCTCCATGACGAACCATTCTTTAGAGTGAAAAAAAAAGCTCTAAGATCATTCGATAAGTCCATGTGCAGATCTCTTTGACATTTGGCATAAACAATTGTAACAAGGAACTTTTAGTTCATGCTTATATAATTAACCTCATCATGAATGAGTTGATGATTATCCATAATAATATCTAACTTAAAATCCTCTCTCCACAAAATCGATATTTTATTGTTAGAGTTTGTTATGCAGTTAGGTAAACCATTGTAATCGACAATTTTACTAATATTATCTTGATCAATTAAAGGCTATTGGTTTGCAATTATATCAAACTTACATTTTATTTTTAATAATTTAAGCCTAATCCTCGAAGATTCGTTCCCAATAACACGAATGTTCCAATTCATAATATTTATGGTCATTTAGGGTTGCTAGTAGAATGATCATTTACCTGACTGAACATCAGCGTTTTGACAATAATATCTTTGTTCTTATTTCTCTTAACTTCTTTCAATTTTTTATTAAGCAAGTCCTTAAAGTCCTTATTAATTTCAGTTTTGTCTCTTGCAGGGGGAGTTTGTAGGCTACCTATATTGCTTTTGTTAAGATTATGTTGTTTAGATGCTAAGTTAACATAGTTAGAAATATTGTTGGAGTTGAAATCATATTCCAATGATTTAATAGCTTCAATGACCTCAACTTCTGTAGGATGGAAGTTTTCCTTTTTTGCAAGTTTAACATTCTAGTCAATCTGAGAGATGATGTCATTCCTTTTAGATTGAGTATAGCTATTAGTATTCTTATTTGGTTTGTGATCTTTTGTGTTTTTTTGGTAACATATTGGTTTGACACTAAGAGGATAGGTAATTTCATCAGTTAAGTCATTAGAAGATGATCTAATAGGGTTGGCATCTTTTATAATTATAAAATTGATTTTTGGTTTGGCATTTTTAGGTATTCATGTCTCCTTAAATTCAGTAGTATTGTTTGTAGTAAACTTCATTTGATGTTATTCTAAATTTGGTTGAGGCTTAGGACTAAGTTTTTTGCAATCAGAATTTTTGTGTCTCAAGTGTTTGTAGTGTGTATAGTAGTAAGGAACATCTTTGTAGCTTACACCAAGCCATCATTCATCATTGATACCAAACCCTAGCCATATTTTATACAAAAGGTTTTTGTTACGTCAAGCTCAACCTAAGCATAATAGACATTGTATATGACTATATTTATTCCAAGTATCCATGTTTTTTTTAAAAACATTGTCCTATAGTTGATGTTATAGTCATTATAATGCTTTCATTGTAAAGGAACTCAGGCATATTAGATACACGGATCCCGACATGGGTTATAGAACTTTCAAACTTATGATTAAATTATGGAGACAACCTGAACAATCTCATTGAGTATTATTCAATGGTCTATACATTCTTGAACTCTAACTTGCAAAAATCGTCTTTCAGGGTAAATTGAATAAGAAAGTGACGGGTATCCAAATTTAATACATTGATTTCTTTTAGAAAATTTGAATTTCTCCAAAAGAACATTTGTTAATATAAGCAAGTTTAAGCATACCTTTAGAGAATTTTCCAATAGGAGTGAAATTTGAGGCAGACAGCAGTTGTTTTTTATCTTTCGAAGTGTATTCAATGGAAATATGGTATGATTTCTCTTAGATGTATTGGTGAGAATCTTGGTTCTTTTCCTATATTACTAATTACCTTAGCGTGTGTCTTTTGTGCTCGTGTTCTTTCGAATTCTGAATTTGAAAAAACCTAATTCTTTTGATTGGTTTGTAGGAAAAACGAACATGAAATTCTTCATCTTGAAATCCTATATTATGTTCTTCATTTATTATTGACAACCTATTTCATTTTTGGTAGAACTCATCAAGAAGAAGTGTTTTGATGGATGTAAGACTACAAGGAAAACACCATTTTTTTTCTTTCATATATGGTTACCGATAAGGTAACAAAAATAAAGCAAAAGGATTGAATGAAGCATTCATGGAGAACTTTAAGAGTGTTTTTTAGGATAAAAAAAAGCAGTCACAAGCTTTCAAAGCATGTAAACTTTCCTATTTTTCAAAACATGTAAACTTTTCTATTTTTCATATTACTCTTTGCAATATGTAGCATTCGATCTATTTCACCTATTATCTTTCATTGAAATTAACCAATATATTTTGTAATTGGTCCTTAAAATTTAAATAAACAAATTTTATTTAAAATTAAAAGTTAATAAAAATATTTAAAACCAGTCAAATCATTATTCAGTCTAAATATTTTATATATTATATTTTTAACCATCAGGCACTTATATAATTCTTTTTGATACAACATTTATTCAAAATTAACCGAAAAGGATGGGATCGTTCATACATATAAAAAAGGAACAGGCTTATGGATAAGAATTGGATTAACTTTTTAATAAAACCAGTTCTGTTGGTATAGATAAGAATTTATTTATCTTGTAAATGTTATTCATAATGTATAAATAAATAAATCCAGCCACCTAATATCTACATCAAAATGAATATGAACGTCCCCATAGACAACTACCTAGCTACAATTAAACGTGTGCTATAAAAACAATACGCCGAAGATTTATCATCAAACAACATATGATTCAGAAATTCACATAAAATGATTATATTCATAATCTCAGCAGCCTTATTGTGGCTTCTTAGTATCAATTACAAACATTTAAAAGGAGGTTTTGTTGTGTGGGAGTTTCCGCTGGTCGGAGTTTTACCTTCATTTCTCTTACACTTACACCGCATGAACGACAAGATTTATGAAATTCTTGAAGCACACGGAGGGACACTCGTAGCCAAATGTGCAGCCACTGACATGTTGTTTACAAGCGATCCTTCAAACGTCCAATACGTGATGAGCTCAAACTTCTCATCGTACCATAAAGGAGAGGAGTGGAGAAAAAGATTTGATATTTTTGGAAACTCACTGTTCAATTTAGATTCTGATGAATGGCACTCTAAGAGAAAACGACTTCGCAGTTTTCTAAGTCATCAAGAATTCAACCGAAGAATTTCGAGGATATCTCAACGGGTCATTTTAAAAGCCTTAGTTTCATTTCTTGACCAAGTTTGCAAACAAGAACTAGTGGTCGACTTGCAAGATGTGTTTCATAGGCTTATTTTTGACTTTGCTTGCGACATAAGCGCTGGCCATGAATCAAATTCACTTGGAATCGGAACCCCAAATCCTCCCTTTCTGGAAGAGCTAGATGATGCTTTAGAAGTAATTATTGTACGAAGTATCATCCCTGAAAGTATTTGGAAGCTACAACGGTGGCTACAGATTGGCAAAGAAAACAAGTTGGAAAAAGCTTGGAATACTTTAGACAAAGTATTCGAAGAATTCATATCAACTAAAAGACATAATCTTAATATGTACGAAACTGGATCTGATGTTGGTTTCAACCTGTTGGAACTTAGCTTAGCGGATCATCCAATCTATGGACCCGGACCTCATACTTACAAATCCATTAGAGATGATGTTATAGGATTAGTAATTGCCATATTAGACACCACCGTTTCAGCACTGGCTTGGTTTTTTTGGATTCTCTCTAATCATCCACTTATTGAGAGCAAAATAAGGGAAGAACTGTCGAAAATATCGACATATACTAATCTTGAGGAGCTTGGCAAGTTGGTCTACCTTCATGCAGCTTTGCTTGAAACCCTTAGGTTATATCCAGCGGTTCCATTTAATCTAAGGATGCCGATCCAATCTGACACTGTCCCATCTGGACACAAGGTCACTAAAAACACTCTGGTTATCATCTCAGGTTGTTAGATATAAATTCGATTTTATATTTTATTTTATAAGAGTTCTACGTATTGTAATATTTTATAAGTGCTAATTAATAATACATCATGTTACTCCTCTTTGATATTCTAATGCAGGTTATGCCATGGGGAGGATGAGATCTGTCTGGGGACATGACAGCCATGTTTACAAGCCAGAAAGATGGATCACAAAAGATGGAAAGATCAAATACGAACCGACAAATAAGTTCTATGCGTTCAGCACTGGGCCTCGGATTTGCCCAGGAAAAGATCTTGCCTTGACTCTCATGAAGACAGTTGTGGGAACCGTACTTTCCAATTTCCAAGTTCATATTATCAAAGATCATCATCCTGTTACCTATAAACCAAGTATTTTTCTTCAAATGAAGCATCCCTTAGCGGCTAAAATCAACCGTATATAAGGAAGGGTGCGTTATGATTTCAGCTAAATAAGGAAGGGTGTGTTATGTTCTACTATCCCAGCTATATAACAAAAAGAGTGTCTGCGATATTACGTAAATCTTTTACATTAAATACAAGTTTGTTTTTATTTTATCTTTTGACACATGAATTTGTTCCACAATAGTTTGGTAAACAAAATAATTTAATTCAAGAATATCGAGAACTTTAATTGGATTAAGACACAACTCGGTTACGATCTTTTTTTTCTTTCTAAACTTTCTTTCATACATTTCTATTTTTTGTGCCAACTATTTTTTTCCGGCTCTTGTTATAAATCTATTGAACTTTTTTAGAGTACCAACTGAAGAATAAAGAAAATCTAGACATTTGGCATCTTATTGATCAAAACAGTTAGGATCTTACTAATTAAAATCGGTTATTTATAAAATAGTTTACATCGCAATTATATAAAAAAATAATTTAATGAGATATTGGGTTGAATAACTAATGTGTTATTATTAATTTCGTTCTTTCAAACTTACGATGAAATTTTAATAAATATTCAGAATTTATAACAGAAACGAAACAAGGATGTGGACTCAATGTCTTTGCAAATGTCATTGTTAGCTTGAGACTTAAGTGTTGAAGTTTAAAATTGAAAGCTGAGTCTAGACTTAAATGTTTAAATCAAGATTTATGGGTATTTATCTGCTCGAATTTAAGTGCATGAATTTTATTTGCTGTAATTTTGAGAGGCATGAATCTATTGGAACCCAAGTGTATAATCATTAGCTGTTGGAGCTTAGAGATAGTGACTTTACACGTCGAAGCTTCTGAAGATAAATTTATATTTCTAGATGAAACTGAGTTCGTTATTATAAAAAAACGATGGAAAACTCCAGGCATTGATCATAAAGTGTTTGATCTAAGCGTGTCTGAAGATAGGTCATAAATAGTACTGGCATACGGAAGTCAAAGGTTGGTGCCACTACCTGTTAGGAATAGTACATGCCTAGTACAAATGTTTGAGGGTTGGTATCAATATATCTCAAATGTTTGTGTATACAAACTAGCATATGCTATTTTGAGCCTACGGTGTTTATTTCACCTATATTTGGTTCTATAAATATAAACAAAATAAGTATAAAGTTGTTGTTTTCGCGGTTTTGTGAACAAAGAGAGTATTATTGAGTTTTATAGAGATAAGTAAAATTATGAACTATTATGGGAGATAAGCATTGAGAGCCGAGAGTTCCCTATGTAAGTTTGAGAAGATTTGGAACATATTATAGTTGAGAGGTTGTTTTAGTTGTGTTAAAGAAGCTTATTTGTAATCTTTCTTCAATATAAAAACAATAGTCTGTGTTTGTTGATGTAGGATGTAGGATATCTTCGTAATCTGAATCACGTTAAATTTTGTGTTATGTGACTGATTTTATATTTCGTGTTCTTCTTGATTAACTTTGAGTTTGGAACTAAAGAGCTAAAGCTTTATTTATTTTTGTCACACTTCTATAGAGTTAATCATCATTAAATTGCAGTCTCGATTTATAGTCGAAAGTTTCATCTAGTTTTCAAAACTTGAATATATTGATTTCCACTTATGTTTTAACAAATGGTACGGTGAGCGTAGAAAATATGTAAAAATATTAATATTGATGATAGACACAAAGTAGAAGGAAGAAGATCATTCCAAATTTTGAGTGTAAAGATTCAGAGCTCACCAAAAAATAAAACATAATCATAAACATGAGTTATATGAAGTTTAATCTTATTTAATTCACCATTTAGAATAACTTTAATTGTTAAATAATTAAGATGAGAGCCTTATTTGTACATAAATATTTTTATTTTTCCAATGATAAGAGAGTTGCAAAAGAGATTGAGGCATAAATGTTATCTAAGGGTCATAATGCTCTGATCTTGAGTTTGGGGGATGAGGTACTTTGAAAGGGGTTTGAAGATTATTCTGCCATGAGGATTTGGAATATGATTAAACCATTTACATGAAGAAAAAATAATCATTGGAAAATAGGTTGTATCTTAAGAAGAAACTATATACACTAGTAATGGATGGTAGCAATGAGATACAAATAAACTTCGATGATATCAATAGAATCATTCTTGACTTGAATATGTAATATTATGATCAACAAATTATCCTCTTTAATTATTATTTTTGACGTGTATGAGCAATTTCTTGATACCATGCTCTATGTCAATGAGTCATTTATGGTGTCTGAAGTAAAGAATGATTTAAACTAAACAAAAAATTTAGAGAAAGATTGATTTGATTAATAACTTAGAGGGCCAATGACTCGTTGTAAGAGGAAGATCTTGAATGAGATATTCAAGAAAGATAATAGAACACTATAAATCTAAACCTAGGATATTTGTGAGTGGTTTTAGGATGAAAAGTTAGTTGTCCAAGAAGGCAGATCATTTTAGTAAAATAAATCCCTCAGAGGAAAAATGAAGATAATCATCAGAAGTTTGAAGCTTGAGATTATTCAATGGTCTCAAATGATTATGAATATACTACTATTTTAATATATTCAACTTGTAACTACAATAAGGATTTGGTTTGAACTGAGAAGCTCCATTCCATATGAATTCCAACAAACATTTGTCTGAAGACCTACACGTATTTGATTGTGGAAATATCATATTACGGAATGATGAACCATGTGATGTGAATAGAATGGGGAATGCTTGGCTCAAGTTGTCTATAGGACTTGAGAGAATTATAGAAAATGTTAGATATGTCCCTTGAGTAAAAAATAGCATGATTTTTATTGGAATATTAGATAAGGAAGGTTTTAACTATAAGGCTGGAATTGGTAGACTTGGGATTTTGCATGGCTCAACAGTTATTATGAAAGCACATAAAACTAATTGTGTGTTAATGTTTTAAGGGTCTTTATTAGTTTGAGTTGTGTCTAATGTAGATAGTAATTTAACCAAGTTACAGCATCTGAAGTTAAGATATTTGCATTAAAAATACCTAAATAAATTAAGAAAACAAGATTTGTTAGATGGAGATAAAGTTCAAAAGTTAAAATTTTGTGAGAATTGTGTGTTGGGTAAAAATAAAAGGTTGAAGTTCTTAACCATCAATCATACAACTCAGGTTGTGCTTGAATATGTTTGTTTTGGTCTTTAGGGGCCTGCAAGGCAACCTACAATATGAAGTATCGTGTACTTTATGTCTTTTATTAATAAATATTCCATGAAAGTATGGGTTATACTTTTAAAGATCAAAGATGAGACATTTGACGTTTTTAATGACTAGAAAAATTTAGTGGAAAATCATACAAGGAATATGTTGAAGAAGTTAATGACTGACAATGGTTTAAAATATGTGAATAAATTATTCATTATCTATTATTCTAAACTTAGCATTCCTAGACATAGGACCGTAAAATGAGCCCCTCGGAAAAATGGTCTTGTTTAGGGGATGAAGTGAACCAAAATTGAAATGATGATGTATATGATTTTGAAAATTGGTATTGGCCAAAATTATTAAAGAGAAGTTTAAAGACAACTGCATACATCATCAACAAAAATCCAACTTCGGATTTAGAGTTCAAGTATCTACAATAGAAATGAACTGGAAACTAACTAGTGTTAAAATATTCAAAAATGTTCAAAGGTGTTGCTTATGCACATGTAAAGAAACATAAGCTTCAACCGAGAGCACTAAAATATTTTTGTCACAACTATCTGGAAGGTATGCACATGTATATATATTTTGGTGTATGAAACCTCAGGATGAAAAATCTTTAATTAGAAATGTTGTGGTGTTTCCATGAATTTGAGATACCACTACTCAAGAAGGTGGTGAATATGCCTATTAATTTTGAGGATAGAGATACATTTTTAATGAATTACGAACAAGACAGTAAGGTTTAAGATGCTTCTGTCGAATACGGTTTTGTACTTTGTACAGTTTCAGCTCTTGTTTAAGAAGTTCAAGCATTTAGTGAGCTTGGTATTGGCCGGGATTTTGATGATATAAACACTTTGAATGTTCGGACTGAAGAGCAACATAATAGAACTGATAGTTATCAATTGGTGAGATATAGAGCATGAAAACATAATAAGCCTACATAGAGGTATGATTATGCTAATATTATAAGGTATGTTTTATCTATTGAAATACAGAGGAGCTTTCGTGAACTCGAGAGTTATCACAATGTTATGAATAAAAGTGATAAGTTGAGGTAACTAAAGGCAATGAGGGAAGAACTGAATTCTTTAAAGAAAATGGACACTTGGATTCTTATTAAATAATTGAAGGTTCAGAATCTTACTAGATGTAAATGGATATTCAAAAGGAAACAAGGTATTTTTTGAGTCGAACTATATAGGTAAAAAGTTAGGTTAGTGGCTAAAGGCTTCACATAAAAAGAGGGTGTCTATTTTATTGAAATATTTTCACCAGTTATGAAATAAACCTTTATAGTGGTCAAGACAGTGGCATAACATATTTTAGTCTTTCATAAATTTGATAAATTATGTGATTATGTGTTATGTCAATTTTTTATTTTAATAAGGAAACACACATGGATAAACATATAATACTTGAGAAATATATTTTTACAATATGGCCCAATAAGTATAAAATATATTGTTATGATGTCTTAGCAGCGGGCTTTGCAACGGGTATCACCTATTACATCACATTTATTTCTAACACCAAATGATTGGCAACCAATTGGATACAACATGTCGATCTTAATAGATTTGAAATGCATCTCCCTTGTTAATTCCATTCAGACAAGAAATGGGTCATATCATGGAAAAGTCCTTCAAAAGTAATTTAAAATTTGTCTCAATGTCGTTGCTAACATTGGTGAATTTTGTTGTTACATTTTTCAAGGTTTTTGCTAATTATTTTGAATATCATTGTTAATTGTTTTTTAATTTCATTTCTAAACTCTTTGAATATCATTGCGAAACATCCTAACATGTTGCAACTAGCATAAATAATGTTGTTAAATTATTTGGATTTCAATACTTCGATGATTGATTAGTTAGAAAAATAATGAAGCAAGATAAAAAAACAATAAGAACCTTGGTGATGATAAAATATAATCTAAGAGTAGCTTTGAAAGTTATTTGGTTTCCGTGATATTAAATCCTTAGTAAGATGCAGATAGAGAATAGAGTTGCTTGTATAGAGTAGAGAGAGAGAGAGAAAAAAAAAGTGCAACCCAATTAATATTGTTTGTTGAATTATTTATACTCTTTTGAATATATGGGTCATTCAGGTCGGGTTGTATGATTGGGTCAATCTCACGAGTCCACGGGACCATAAGCAACTCTACTAGGCACCTAGTTGAGTCATTAACCATAGTGCTTATTTATTTAACTTAGTTATTTGGTCTAACGGTCCCTTCTAAACAAAATCAAAACTACTTTACTTCTTGGATCCACCAACATAATCAGACCCTATCAAACTTAACTGATAAAAATATGATTGGGCATATATATTACTAAATATATTAAACTTGTGTGGGTCAAAAAAACCATTAATGATTCACTTCATACAAAAATTGATTGAAAAAATATACAACAACTCTTCACTAACAAGCAAATCTAAAATATTTATTCTAGGAACCAAATACTTTTTCCCTATTCACTTCATATATTTATTATTTTTCTTGAAAGTTAAAGACTTCAAGTAAATAAATCAAATTTTTCAAAAGAATAGAAAAATAAATCAAAAATTGACCCAAACAAATTAAGTACAACCCATAAGCTAAAAACATTATTGATATAGATTTCAATTTGTGCTACTTAGAGTCAAATATAGTCAAATATGCGTTCATAATACTAGTAAGGTTTCATATAATAAATCTAACAAAGAAAATAATTGTTAAATACCCTTGATCCTAAGAATGGCTTCGCCATTATAAAAACACTGTCTCAAATATGAAACGAAATATTTTGTAATTTTGCCTAAAACTAAATCTTAAATCCAAAATAAGATTATAAATTGATATTTCACTATTGGGGAAGGAATAGCATACACAATAAAAAGAATATTGTTTCTTTTCTTAAATTAATTTTTTTTATAAACAACTATTCCTTTTTTTTAAAATTGGTATTTTTTAAAAAGATATTTTTATGTTATAAGTTGACTTATTAGAGTTATTACTGCGAGAATCATTAAAATCTATGTTTACCAAAGTAAACCATTTACCCAAAATAAAAAATTAGTTATTATAGCGAGAATCATTAAATCTATGTTTACCATAAGTGCCAAAATAAATTAAAATTAAAGAAAGGCATAAGAACTTGTATAAAGTCAAAAGCTATAGTTTTTTCCTCTCTCTTCCTTTCTGATGTTCAACGATAACTTCACAAATTCGCATGGTTCTTCATTGGCTAACTTCTGGTTGGAAACCCTCAACATGTAATGATTGAAGTTTTCCAAAGCAACCTTCTTTCAGGTGATGGTTTGACGGAAAAGAGTCATTTGGAAAATTTGTTTCCTACCCCTGTATATGATCAGTCATTCCCTCCTAACTAATGGCCATTTACAAAGCTTCTCAGCCCTACCCTAAGCCTTCCTATCATGGTTTCTTTCTTCCTTAACTCATCCTTAGTGCTTCTGTTGTTAGATGGTTTGCTAGTCAAAGAGGTAAATGAATGCTCTGGGAACCAGTCTGTACAAGTTAAACATTCAAAATATGAAATTGGATTAAGTGTGTCAACCAAAGCCAAGTTGGTGGATGCTGGCTTGAATATTGTTGAAGCCTTTGCTCCTCACTCGGGGGAGCTGTATGACTTTAACAAAGATAAAGTATCTCTCTTCAATCTCCCCAATTTCTTATCCAAAATATCTGGATCAAAACCTAATTATTTTGTCCATCCAATCTTCTTTCATCACTTTCGTGGAACTACTTTCTCATCCCTCTCCTTCCTGAGACATGATCTTCCAAAATCCAGAACTTCTTACCTCTTTAACTACAGTAACATCGTTAATTACTGCCCTATTAATTCGATCCTGGTTACGGGTCATAATGTAGTTTCTTGAACCAGGTTCAAACCCAACGGTCTTATTCTAGTTTTGAATCACATTTCCAACCTTTTCTCTCTACAGCAGAACCCTAACTTCTCTCCCCATTTGTCTCTCCATCTCTAGGTAATGTGCAAATCTTCTTTGACCATTTCTTTGTCCTCCTTTACTATTTCTTACCATTTCAAGCTCAAGCTCTTTAGCACTGCCTCTAGACAAAACCTGACCTCCCCCTACCCCTTGCTAAGACCCTCTTTATCTCTTTTTGTACTATGTTAACCTTAGGACAACTGTTTATTTCCCAGTCTAGACTCCTGGCCAAAATTTCTAAGTATCATCCTGCCTTCCTACTCTGCACCTATAATATCTCATTGGCCAGTCTTTTTACCTTCATTAGCTCCCCCCTCTCCCTTATTTATAAACTAAGCTCTCTTTTTTTATTCATCTACTTCTCAAGAAATTTCAAATCGCAGTCTAAATACTATGTAAACTCTTACCTTAAATTTCTCCCAATGGTGTCCTCTGATTTGTTGCGTCCTACGAAACCCTCGGGGAAGACCGACACCTTTTCTCCTATCAGAACAAGAGCTTTCTCTTCTTTATTGGCATCGTTTCCCTCATCAACCAGACCTCCTTTCCTTGGTGAAAATAAGCCCTCCCTTTTGCCGGTTTTCTGCTCCTCTCTAAGTCTCCCGTTTGCTGCCTCATGTCACCATCAAATCCATCATGAAGAATTTGTCAAGCAGACTCTTGCCCTGGCCAGACATCACATGGAGTCTGGCCATGGCCAGATTCTGTTTTAGAATATCCCTTCTCCTGAATTGAAGGTGTATCTCCTGTCGCTGGAAAACCTTCTCCCTGAGCTGCCCCGATTGGAATTTTCATCAACAAACGGTCTCATTCAACCTCCTCATATTCCGGTTGTCACCTCGGGTTGTGTTGGGCTTTCTATTGCTTTGAAATGGTTTAATGAAAACCTGGTGTCCTCCATTAATGATATCCCTTCTAGATTGTCGACTCAGAACCCTGGAGGTGATTCTGCCCTAAGTTTAAAATTGCTCGTCCAGGATCTTCTTCTTTATCACATCTCTAAAAATTGATTATCCTTAGGTCTCTCAATCAGACCTCTCTCCTTGGGTCTAAATTCTCCTCTTCTGGGTTGGATGACTTTCGATATCGTACTGGCTACGCTTCATCTTCCTCTGGCAGTTGTGCCCCTGACTTCAGTAACTCCTTGATATGATTGTCCTCTAAGAAGGATCTTTTGCAGCATTTGGCTCGTCAATCGTCTCCTCTAAGAAAGTTTCCGATTTCATATTCTGATACCTTTGGTCATCGTTCCTCTGGTCATATGGGTTGTAAGGATAAAAATGGTTTTTCGAATGAGGAAGAAAAGGTTACAGATTCTAGATTGGGTTTCAATGGAGTAAATGTCTCTTCTGATTCGCAAACGGGTATTTTGAAAATGGGTCATCAGTCTCTTATGTTGGGTCGGGCTTCTTCTGTTATTGGGCAAACATAAATTGTTTCCATTGCTGGGCCGGTGAAAAATAAGAAGAAGGGTTTGCTTGGAGCGGGCTCTTCATACAAACCCTATTCCCTCATTAGGAATTTTGGTAATACCAAAAAATTCCTAAAGAGGAGGAAGCTTTTAAACAAATTAGCCCAAGCCCACAAAGCTCCTTCTATGGCTTCAAATTCATTGGGTAACGTCATTTTAAAATCTCGGCCGAATATTATATCTACTTCTTCTTATGCTAGTATAGTAGCGGGATATCTAGATAATCGTTCTCCTTTGGTTATCGGTCTTAACCTTATGGAGCATGATGGAAAGGATTTCATTTTGAATGAGTCGGCTATGGGATCGTCGGATTTATGGAAATCTTGTTTATCGGGGTATTTCCTTACTCAACCCCAGAATTTCACCCTTCTAAAAGAAAATGTGGAATCTTTGTGGAGGAAGTATGGTCTCATGGATTTTAAATCTCTTCCCGAATGATATTTTCTCTTCAAATTTGGATCAGAAGAGATGGCCAAGAAAGTGTTGGAAAAGTCTCATTGGCATTTTGGTGGTAACTTAATCATTCTCAAGAATTAGGCTCCTCTTTTCGTTCTCATCAAAGACCTTCACAAGGAATTCCCTATTTGGGTCAAGGTTTTCAATCTACCCTTGGAAAATTGGACTGCTGAGGGTTTTAAGAAGGCTCATATCCATCTTGACAAAATTAAGAAGAAAAATAAAAACGGTGAATATCTCTCTCAAGGGATTCCCGGTGTGGGTAGTTCGGGACTACCATGAGAGATTCATGTTGCATTGTTGGATGTTGTTGTGGTTACTGTAGGTGAGGCTAAAAATCCATCACACTCTCCAAGGGTTAAGAAGAAGAAATGGTAGAAGATGAGCATGGAGGGTAGTACTAAGAGAGAGAAAAAGAAGAAGACAAGTTGTCATTGGTTCAGAGATCATACTCTGACCCAAAGTTTAGCCTGTCATTGCTCCCATGAAAATTCCTTCCCACTGAGGTACATTTTGGTCCTCCCCCTCTAGTGCTTCCTGCTGGTGACAGCCTTTTTCTGAAGGTGAAGTTAAATTATATGACATAGGAAATTTGTATTTTAGTGAGTTTGATAAAGAGGATTTTGACAAGACTTCCCCCAATCAACTACCAATGCAATTTTTGTGACTCGTGATGGAAATATTTTGAATTTTATAGTAAGCATGATGCTCTGGGATATGTAGTTTTAGGTTATATAAGCCTAATCGTTGACTTGGAGAGACAAGTCAGATCTCAACCCCGCGACATCGTTTCTTTTCGTACTGAAAATTGAGGCCTGAAAGATTACATTACGGTCGAACAGAGCAAGGATGAGACTTTGGGCATGGAAAATAATCATCTTAATGGTGATTTGGTACAAGTTTAAGTTTGGTTTTGAAAAATCCCAGGATAGTTATACCAAATTGCAATCTACCACTTCCAAAGAAATTGACTCTTTGAATAAAAAACTGATCAATGAGAAGAGTGCCAATGATCAATTATCCAAGAAGAAAAGAGAATTACAAGATGTTTCTAAGAAAATGGATGACGAGATTACCCAGATTTAAGTCTTGCCTTAGAGAGGCGATAACCACTTGTTCAAAATGATCAGCCAATTTATACTTTGTATTCACAAAACAGTTGATATATTCTTTCGAAGATTCATTCGGCTCTTGGGAACAATGGATGATAGTGTCACCATTCCCTTTAAGCTCCTTACTCACCACGGATTTTCTTCGAACTGTCATCCAAACCACATCAAAGTTCTTTATAGATCAACGTGGTAAACTATTATACCATTTAAAGGCACTTACTTTGAAAGTTTGAGAGAAAGCCCGACATAAAAGTTTATCATCATCATCAAAGTTCATCATAAAAAAATTAAACTACTCAAACTGGTCATCAGGGTCTTTACTTCCATTATACTTTTTCATTTTCAAGTTATTAAATTGTTTGGGAAAATGTATGGAGAGTATTTTTTAAGATAAAAGTGATTGCCTCCAATTATGGTTACAAGTAAATACAGTATATTCATCAGGAGTGGGAAATATAGCTGGTTTGGACTGGGTAGCAAGTAGATGATCAATACCGTGATCCGCCAATCCCTTTATTTTTCCTCTGATATTTATTCTTTTTCATTTTTCCCTTCCTGTCTTTTTTCCTTGAATGTTTCTTAGTTAAACTTATTTTATTTTTCTTACGGCCCTCCTCACTACTGGATGAAGAAGACCCATCATAGTCAGAAGCATTGTTTGAACTATCAGAAGAATCAAATGTACACATTACTTGTTCTGTCTGATGCACCTTTTTAGTTTTAATATGATCCTTTGGGGATTGATCATTTTCACCTTGTTTGTTATTGTCCACATGCTTATCTGTAGATATACCTCCCACATCGGATTTTTTTCAGTGATCTTTTAGCCTGCCTTTGGGATCTCAGAGCTTTAATCTCAACTCTTAACTGATCACGTTCATCTTGCATGAATGGTCTTTCCTCCGTGTTGTGATTGACATGAGACACAATAGCATGCTCACTCCCAAAGATATCCCAAACTTTGAATGACAAGTAAGGTTTTTAATAGAGTTATTCAGGTACATTTAGCTCCCATTGTGGTCGTCAATTTGATAAAGGAAAAATATGGTTCATGGGTAAAGGAGGGAGGTTCCTTTAGTTGGTCGATATTAAGTGTATTTTTAGAGAGTAATGAGAGAATGAGGTGTATGCTTGTATTTAATGTTTCTACAAAAAGTCCAACTAATGTAGACCAGAAAGTCTAAACAAAATCCTTTTAAATTTAATTTTATTTTATTCAAATATCTTATGTTATTTAAATCAAATCTAATTCAAGGATAACATGATGAAACCCTAATTTAAGGATAACAAATACTGAAACTTTTAGAGATAAAACATATATTATTCCAACTTATTTAAATCTTAAGGTATATGAGGTTTTATATAAGAGCTGCTCAAAACCCTAAATTAAAATACAAGGAAATAAAATAAATGTTTTAAAATAAAATCAAATCAAATCTTAATACAATTAGATTTGATTTAAATAACATAAAATATTTGAATAAAATAAAATTAAATTAAAATGGTTTTTGTTTGGACTTTCTAGTCTACATCACCAACCCATTTAATATTTTTTGTTGGGTATTTATATGTTTTCTATGACCCATAGGTCATGCGGATCAGATCTTATATTCGGGTCAATCACATGAGCCCCCAAGCCCAAGAACTAAGGTGCTTGGCGAACAGCTGAGTCATGGGTCCACTTGAGTTATGTTCATTATGTCTGAATTTCCCCTTCGAATAAAAACAGAATTGCTTTAGTATACCCCTGTAGATATCTGATATGATCCAATAGCCCCCTTAGCTCTATCAAAATATCTTTGGAAGAGCTAACCATGATAGATAGTACTTGATATGCCTTTGAAGTGAATCTGAAGAGTCAATCGAATAGCTTAAAGGTCGCGCAAGAATACATACAGAAGGTTGTCAAAAAAATTGGCATGTCTAAAATCTGAAGCGTTAGGACCCTATTGGTGCCCATTTGAAACATAGTACTACTAAGAACCATATGGAAAAATCATCGGAATCATTATGTACGTAATAATATAAATGAGACCTGATCTTGCATAATCAATCGTCATTTTAAGTAGATTTATGGTTGATCCATGAAAGCTTCATCGGTAAGCCTTTAAAAGGCTCATAAGATACTTAAAGGTTTCGACTAACATTAGCTTATGTTATAAGTAAAGGTAAAAATACGATGAGATGTTGATGCGGTATGTTGACTCTTATTATGCATGTTGTCTTTATACTAAGAAGTTAACTTTGGGTTATTTGTTTATTATGATTGGTAGAGTGATTAGATAGAAATTTTACCTTCAGAAGGTTGTTGTATTTTCATCTAAAAAAGATTAATAAATATGATTCGAATGAAATGAAGGAATATATATGGTTGAAAGGATAACTAAATGGGATAATTGGTATAGAGCAAGAAGTAGCATTGTTCAGTGATAATACCAGGTTTTTTCACTTGATGAAGAGCTTGTAGTTTCATGATCAAGCTAAGAATATAGATATAAAGCTTTGCTTCATCCGAAATATAATGGAGAGAAATCAAGTGAAGGTTGTAAAGGTTTCAAGTGAGGAAAATTATTATAATGTTCTCACTAGTGCACTATTAGTTTCAGTTCATGTAATATGTGAGACTTTTTCAAGTATGAGAATCAGGTTGGTTAAAGATTTATGTTAAGGAGAACTTAAGGCATCATGTAATGGATACCGGAGTCATTGTAATACTATGTGGAAAATTATTAGATGTATGCTCAATTTTACTGAAGCATGAGCTCACTCGAGATGTAAGTGCAACGAGAGCTCTACCAAGACATATGTGTATTTGCTTTGCTGGAACCTAAGTGCATGGATTTTATCTGCTGGAACTTATGGGGTAAATCTTATTGTTGGAACCTAAGAGCGTGTTTATTAACTGCTAGAACTTAGGGTCATACACTTTACTTGTCGAAACTTCTAAAGATACTTATATGTTACAAGTTGAAATTGAATTTGATATTATAAGAAGAACTTGAAATGATGGGAAACTTCAATTGTTGATCTAAATTTTTTTGATCTGCTTGACCCTGGAGTTTGGTCAAAAATAGTACTGGCATATGGAATCATAGGTTGGTGTCACTACTTGTAAGGAATAGTACAAGCCAAATGTCAGGAGGCTAGTTTCACTATCTCTCAGATGTTTATGGGAGCAAATTGGTTGTTATTATCTTGAGCCTAAAGTAATTACTTCACTCATCCTTAGTTGTATAAATATAAAAAAGAAGTAAGAAGTTATATTTGGGGTGGTTTCGTGAATATATAGAGCATTATTTATTTTTAAAGAGAGAAATAAATTCAAGAACTTTCATAAGAGTTAAACCTTGAGAGAAATATTAAAATTCGAGAGTTCTCTTTGTAAGCTTGAAAAGCTTTAGAAATAAGTATATTTAAGTGCTTGTGTTCGATGTGTTTACGAATATTCTTTATAATCTTTATTTTATATAAAATCAATGGTGTTTTGCTCAAAATATAAGATTTATTCACAATTTGAACCATATTAAAGTTTATGTTGTCCAATTGAATTTGTTTTTGTTGTTTTTATTGATTAGTTTTGACTTTGCAAATAAAAAATGGAAGCTCTGTTCCTTCATGTCACACTCACATAAAGTTAATCATCACTTAGGTTAAGTTTCAGCAAATTTCCAAAACTTAAATGTTGGGATTTCCACTCTTTTTTAATAATGAGGAAAAATGTTATATTCTATTATCGCAACTAAATAAGAAATATTATGTTTGTTTTTGGATTACGTTTTTTTTTTCATAAAATACAATTTTGTTTCATATTTTATCTTTTTATGATATACATTTCCCCTCAGGCTTATGTGAAAGTACTTGAAGTTCAAACTTGATCGAAACACTAAAGTGAAGATTGAAACAAAATCACACTTCCCTTCAAGATGGAGCATAAATATTATTCATGCTCATTTTGTTCTAATTATAACTAATATGTGATTTATTTAATGTTTTTTTGTAAATATATCTCATAGTTATCATGTTTTGACATATGATATATGAACAATATGTTGTTGGAGCTTTTTACATATGATATGACAATCAATATCGATATGATTATTTCATTCATGAAATACGGGTTTAGAAGGAATGTACAGTGCAGCCAAAATAACATAAAGCTTCCCAAATAGTTTTTAAAACATAAATAAAATCACGAGATGCAAGAAATACTCTCGTAGAAAGTGATAAAGGATCATATCTTACAAAAGATTAAATTTACTAAATTGATTATCTTTTATATTTTTTAAATGTAATAGGAAGATAGAGTTGGACTCTATTATTTATAACTGGACTCGGAGACGAAAAAATTGGTACTGGGTGTGTGAGAGGAGGTGTTGTACGTTGATAATAAATATGTATAATGGGAGGTCGAGATGGTGGAGAAAGTGTGACAGATTTATTAACACTATGGCATTGAAGTGTGGTATAAATAAATAGGTCAGCATCTTCATTATTTGTTTGAAGGTTAACATTAGGAAAAATGGAAAAATAGAACATATCCAAAAAAAAATTAACATCGTTAGAAACATCATACACCTATATTTTTTGAACTCTAGAGTATCCAAAATAAATAAATATTTATGATCTACTTTTGTACGATTAGGACTAACACAACTTACAAAGCAAGTACAACCAATATGCGGATTTTAATAGGGAATAAAGGTTTTGAAGGAAAAAACACATAATATAGAATATTACTATAGAAGACTATAGACATCATTCAGTTAATTGAAAATAGCATAAATAGAATCTGCCAAAAAAATTGGTATTTTCATTTGAAAAAATGCACAAGCAACTTTAGAAGATGTATATTTTTTCTTTCAGCGATACTATTTTAAGATGATATGTCCACACAAGAGGTTTGATGTAAAATTCCATGTTCTTCTATAAATGATTGAAATACAGTTGAAAAATACTTTTTACCATTATCACTTCTAAAAATATGAATTAAACAATTAAATTGAGTATTAATTTATGCATAAAAATTACAAAATATTTAAAATAACTCATAACGAATTACATTAAATAAAACTGTGGAACTCAAAAATACTCATCGACATACTAATAATATACTTAAAATCGAATTTAAAATTATCAAACAAGAACCACAAACATTTTAATGAACTAAGTCAAAAGGAGATGCGACCGGTTTATTGATACGAGAATATGACTGAAAACAATGATGTTTAACAAATCGACATGAATCACATTCTAATGAGATTAAGTGTTTAAAGTTTGAGGTAAAAATGTTTTGGAGGTACCAAAAATAGATTACTCATTCATAATAATGTATTTAAATTAATAGTTCTAGAGCCTTATAGTACTTAATGATGTTATATTTATCAATGTCAAATATGAGTTATGTGTGTTTGAAAAAAAAGTTGGATAGCTCTTTACATAATAGATAAAATAGAAAATAAAAATTAAGACAAGTTGTTGCTCTTGTGTCGAGGTCGTTATGCATCCCACCTCACCTTCGCAACAACATTTCTTTTTTCTAGTCTCTCACATGTATTGTCTTGTCATTTGTCCTAGTATATTCAATGACCTAATCTAAAAATAAAAAGATATGTATTTAAATTATATGATAAAAAAAACGGTAGTATTTTTAAGATTAAAAGTTTTAATGATTTTTAGAAATTAAAAAAATTAAGCATATCTTTCAAGAGAAAACATAACTGATTCCTTCAAAAAATCATATTAGTAAACTAATGTGGTTATCACTATTTTATGTTACCATGTTGGGAATATGGGGTCCGGTCCGCATATTCCGCCTCCGTATATAAGTAAGAACACAACCGATCTCAACACTAGTATGATATTTTCCTCTTTGGCACCCGAAGGCCCTCAAGGCTTTGCATTTGGTCCACTACCAAAAGGCCTCATACTAGTTGAGGTACGTTCTTACTTATATACCACTGATCCTTCCCATGTTTAACCGATGTGGGATGTGGGACTTTGGTCGCCACCCTAACAAATCCTCCTCTCGAACAAAGTACCACTTAGCCTTCTCTCAATTGACTTTCATCCACTCACTTTAATCAGAAGTTTCTCCACCTGAGCAATAGAGCTTTTACAGCGGATCTATCTACTACTCGACCATCATGCGCCTGTTCCTTAGCTCCACTATCCACTCCAATCAAGTACCACCGCTTGATGAGTCATGGACGCTCCGAACTAAAATGGAATGAGTAGATCATTCATCTTGAGCACGACTACTGGTTCATCATGTTCGACTTCCGAGAATATCGAATATTACAACCATCGCGTTCCGTCTGGGCCTGGCGCTCTGATACCACGTGACCGATCTCAACACGACTACTGGTTCATCATGTTCGACTTCCGAGAATATCGAATATTACAACCATCGCGTTCCGTGTGGGCCTGGCGCTCTGATACCACTGGCGCTCTGATACCACGTGACCGATCTCAACACTAGTATGATATTGTCCTCTTTGGCACCCGAAGGCCCTCAAGGCTTTGCATTTGGTCCACTACCAAAAGGCCTCATACTAGTTGAGGTACGTTCTTACTTATATACCACTGATCCTTCCCATGTTTAACCGATGTGGGATGTGGGACTTTGGTCGCCACCCTAACAAATCTTCCTCTCGAACAAAGTACAACTTAGCCTCCTCTCAATTGGACTTTCATCCACTCACTCTAATCAGAATTTGCCCCACCTGAGTGGTAGAGCTTTTACAGTGGATCTATCTACTCACTCGACCATCCTGGTCCTGTTCCTTAGCTCCACTATCCACTTCAATCAAGTACCACCGCTTGATGAGTCATGGGCGCTCCGAACTAGGATGTATAGAGTAGATCATTCATCTTGAGCACGACCACTGGTTCATCATGTTCGACTTCCGAGAATATCGAATATTACCACCATCGCGTTCCGTTTGGTCGCCACCCTAACAAATCCTCCTCTCGAACAAAGTACAACTTAGCCTCCTCTCAATTGACTTTCATCCACTCACTCTAATCAGAATTTGCTCCACCTGAGTGGTAGAGCTTTTACAGCGGATCTATCTACTCACTCGACCATCCTGCGCCTGTTCCTTAGCTCCACTATCCACTCCAATCAAGTACCAACACTTGATGAGTCATGGACGCTCCACTGATACCACGTGTTGGGAATATGGGGGTCCGGTCCGCATATAACGCCCCCGTATATAAGTAAGATCACATCTGATCTCAACACTAGTATGATATTGTCCTCTTTGGCACCTGAAAGCCCTCAAGTCTTTGCATTTGGTCCACTACCAAAAGGCCTCATACTAGTTGAGGTACGTTCTTACTTATATATCACTGATCCTTCTCATGTTTAACCGATGTGGGATGTGGGACTTTGGTCGCCACCCTAAAAAATCCTCCTCTCGAACAAAATACCACTTAGCCTTCTCTCAATTGACTTTCATCCACTCACTTTAATCAGAAGTTTCTCCACCTGAGCAATAGAGCTTTTACAGCGGATCTATCTACTCACTCGACCATCATGCGCCTGTTCCTTAGCTCCACTATCCACTCCAATCAAGTACCACCGCTTGATGAGTCATGGACGCTCCGAACTAAAATGGAATGAGTAGATCATTCATCTTGAGCACGACTACTGGTTCATCATGTTCGACTTCCGAGAATATCGAATATTACAACCATCGCGTTCCGTCTGGGCCTGGCGCTCTGATACCACGTGACCGATCTCAACACGACTACTGGTTCATCATGTTCGACTTCCAAGAATATCGAATATTACAACCATCGCGTTCCGTCTGGGCCTGGCGCTCTGATACCACGTGACCGATCTCAACACTAGTATGATATTGTCCTCTTTGGCACCCGAAGGCCCTCAAGGCTTTGCATTTGGTCCACTACCAAAAGGCCTCATACTAGTTGAGGTACGTTCTTACTTATATACCACTGATCCTTCCCATGTTTAACCGATGTGGGATGTGGGACTTTGGTCGCCACCCTAACAAATCATCCTCTCGAACAAAGTACCACTTGGCCTCCTCTCAATTGACTTTCATCCACTCACTCTAATCAGAATTTGCCCCACCTGAGTGGTAGAGCTTTTACAGCGGATCTATCTACTCACTCGACCATCCTGGTCCTGTTCCTTAGCTCCATTATCCACTTCAATCAAGTACCACCGCTTGATGAGTCATGGACGCTCCGAACTAGGATGTATAGAGTAGATCATTCATCTTGAGCACGACCACTGGTTCATCATGTTCGACTTCCGAGAATATCGAATATTACCACCATCGCGTTCCGTTTGGTCGCCACCCTAACAAATCCTCCTCTCGAACAAAGTACCACTTAGCCTCCTCTCAATTGACTTTCATCCACTCACTCTAATCAGAATTTGCTCCACCTGAGTGGTAGAGCTTTTACAGCAGATCTATCTACTCACTCGACCATCCTGCGCCTGTTCCTTAGCTCCACTATCCACTCCAATCAAGTACCAACGCTTGATGAGTCATGGACGCTCCACTGATACCACGTGTTGGGAATATGGGGGTCCGGTCCGCATATTCCGCCTCCGTATATAAGTAAGATCACATCTGATCTCAACACTAGTATGATATTGTCCTCTTTGGCACCCGAAAGCCCCTCAAGGCTTTGCATTTGGTCCACTACCAAAAGGCCTCATACTAGTTGAGGTACGTTCTTACTTATATATCACTGATCCTTCTCATGTTTAACCGATGTGGGACTTTGGTCGCCACCCTAACATACCAAATCCATGAAATTAATATAAAAAACAATAGTTTTTTATATTATTGAAATCTCAAAAACCATATTTTTCACGAACATTAAGTCATTGAAAAAAAATCATGGATAATATCTTAACATATTTTTTGAAATAAAAAAAATACATATCTAATAAAAAAAATAGTTTGCTCAAATCTTTATACAGAAAGATCCATAAATCTTTATAAAATGAAAAACTATTACAATATAATAGAAATTAAATCTTTATAGAATGGAAAACATAACGCTTAACAAAATAGGAAATATAATAAAATATATTATAATACTCCTAATTATTCCTATTGTTATTTCGTTTAACAATGGGTAAAATTCTTGAAGATAACTTAATTGAAGAATGCTGAGAAATTCAATGGGATTGAGACAAAACTTAGTTACATCTTATTCTTGATCTCTACAAACTGTCTAATATACTTTTCTGTTTCTGTTTCTATTATTTTGTCCGGCTCTTGTTACAATCTCATGCACTTTTTTAAAGTGCCAAGTATCAAAATTCCTTAGCAACTTCATCCAAGATCTGCAGAATCAGATGATAATTAGCCAACAAGAAAAATTATTAAACTTTTTATCTACTACTAAATAAGTAATATTAGCATTCAGACAAGCAAATACCCTCATGTTTGGTCTGAGTTTGACCCCTCAGATTTAATAATTAAAAAGTTATGAATCAAGGTCATAATTTAGGTGCCAAAATTTGGTTTTGAATCAAAATATTTAGAACATCCAAGATTTACAAAGTAAAAATATTTATAAAACGTTGAGATCAGGAAAATGGGAATCTCAAGGTGATTTATATTTAAAGTTTACGCAATTGTGCATACAATAGCATGATTTTAATAGCATGATTTTAAGAAGGGTTTGGCTAAATTAGGGCCCTCGATAATAACCAACCCCAAAATTTTAGCGCCGTTTTTTACCCCGGCGGGTGATACAGCTTTTCCGCCGGATGGGAGGGTCTCAACCGGCGGTTGAGAAAGGTTCGACCGCCCGGGTAAAGGTAAAATTGTAAAACTTCAAAAACGCTTGTTTTTTTGGGGCTGGTTAACATATTTTGGGTCCAAATTTAGCCGAACCCTTTTAAGAATTGAGTCTCGTACCTGTGGGGTCATATGAGAAATTAGTGGTGCAAACACCCAACTCACTCTCCGGTGCTTTCGAGATATCTTCGACTGTACTTGTAAGCTGAGATGAGGAATTAGCGGTCCAGACACCCAATGTTTTCCATAAATCTTCGAAAGCCGTCCCAGCTTTAATCTGATTTTAAAATTAAAACTATTTGGTTTATGTATAAAAACAGGCTCTATTAACTTTCACATCGTTAAAATTTGTTCGAAATACATTAATTCAAACCGGATAGTTTACCTTCGTAATGCAAAATTCAAGGTGGCACAGTAACTCCTTTGCTTTAGTTTTTTGCGAATTCCGCAGCAAACAGACACCAAGTACAAGAAACTTCTCCATATTGTCTCGCGAATCAGAGGATTCACAAGTTTGAAGAATTTTCCTAACATGTGGAATGACATCGGTCTTCGCATCACAACGCCGACAGTAGTACTGAGCGTTCAAACCAATAGTACCTCCAACCGTACCAGCCATATATGCCCGTAAAGCACATTTCACATGAGACACGTGGCCGCAGATATATCCATCTCCGTCCTCGGCCTCACACAGAATATAGTCACAAGCTCCTTCTTTCAGGTCTATAAACTTGCAACACAGGATACAACAACAGTCGCGGCAGAACCGTGGTTCAGTGCAGCAGATGTCGCACGGTGTAAAACCGGCAACAGGACTTGTTTCCTGCGTTAACAAACTTTTGCAGTTCCGGTTTCCGGACTTACAAGCTGGTCCTGCCTCAGAAGGAATTTCAATGGGCAAAGGTGGAGGAGAAGCAAAAAGACTATTGCTTGAACGACCACCTATCGAGAAAAAAACGTAGATATCAAAAAATGTAGGACATTTAGCGGAGAACACATTCATACTTGAATACAAACACCTAAAACACAAAGATCCTGCGAGATATCGTTCTTTCCGGCAAATTAACAAACAAGATCCTGCGAGATATCGGTCAAATTATGTTGCCAGTAAAATAAAATTGAAACTAAAAAAAATAACTAACCATTTTTCATAGGTATAGTAACTGCAGGTATCTTCCATGCGAACGAATCAAAGAATGCTTTAAAATCCTCATCAGGAAATGCGACTGTGAAATAGTTTTTGACCATTGGCATACTGCGAAACGGCTGTTTTTTCACGATTTCACTTCCTCGGCCGCGTAGACGTTTTGGTAAATACAAGTACCGATCTACGTAATGGCCAGACGCAGTAACTCGAGTCCCTACTCTCCACTCCCAAATATCTCCGCTTCGAGGCCAGTTTTCGGGTGCGTAAGGCAAACCTTTACCACTTGCAGCCCCCAAAACGGGCGTTAGGACAAGGCGGTCTTTTCTTAACCGCATTGATTCTCCGGTGGTTTCTGTTGGATTATCGATGTCCATATGTTCGACCATGGACTCCAATTCGACTGGCAATTCTGAGCTGCAAAACAAATAGCATATCCGCATTGGTACTAACAAAATCGAAACCTCGCGGTATTAATGCCGCGAAGTGGGACATAAATAACAATTCATATATGTATAAATTTGTTTATCCAATTTCAAACTTATTTGCCGGATTTAAAAACCAAACACACATCAAGCAAAAACACTAAGGATTAACAAATATTACATAAGATCTTGGAGCTAATTATATACATAGATATAAATATTCTAAAAGAATTAAGGTTTGTTTTTTTATTGCTGATCGTCGATTCAGATTTACCAAGAACTAATTAGCAATTAGGCTCATAACAAATGAGCTCCTGACTTGATTTAAATAATGTTCATTTCCTATCTCAGACACATCAATTCAACAAAGAACAATAATAAATAAATAAAAAGCGTTATTGTTTATTCTTATACAAATCATTAAAACATAAATTATAAAACTCATTAAGAATAATCAATTTTTTTGGTTAAAAGGACAATCAAAACACAAGTTTATCAGTGATTGGAATATTTACCTTCCCATTCCGATACTCTTCCAAACTGATTGAAGGAGGCTACAGTATAGCAAAGATCCTATCTACCTGGGAAAAAACTAAGAACAGTAAGAATCGTGCAAACAGTAGTGATAATTAACCATACAGAGTTCGGGGGTAGAGAAACATAAGCCCCTAACATGCAGAAAGAGCGTTAAGAGAGATAGAGTGTCAACGGTAATGTGAATCTAAGTGTGATTAAGCATACCTGAAGACTCCACAAGTTACAGAGAAAAGTTTAATGTTGTTTCTTTGTCTTGATTGAATTATTAACCATCAAAGTGCTCGTTGAAGTTGAATTGCATAGAAGAAAAGCAATCTCATTGGCTGTTTTTGCTCTCGCTCTTCACAATTTTGATTTTCGGTGTCACTTAACCAACTTGACGAGATTAAGAATTTGGGTCTACCAGAAAAATTAGGGCTTGCAAAACCAACTGGAGGTATAAAAGGGATTGTGTTTGGGTTTTATTATTTTTCGGATTCAGATCCGGTTTGGTTTTATGGGTATAAAATTGGAGTAAGTTATCACTCATCACACAATATCACATTTATTTACAAATAATCCAAAAAGTTGGATAAAGTAGGGATAATTATGCGTTATATTAGTATTTTTTAAAAAGATTAATATTTTATTTTTATATTGTGTTTTTTAAAATGTTATATACTTCAAACCATAATTTAAAAAAAAATCAAAAATATTATAGGTTGTTTTTTTAAACGAACAAAAATAGATTATGAAATATGTTTTTTTAACTATTTTAGTTGTAAAATTTGTGAAATAAGTATGGAAAAAACAAATATGTTCCAATTGCGGAATCCCGTGTAATTTGGTTCTTAAAAATAAATATGTTCTAGTCGCAGAACTACGTGTAATTTGATTGCTAAAAATTAATTGTGTTTCAGTTGCGGAATAATTAAATGCAAATATGTTGCGGAAATAAGAAGAAAATAGTTGCGGAAATATAACTTTTGTGGTTAAATAAGTCTCATGTGAAAAAATAAAAGTACAAACTTGATTTGTGAAAATAAGGGTTAATTAGGGGTGAAACAACTAACTTTTTGTGGTTGCGAAAATATTTGCATTTTTGTATTGAAAAGCTTCTTTTGTTTCAAAAATATGTACAATTTGATTGTGAAATAAGTGTGAAAAAAAACTATATTCCAGTTACAGAATTACGTGTAATTTGGTTGCTAAAAACCAATTGTGTTCTAGTTCCGGAATTAAGTATAATTTGGTTTGAATAAATAAGAAAAAAAATCTCCAAAAATATCACTCATAGATATCGTTTTGTTCGTTTTTAAAACATAGAAGTATATTTGTTTTTGGAATTTTGTTTTCGAATTAGGGTTCGAAAAATATAGAGTTTTGAAGATTAAAAATAACTAATTATTTAATACTATATGTGTTTGTCTGTGTGGAGATATTGTTGGAATAATTTATTATATATATTATTTTTAGTAAACTTCAAAACCCATGTGGTTATTGGTAACTTAATTTCTACTTTGATGGTTATTTGTAATTTATCCTAAAATTTGAATATTTTCATCCCATTATATTGCACGATCGGTCTTTCATTTTATTTTGTGGTACGAATATGTTTGGATTTATTGAAAAATGGTAATTTTTTTTGTTTTAGTTTATATACAAACATTTATGCGGTTAAGAATAATAAAAATTGAAAAGTGATAGTTTAAAATGTAAATTGAAAATTAGTTGTGTAGTTTTAAATAATTTCTATTTTTTGTTTAGTACAAAATAAAATTAATCGATAGATTGTAAAAAAATCATTTAGGTTTCGAATTCTTGTATTATAAAATAAAAAATGAATCTTATGTTTTGAAATATATTTTTATAAAATTGGTCTGAAAACTATACCGAAGTGAATACGGAATATACCTTAACCTGGATGTTTGAACTATAAACGGATCGAAATTTGAAAAAACAATTATAATTAATTTGAAAAAAAAAATTATAACTATATTTAAGGTTGTTTTATATTGAATCATGGATAATTGTTATTAAAGTTGGGGAGTTTGATATAATAAATGTTAAAATTATAAGACATAGTTATATTTTCGTTTAAAAAAAATCAAACAACAATTATATATATTAAATATTATTTTAGGTTTTAATATAATGATGTTTAGTGATTTTAGCATTTTTTTCTATCGTTTTTTATGCATGTCCTACAAGTATATATAAAAATAAAAATCATCATACGTTTATTCTTTTATTAGGATATATGTATAAAATTCATATTTGAGTTTGATTCGTATCCTCACTAACCATCCTATGGTAATCTATAATTTTGGTTAAAACTATTTCAGTTAATATATAAAGATTTGTACATAATATTATTTTTTGTTAAAACTTATGAAGTTAATGTTAGTACCTTCACATCTCTCGAATTCTATAATAGTCAGCAAACCCTTAAATATTTATCCATTGAATGATTAAGTTTAAAACATCTGACTTTAAAAACTCGACTTTAATATTGAATAAAAATGCATAAATGAAAATATAAAAAAAATCCATGCATAGATGATTCATTTGTTGGGATCTTCAAGTGAATTGTAATCAATAACGAGAATTTATGCATCTCTCTTGAGGAAGAGGTTCTCATTCACCTAATTTGACCGATATTCAAATTTTATCAGTAATACATAATGAGAACACCTTGAACGCCTCTCGCCTGGCTTCGTATGGGAGGTTAAAAACACAATAAATTGGAATCGATCTCAAATAATCTCACTTGTTAGAGACTTATTCTTATCTATGGCAGACAACATCAGGGTAACACAATTTATACCATACACGTAGTATATTTTGCAAACAACTTCTTCATAATATGATGGTCCATTATATGATTGTGTTTCTTTCACTTAGATGTAATGTTTTAACAAAAACTTCACTCCATATTATTGATATGATATATTTGATTTGTTAATATGATTCACCCCACCGGTACATATAAATCAAATAATATATAACTAGGTTAAACTGAAAAATAAAATAAAATTTCAATAATCCATATAAATAAATGAAACAAAGAAATCTAAAACTACCTTTATCTATAATCCTAAAATACTTTTTTATTATTGTTGTTTATTTTTTATGGCTCTTATGTCTTTCTTAATAACCCTAATCATAATTTTAAATTCAAAACATAGTCATCGGTTTTGGATGTTAAATCGTTAACATTTTTAGCCCTTGAATCAGATGAGCTTCTTATTGACAACAAAGAATTTCATCTCATAAAATACAAATCTCACTCATCTTTACTTGTTTACAATATGTCTCAAATCCTAAGTTAGATTTCAAGATCTAGCACTCGCTTGAGCATATTTTTGAAAATTTTGAGTTCTTTCCTACTGTGATATTATATGCCCGACTTAAGACATGACTCTTGAAGGACATGTTTTCTAGTTTTTTACAGTCATGATTGTGTTTCTTTTTTTGTGTAAGATATGATTGGTTGGTACATGTAATATAAAAAATATATATTCATTCTTAAGATTCTCAAATATGCTTTGGTCACTCCACAAACAATTTTTTAATTAATGATTACCAGTTGTATTTTGTTATTAGAAAACATCATTTGTTGTTATTTACTCAGGCTTATTTAAACTCTAGCGTTATGTTTGATACTTTTAGGTTATAATTCCAGAATTTGGATTTTAATAATGTATTGAATATATATATATATATATATATATATATATATATATATATATATATATATATATATATATATATATATATTAGTTTCATTCTTCATGTTTTTTGGTGATTCAAATTATTGTACAACTTTATGTATTAGGAATATGTTCGTTGAAGAAAATAAGTAAAAAAAGATTTTATCGATTGTATACGTACCTAATGCAGTTTCCATGTTGTTACGCATTGCTTGCGACTAAACTTGGTGAATTCAAGAAGAAATCACTTTATGTTTAATTTATCATTTTTATGTTATCTCGAGTTAATGATTCTTTATATATTTACAAAAAAAAACAAAATTTTAAACATATAATTTAGTTTATGTATGTTATGGCTTAAACATGTTTGAACTTGAGATTTATTTTGATTGAGGTTTGATATGTCAAAGCAGATCCAAATAGACTAATGTTACGAAAAAAATATGATAAAACTTTCAATAGTAGTTTAGGTGCGTATTAGAATAAATAGGTTGTTGGGAATATGGGTACCGCATATTCCGCATCCGTATATAAGTTAGAACAACCGATTTCGATACTAGTATGATATTGTCTTCTTTGGGCCCAAAGACCCTCATGGTTTTGCTTTTGGTCCACTTCCAAAAGGTCTCATACTAGTTGAGATATGTTCTTACTTTGGTCCACTTCATTTGTATTGTTAATAATATTTATTTTACTTTTATCATTTCTTAATATGATGTAGGATTTACTATTTTCATGTATATAGTTTGTATGATACTGATTCATTTGAAGTTTTATTTATTAATTTCTATTCATTTCAAAAACAATTATTATACAGTTGTAGGTATAGAAAAATTAAAAGAGTTTGGATTCTTTCTCTTGATCATAGTGGGTGCAAGTTTGTTGAATGATAAGCTTTCATAGACCACAACAACGATAAATAGTTTGTGAACTCAATATGCATTTTATTTAAAAGGAAAAAGAACAAGAAAATAACATAGTTTATAGCAACCCAATCTACTGCCAACATATGCTTAGTTTATTATCAAGATTGTTTTATCACAATGATAGTAAATGTTCTACTATATATATAGTTCTTTTTGCAATTTTTGTATTAGATGATCTGGAAAAGATGATTATAGTATAACATCTATAATATTTTAAATTTTGTTTTATATTTCTTTTTAGAATCATTTCATTATATACCGCTGTTATACAAGATGAATAGCACGATTATTCATGTTATACAGTATGAATAAAATGATTACTTTTTTATACACCATAAATAGCATGATTATTATTACTATTACACGTTACAAATAACATAACTATTATTGCTATACAACATGAGTAACATGACCATTCTTGTTATACAATATAAATAACTCAGTTATTCTTATTATACAACATGAATAACATGACGATTTTTGTTAACAACATGAATAATAACACTATTATTATTTTATATTATGAATACATGACTATTATCGTATACAGTATGAATAACATGACTATTCATATTATACAACATGGATAACATTATTTTTCTTATATATACATTATACCAACAAAACAACCCATACTTGACACTACAAAACACAATATTAACCTTTTTATTCATGTTATGCACATGTTACACCAGCAAAACAATCATACTCAATACTCCTGATATTTTTATTTATTATATACATATATCATATTATTAAACATTCATATTTGACATTACAAAACATATTGCTAACATATTTATTCATGTTATACAAATATTATATCAATAAAAAACTTGTCATTCACTTTACAAAATACATCACTAACTTATATGTTCATTTATACATACATTACACATAAAATAATCATAATTAACACTATAAAACATACATGTAACATGTATATTCATGTCATCCATACATTACATCAATTAAATAACTATACGTGTATCTACAAAACCATGTCACTACTATATTTATTATTGTTACTCACGTGAATAATATTGTTCAAATTATTTTTAACATATCTATAATACACAATTTCAACAGATATTACGAAAAATATCACAAATTTCTATAGTATTTTATTATGATATTTTTTACAATTAAAACTAGGCTCACAAATTTTCAAAATGATACATGACATCAATATTTAAATATTCTTAATCAATTTAAAATTGCATTTCAAGTTTATCCAAAATTTATTGATGCAAAATCTATTATTGACAGTTGCAACTACTATTACGAGATAAATCATATTGTTTAAATATTTTCTTAATATGAAACTTTGTGGATTTAAAGCTAGACTTTCAGATCTTGGTAACCATATAAGGTGTCAATATTTTAACGTTCTCAACCAATGTAAAATTAAAAACCTAGCTTATTCAAAATATAAAAATATGTAAAATTTATTATTGACAGTTTCAATGATTGTTATGAGAAATATCATAATGTTGTTTATATTTTTTCTAATTTTTTGTATTATAAATGTACTATTTAATACTAAAAAGTATATATCATATTAATATTTAAACATTTTCATTTAGTACTCAATTTCAAATTGAAAAAAAAAATATGTTGATAAAAATATGTGTTTGACAACTTCAACGTTTATCATGAGATACATCATAACCATTTTTGTTGGATTTTAAATATCATTCTAATTTTTATTTAAACTAGACTTGTGAATATTAAAAACTATATAAAGAATCAATATTTAAATGTTTCCAGAACAAATGCTACATGAAACCCAAAATTGAACAAAAATATATGGTTGTAAAATCTATTGTTGAAATGTTTGACGGTTTGCACAAGAAATGTCATAAATTGGTATATAATTTTCTTTTAGAATAATATTTTTTGTTTTTTAAACTAAACTCATAGATTTTTTTAACCATATATGGAATCAATATTCATTCGATGCTTTGAATCATTTAAGCAATTGTGGAACCACAACTTAAAATCTTTTCCTTATTATTCTTACTAATGAACTACACGAACTTTTTATTATTTATCACATCTTTTATTTTATTTTTTACTGAAAATATCTTCATGTGTAGTTATCGCTTTAGGAGATACCGGTGGTGATATATTGTACGCTTCTAGTTCTCGTTTCTCTGTGGGTCAAAGATCTTTTCCTGTTATTAAATTTTATTAAAAAATATTTTTTTTAATTCTAGTATGCATTTTGGATTTTTTTATTGATATAGGTGAACGTAATATGAATTCGGCTAATAATTGGCCGCGTCTTATAGCTATTGGGGGTTGTTTAAGTTGATCTATTTCTGATTTATCATTGATAATTTATATATATGAATCATACTTGTGTTTGATTTTTCATTTGTTAGGTGTTTTGTCGAATATTTCCCTATGTTTTTATATATTGAAAGGGCATGAGTGTTTTCATGTCATGTGGTTTTTTTGTTGCAATGCTTTATAATAGGTCAGCATGGTCTGTCAACATTGCATTGTAGTTGGTGTTATACTATTTGTGAAATAATATCTCATTTACATGGATGATATCTTCGATTTATTATGCTTGATGTCTAATTTTTATTTTCTTTTCTCATAACTAACATATCAAACTAGGTATGTGCATTTGGTTTTGGAACCAAAGAATTGAACCAAACCAAAATAAAATATTTGGTTCACTTTTAGTTCTTATATATTACCCGAACATTTCTGGTTTTATTTCCCCATGACTATTGCTTCAAAACCAAACGAACCTAACCGATAACCAAATTGGAACTGATTGGATATTACTACTAAGAAACTAAAACATAAAAGTATTGAGTAGAATTTGCTAGATGGTTCATGTTTTGCATTAACTAAAATATAAACAATAAAATATAATTAGATATTGTTTGTTATTCTAGAAATATAACAAAGTAAAAAATTAAAGTAGTTAAAAATGTATTATTAAGCAAAAAAATAGATTTTTGTTTGATGCATATTTAAGAAAACTAATTTCTAGTGTTAACAATTGTAGTATAAAAGATAAATACTGATAAAAAATTATTTTTTCTAGAAAAAATGATATGGTACCTCTTAAAAAATTTACATTTTCAAATTTAGAAACGACTACTTACTTAAAAGTCAGACTAATCAAACAAAAAACAATTCCTGCTAATAAGCCAAAAAATAAATCTTAGTGACACCAAACATTACTTATTAAGAACTCTAATAGAATTTAAAATGTTAATTAATAGAATAAACAGAAAAATAAAACCTTATGTCGGCCTTTTGTTTGGTCGAAGAACTATTTTTTGGTTTGTCGTTACCTCACAATCGGTTTCTATAATATTGTTACATGTTTTTTCAATACAAAAAAAAATTAAAACACCCATACCAAACTGGAAAAAAAAATTGAACTGAACTAAATTTTATTTGGCTCCTAAATAGTTACCAACTTATAAGAACCAAAAGAATCGAGAACCAAAAAAACCGACCCAACCATACTGAATAACCGAATGCCCGTGCCTATCTCATACACTCGGGGTCTAAAGAGGGTTTATTTGGTTCATAATCTATTGAACGTCAATATTTATACTTTTAATTTATTCTTATTATGATGTTAATATGAGCATCAAATTTTTAGCATTAGTACTTGATGTTCGATATGTCTATGAGGGGTATAAAAATTAAGCTTAGATAATATATTTTAGATGTAATTCAATTCCTCAGCCTTGAAATGATGTTGGATTTGGTTCATCGTATGTTATTTTTTATCTCGATTTTGAGGTTATGTTGTAGATGGAGGTCAATTGTATTCATTGTTTCATGCAAGGTAAAATGATCAGCTAAAGTTGCACGTCTTGTGTATTTGACTATCATGATTGTATGATTCAGTTATTTTAAGCTTGATTTCTATACTCATGTTAATTCCTTAAGTACTTATTATATGTTACATGTGAAGGTGATACTTTCAACTGACATGTGTTTGTATTTAAATTCAGAAACATCAATTTATCCTCCTAATAGGTTCTAAGATGAAAAATTCTAAGAACAAATAACTGTTATGATAGGTGGCAAACCTTTTCGTTTTGTTATTTTGCATGATTTTCGTGTTGTTCAAATGAGTCATCATCTAATTCATTCATATGAAGTGAGTTATTCAAAGAGTTTTCACTTGATATAGTTCATTATGACTGTTTTTTTTTATTTGACAGTAATAATACGGTGATAATTTTAGCTGAAAAAATTGTTGTAGTTTATAAAAAAATATATGAACCAGTTGCTTTTATCATAATTTTGGATCGACAAATTATAAATGATAATATTTTTTGTGGTTACTTGAAAATAAATATAAACTTTATGAGTTATTAATTATTTTTTATTCAAAATAATATATATATATATATATATATATATATATATAATTTAGTTAAAAAATAATATATGTTCTTAGATAAAATATGTATGAATTAGTTTAGTATGTTGAATTTCATTGGTACTATATCTTTGTGAAATATCTGCCATCTTATTTTAGATATTTTTTTGTTTGGTCAAATTCTGGAATCTTACATCAAGCAGTTTTGATCGAATTATCCGAATTTTATATTATGTGTCTATAATTTTTGGATATAATATTCAAGATCAATATACTAGTTCGTTTAGTTTTTTAGTATGGTAAACGTAATATACATAGTTGTAGTTTATATTAGCATATGTCAAAAACATCTTATATTAGCAACATATATTATAAACATTTGAGTTATTAATAGATAATAATGAAGTGAATCAAGGCCGATTATCTATATACTTACTACATTTTCTGTAACAGAAGACTATAGATCATACCTAAATCGAATTTGATGAGTATTTTTTATCAAACCTGAATCAACGGTTTTAGTTTATCTGTATAGATAACGGTAAACAATTTAAATATAAAATATCATAGTAAATATCCAAACAAATCGGATTTTAAATTAAATTTAAAATAAAACTTTGGAATCTAGTTATATATTTAATATAAAAAAATATTATTAACGTAAAATAATTAAATAAACAAACTACCGTATATGTAAAATTTATATCATTAAAGAGGTATTTGTTTTGGGTTCAGTTCTTTTATTGATCCTTCAAAAATAATATATTTTTATAATTAACCTACCGATTTTAGTCATATCTCCATAGAAAATCTATGTAAGTAGGTTTTGTATTTCTAAAAAAATTAGGATGAGGACCTTATTCGTCCTTTTAAAAGAATTTTGTTCGGAAACCTCTTGCAAATGAGATCAGTGATTTTGCTTTGTGCATGGAACTTAAAAAACATAACCAAAATCTGCAACAACGTGATCCCAAATTGGTTTACGCATCTCATCTATCTTATGTTGTTGTTTATATTTATCTAATCTAGCAAAAATAATTTTGAACATCTAATTTTCTTCGTCGTAATTTCCTAACGTGTATTTTAGTTTTTGATTTATACATGTATTATCCATTATTCGTGTTAAATGTGTATGAGTCGTGAATTCTTGATTGATTTTCTATAACCGTGTTTAACTACACTTAAAATTTTAGCCTGAATGATCAAAAGTATACCAAATTTAGGATCTAATTTTTTATAAAAGAAAACTAGTGAAAGAGGTAGTTCGTACGTCGATTATAATTTATTCGACGTTTAAATTTAACATATTATTTGATATCTATACATAAGATTATGAGAAAATTGATTTATTTTTTTTATTGATTATTATATAAAAAATATGAAAATAGATTTTATTTGGATCTTATTTTGTGTGAATCGATGTTGTTTGAGAGAATGGATTTAACGGAATAATTAGTATCAAATTATAAATTTAACAGGTTATTAAAAATAAACTGATAAAACCGAATAAAAATAAATAAATTGAAATGACAACTTTAATGACAACTGAATATTTAAATTAAGATTAAAAAACATCAAACCTTACCTAAAATTAATATTTTTGAAAAAATTGGATAGAATAAAAAAACATCAACACATATAAGCTTTGCTAATATACTACCCAAAAAAATATATATCTTATCTATCTTATCTATCTTATCTATCTTATCATCAATCCAATATGTCATTTTATGAGAGGACACCCGAAGGCACCGAAGATGTGCATTGGTCAGCCCAAGTGATATGTGTCCTAGTCTTGTCTTTTCTCCCTATGCATTATGATTGATTCGATTCTTTCTTAGAAAATATAGTCAAACTCATCACAAGATTAGGTGAGATGAGACAATTTGATAAAATAATATACCCTCAACCGAAGAGAGTCATAACGATTCCGGCATATCTTGTAATCACACTCCTTTCTTTTAGTATCTTTATTGAATCTTTTGACTTCATTAAATGGCTTAAATACTTGGTCTTTTTAGAAAAATGGTTAAACTACACAAAATCAATCTCATTAAAACAATATTGACTCGGCCGTGGGTAAGAAGAGCCGCATCTTTCTTTCCGGCATATTAACCAGAAAAATATCAAGATTCAAACAATAATCACTAACACATTGCAAAACAACTTCCACATACAAAACTCGAATGCAGAACATGAAAAGTGGCATGAAGTGATTAGCGATCAACTAGACAGTCTTCACTTACTAGCAATAACCAATTAATAAAAATAGATAAGGTCTAATCAAAACATGCCATAAGAAGTTCATCAAATTACAACATAGTCAGCAGCATTAAACAGCAGAATCAATTCTTACCTAACAACAAACATAAAGCCACAGCTAACAAGAAAGTCACAGAAAACAACACAAACATAGTAGCCTTATCCAAGCTAAGATTGTTACCTTACCTGCAAATGCGATTATCACCCTAAAGACTAAAATCTTTAAGGGGAACGAATTTCGCAAGAATATCACTCTCACGTTTTTGTGCTTCTTCCTTCTTCGCCCTCCATTCCTGATTCTTCGAATTCGCCTTTTGAATCTCCTTAACAACCTGCGGAACTAATTTCGCCAGATTCTTTTGTGCTTCATTGAGCTCGATTCGTTCTTTTTTCTTGTTCTTAATAAACTCAGTTAACTCGGTTTTTTCCGCTAGAAGTTTAGCAATTTGTTCGTCGATATCTTTGATAGCTCCAGTATCTGAATCCACGCTTGATTGGAGTTGGGTGGTTTTATCTTTCAGTTCGCTGTACTCGGCTTTAAGTGAATTAACCTTGGATATATTGAAGTCGAGTCCTGCGAAGAATTTATCAGCTTGTTCTATCACGCCTTTGTTCTCTTGATAAACTACACTAAACAACGGCATTTCTTCAATGACATTTAACTTATAGAGTTGGTCCGCATCCAAAGCTGGATCCTTTTTGAGTTTAGACACAAGCTCTGCAAGCTCAGCAACCTCTTTTGAGAAAAACAGCGCATGGGGATCCTTCTCGAGTAAACCAGCAAGCTTGAAACGAGCTTCAGCCAAGTCATCGTTTCCAATCATAGGAGAACCATAACCAAATATAGAGGACATAGACCATTGCGCTTCAGCTGGAGGTTGAGCAATAAGTTCGTTAACTGACTCGAGGTAATTGTCGAATTCCTCCGGAGAAATTTCCACTGGTTTAGGAATAACTGCACCATTTAGAAAATAAAAAAGTTGAGATTAATGTATTACAATTTAACAATGCTTGTAGGGGTGGCAAAATCTCTGACAAACTGTCAGATTCGGAAAGAAAATCGTGTACAGATATGATATTGTCCAAATTTGGTGTGGCAAAGACATGGTCTAATTTGAATTCTGGGCTGGGCACGGATCAGATTTGAGAATTGAAAAATAATAAATCTGAACCATAATTTCTTGTTGAAAAGTACAGATCTGTACAAATCAGATAGAAATTTATTGACAGAGACCTTGTCCGATCCTGAAAAGAGATGTGAAATTCACGATTTGACAAAGAAATATAGTCTGATTTTAAAAAACAAATTTAAAAAAAACGTTTGAAACTAGGACGTATCCTTTCAAGAGACCTAAGTTGGACCTGACAGACTATTTTTTCCTTACAAGTTTTGTCGGATTCTTCACACCGCAACCTCAATAAAACTTTGTTAATTAAAAATATCATTGTTGGTAAGATTCACCTGGTTCAGCCTCTTTCTCGGTCACATTCAAGTCAACTTCCCCGCCCCGCTTGCCATATCGCCTACCCTGTCTTGTCTGTTTTGTGGAGGCAGGTGTGGTTACTGGTTTCTCTTTTGTTTTGTTACGGGTGGATCGAGGAGTTGCCTTTGTTTTCTTTTCCTCACTAAAACCATAGGTTTCTACTGGTGTTGTTGTTCGCTTCCTGCTGCTGCTACGACTACGAGTACTCCCTTCTACGTCACCTCCGTTAGTTTGATTTTCTCCAGCACCTTTTACAAAACAAAACCATAATAAGTTACCAAACATATCAAATTCAAGTATAAACTATATAAACCAACACTAAGTTAAATTATCTAAAGCCTTAATCTCTTCAGAGATAATGCTTAATCCATCTTTTATATGGTATGCCTCCCATATAGTACCCAAAATGTTTGGAATTATATTCACTAAAAATCAAATTAAAAATTATCTTCCAAACATATGAAGCCACCAAAAAGTTTACTTCGATATAGAAGAATTTATATTAAGAATTAAAAGAACTTCCATTTCAGTGTTTCAGATTCTTTGATCATATAAACTCAAACAGTAACCAAACAAGCTTTTTGCTTACAAGTATAAAAGCAAACAATCTTTACAGTACCAAACAACCAATGACTTTCATACCAAACAAACCTTGTGGTTCATATTACTAATCCAAAGTGATGTGGGTTATTATACACTCAAACAGAAATATATATCTAAACGTAAATTATGAAACTCAAGTGCGTGCTAAAACGTAACAAAATAGATATACAAGAGCAAACAAACCAATACAGTAAAATTCTTGCTAACCTGTCTCTTGCGGTACAGCTGCAGCAGGAACTTTCCAACTAAACGAACCAAAAAACGCGTTTACGTCCATATCAGGGAACAGCGAAACAAGATAACGTTCAAGCGCAGGCTTGCTAGCGAAATTCTTTGGAAAATTACGCTTTTGAAGACGTGGCGGTAGACACAAAAACCTATCATTGTAAAAACCACCAGCACTTACTCGTTTTCCCACTTTCCAACTCCAAACGTCTCCCGGATTAGGCCACTCGGCCGGAGCATAAGGAAAACCAACACCGTTTGAATGCATAGGAACGGGCTCTAAATCGTCAAAGTTCAACTTTGTACCATTGTTAACTTCTGTATTCGGATTATAATCTTGATCATCATCGCTTTCTTGTGTCACAGGAGCAAAATTATTACCATCATCGTCTTTTTCAACCGGGTTACCCTGGTCCCAGAACTGGTCTCTTTGCTCGAAACCATCGGCAGCTGGTACAGAATCAAAACTGCAATAAAGACAAGTCCAGTGGTTTGGAACTGTTACAACTTGTAAAAAATCGAACATTAAAGAAGAATTAAAATTCTAAAAGAGACTTTATGATTGTAGTTATAGACAGTATAAAATCATTTATGCTCAACAGTATAAAAAACCATTAAATCGCTGAAATAATAAATACTCCGTAGATTCGCGCCAGCACCAAATCGACTAACTTTTTCCGAACTCACTAACTAGGAGGTTTGGTGAGTAAAAATCCTAACTTTTTATGTGACAAAATTACAGTATAAAGAGAAAAAAAGAGAACTAAACAAATAAGTGTTTTTGTATGAAAAACAAAATGAATCAACCATTGTTTTTCCATCTTATGAACTTTAAAACTATCTTCTTTAAGGCTTACAAAGTCGGAAGAAACAAACAAGCCTACGCTTATAAGCCTAACACCAAAAAGCCAAAAGACTATACAAGTAACACCACTGAAACCATTACATAACTAGTTTTTCTATAAAAACTATAACCCGTTTCTTTAGCTGAGCAATGGAAATGACCTGACCTACTTCCACTACCAGATCTGACTCTTCCAAAATAGTTTTAGTGAGAATAAGATCTGCTAATCAAATTTTATACAAGCAGCACAAAATAACTATAACCATTTGACTTATTACTCCAAAAAAAATCATAAAAATCGAAGCTTTTACAACTGAAAAAAAAACTAAAAACTAAAAATTACTATTTATTAACCATAAAAACTAAATCTTAAAAACCAAATCCGTCTCTTTAATGCCAGTGGTAGTGAAATTATGATCCACAACTCAGAAAAATTAGTTGTGACACTATATTAGCATAGTTAATCACTAGATCTATTCCAAAATCCTTTAAAAAGACAAATTTTACTTCATTACAAACCCAACAAAGAAAAGAAGAAAAGAAACGAAATTCAAAACTATAAAAGTAGACTAAAAGTTACCCGGGAGGTCCTGGAGGTCCGGGAACGTATTCTTGAGGTGCATCCATGAAGGGGGTAAAGGGTGCCGACATTTGAGAAACAAGAATTTTTAGGCTGCACCAAAATTTAAAACAAAATTGAAGGAAAGTGCAGAAAGCTGAGAGCTTCAAATTTGAAAAACCTAAACTTACCTGTTGAGGGAGAGATCATAAACAGATCTCTAGAGAGGCAGTGAAAGAGAAGAGAGAGCTGCTAGATCTGGGTTGTGAAGAATATGGAGAACAGTGAAACTAAAAACAAAAACAAAAATTCAGTGGTCTATCTAGAGAAAGCCAAGTGGAAATTATCATATTACCCTCGCTACCATGTCATAGGCACGAATTCCTTGACTATCATCCCTAAAAGTCAAATTTTTTAGATCAATTTTAAAAATAAAAACTTTTAGATTGCTATTTTTATTTCAAGTTCTTAAATTGAGCCATAAATGTTGTTGTTTGTTTATCCTGAGTTGGTTTGAATGATATTCGGTTATTGCTATAAATTTTTATTTTTTATTTTTATTTTTATCTTTAAGACAGACGATTAGATCTTTTAATAAAGATGATTTGGAGCACATCAAAATATTGAAATCATGGATAAAGACGTATTCGACCAAATTCATGTTACAAATTAGGTTGAGGGTCCAAAAGGATATTGGAGCGGCAAAAGAAATTGGAGCCCATGTGTCCAATTTTGATAGGTTGGGCATATGTTATTATATAAAAGTTACCCAACGTCACTTTAACACGTAATAAATCAATCAACAATATTTACCGACTCTTTCAAAATTTAAAACAAAAAAATATAACCTAAAATATATAAATAGATTACCATAGCAATTCAGGAGTTCGTAACAAAATTTTGACTTAAAGAAGTTTGAATTTTACCGTTATACGATAAGACTATATATATATATATTTGTAGATAAATATATATTTTGCATAAGAATGAGGTAAATTTATAAAATAAATTAATAAAAAGAATAAGATGCAGGTAAAAAAATTACTAAAAAAGTTAGGCCTGGTACATAATGAATTGAATATACGGGATTATTAAAAAGATTTTATGTGGTGAAGATAGCAAACTAGTTAGACGAGTGTCATTTAAAAAACTTAGACGGTGGACAAATAAAAAATGGTCATTAAATGGCTTTAGGTGACAAAAAAAATGGTTAGATGAGTGACAAATATAAGTGATTAGACGAGCGTTATGAAGAAGCAATTAGACGAGGATTGTAAGAAAAATGTAAGATGGTGCAAGCGAGCGGAAAAAGTTATTGGAGAAAAATAAATTGTAAATAGTATAAGTAGGGGTTTAAGTCTGCATTTGGAGTATACGCACTTAATATACAAAAAAAAACCTTCTATTATTGATTTGTTTGTTATCTTGATTATCAAAGCATTACATTGTCATTGTATTGGAGAAGGAAATTCCCTTATCGAATTCGCACCGTCTATGGAAAAAAAAATCTTTTCAAAGTGCAAGTGTTTAAACAATCTACCAAAGGTAATGACTTTGTAAGGAATTGAAAGGGATCTAAGGGAAATATGCTAATTTCCAGTCAAATCAGATCAAAAGAAAAAAAGAAAAGGAAAGCACAAAAACAAAAGTGAAATCAAAGACACAATTGTTGCAGATCGATTTTATTAGGAAGAACACAATGACTGCCGTTTTTGGTGAATACACAAAAACCCTAACACTAGGTTTTATAGAGACTGTAACACTTAAAAAGGGAAAAATATTACAGTCCTTAATGTGTAATTTATAACCCCCTAAAATTACACTGTCTTTTCAATTTACTCCAGTTCTCTTTAATGTGCTTAGCACTTGCCTCATCTCCACTGTTTTCACATTCTACTTGAAGGTTATGATATATTTTACTCAAGTGATGGCAAGCACTGGCTTCATTGGAAATGCAGATAAGTTCAGAAAAACTTAACAATCTCCCACTTGAAGACTGGTTTCAACCTGTCTTCACACCTTGATCTATGCAGCAGATCTTTCTGGTCTTATTACTCTTGTAGACCAACTGAAGCTGAACACAACTTCAGTTTTTCAATGGCTACTGTCTTTGTCAACATATCAGCTGGATTCTTGCTTCCTTGGATCTTTTCCAGTATTAGCACCTCATCTTCCAATAAAGATCTAATGAAGTGATAACGAAGACTGATGTGCTTGGTTCTTGAATGAAATGTTGAATTCTTCGCCAATTGAATTGCACTTTGACTATCACTATGCAGAACGTTGTTCTTCTGTTTGAATCCCAACTCGGTTAACAAACCTTGAAGCCATATCATCTCTTTACTGGCTTCGGTTACTGCTACATACTCAGCCTCTGTAGTTGATAAAGTGACAATTTTCTGTAATTTTGACATCCAACTAACAGCTGTAGTTCCAACAGTAAATATATAACCGGTAGTGCTTTTCCGGTGATCAACTTCACCTCCAAAATCTGCATCTACGTAGCCTTGTACCTTTAACTCACCCTTACCAAAGTACAAACACTTTTCTATGGTACCTAGTAGGTACCTCAAAATCCATTTGACAGCTTCCCAATGAATTTTCCCTGGGTTTGACATAAACCTACTCACAACTCCCACTGCATAACTAATGTCTGGTCTCGTACAGACCATTGCATACATCAAACTTCCAATAGCTGAGGCGTAAGGAACCTTAGCCATGAAGTCTTTTTCTTCATCCGTCTTAGGGGATTGATCCTTGGATAAACGAAAGTGACCTGCCAATGGTGTACTAACTCGCTTTGCATCACACATGTTAAATCTCTTCAAAACGCGATCGATGTACTCTGACTGAGATAACTGCAAAACTTTTCTATGCTTATCTCTTATGATTTGCATTCCAAGAATCTTCTTCGCCGGACCCAAGTCCTTCATGTCAAATTCTTTTGACAATTGTAGCTTCAATCTTCTAATATCATCCATATCTGAACCTGCTACTAACATATCATCAACATAGAGTAGCAAAATGATATGACTGGACTTACATCTTTTAAAATAGCAACAGTGGTCCGCATTACACTTCTGAAAACTCTCTTTGTGCATAAAACCGTCAAATTTCTTGTACCACTGTCTTGGAGCTTGTTTTAAACCATACAAACTTTTCTTAAGTCTGCATACCATGTTTTATTTCCCTTCTTTTAAGAAACCTTCTGGTTGATACATGTATATCTCCTCATCCAAATCCCCGTGAAGAAATGCAGTCTTCACATCTAACTGTTCAAGATAAAGATCTTCACTGGCAACAATACTCAACACTGATCTAATAGTATTGAGCTTCACAACTGGAGCAAAAATATCGGTGTAATCAATTCCTTCCTTTTGCTGGAACCATTTGACAACTAGTTGTGCTTTGTATCTTTTAGAGCCATCATGCTCATCTTTCACCCGATACACCCATTTGTTATGAAGTGCCTTCTTACCCATTGGTAACTCAGTTAGGTCCCATGTATCATTTGAGATTAAAGACTTCATCTCATTTTTCATAGCAAACTCCCACTTACTAGCATCACTGGTCTGGCAAGCTTCATCATAGCATTCAGGTTCTCCTCCATCGGTAAGTAACAGATAGTTCAAGTATCTCCTGTTGGGTACATGGGGTCGGGAAGATCTTCGCAAAACAAGAACTGTCTCGGTCGGCTGTAAGGTATCGGATTGTTGTCGATCGGTTTGTCCAACGGACTCTCTTTGTTGAGGGGTTAATCTGATCGGCTCTAATTCTTGACTATCTGGGACTCCCTCGATATCTGCAAATACTGATTCATACGGCTTTGAGTCATTTGCTTCAGTTTTATGTCTGTCCTTGTACATCATTATTTCATTGAAGATCACATCTCTGCTTCGTATCATCTTCTTGTTCTCCTCATCCCAAACACGATAACCGAACTCATCTTCGCCATAGCCGATCAGGAAACATTTTTTCGATTTCGGATCAAGCTTGTTCCTGCGTTGGTCACTTATATGAACATATGCTGTACAACCAAAAACTCTTAGATGTGATAATTTTATATCCTTACCACTCCATACCTCCTCGGGTATTCGATGTTCTAAGGGAACCGACAGGCCTCGGTTAACCAGGTAAGCCGATGTGTTGATTGATTCTGCCCAGAACTGCTTCGGTAAACCAGACTGTATTCGAATGCTTCTGGCTCTTTCTGTCAACGTTCTATTCATACGTTCGGCAATACCATTGTGTTGAGGCGTACCTGGAACGGTTCTCTCCATCCTGATACCATGCTCATAGCAAAAGTTCTTGAATTTGGTGTCCTCATATTCACCACCATTATCAGTTCTCAGCTTTTTAATCTTCAGACCTGTCTCATTCTCAACCATAGATTTCCATCTCCTAAAAACATCAAACACTTCAGATTTATGCTTCAGAAAATAAACCCATACCTTTCGAGAATGATCATCGATAAAGGTCACGAAATAGTGTTTCCCTCCTATAGATGAAACAGTTGTTGGCCCCCAAACGTCAGAGTGAACAAGCTCCAGCCTTTCTTTCTTTGGGGTTCTACCACTCGTCTGAAAACTGACCCTTTTCTGTTTTCCAAGTATGCAATCTTCACACATGTCTATATCGACTGACTTTAGACCTGGAAGCTTCCCATTCGAGTACATAATTTTCATACCCTTCACACTCATATGGCCAAGCCTCTGGTGCCAAACATTTGGATTTTCGTTTCCTGCTGCTATTGCAATTGAACAGCTCGTCTCTGCTGTCTTGTAAAGAGTACCACTCTTCTTTCCGCGAGCAATCGTCATTGCTCCTTTTGAAATTTTCCAATTGTCACCATAGAAGATCGTACTATAGCCTTCGCTAGCCAACTGACCTACTGAGATTAAGTTCTTTCTCAGACTAGGGATATGCCTGACATCTTTCAGTTCCCATGCAGACCCATTCAACTTAATCTTCACAGTACCTTTACCAATAATATCACAAGGTTGATCATCACCAAGATATACTTTTCCAAGGTTACCAGGGACATACCTCTCGAAGAATTCTTTCTTCGAAGTCGCGTGAAACGATGCTCCGGAGTCTAATATCCAAGACTCTTCCCTGCTTTCTAAGGAGCATATTAATGCATCATCTCCTTCTGAAGTGATATTTGCCTCTGTCTTCTTCTCTTGTTCCTTTGGTTCTGCCTTGCACTTCCCACAATTCCAACACTCCATGTTTCTCAACCCCTGGGAATTTTTAGGAATCCTAGACTTGGACCTCCAGTCTCTTGATTTGCCTCGGTAGTTCGACTTACCACGTCCATATACTCTGGTTGAATTTCTTCCTCTCGATTCTGTATGTAAGACTGAGGAGATTGATGACTCACCTGATTCTCTCCTTCGAATATCTTTACTGAGAACTAGGTCACGAACATCATCAAATTTCAACTTATTGCTTCCTGATGAGCTACTCACCGCAGTGACAGTAGCATTCCAACTATCTGGTAGTGAAGACAACAGTATCAATGCTCGTATTTCTTCATCAAAATCAATTTCAACTGAACTCAACTGGCTTGTGATTTATTAAGTTCATTGAGGTGTTGAGCTACCGAAGCACATTCCATCATTCGCAAATTGAATAAACGCCTCATCAAGTGAACTTTGTTAGACGCTGATGGCTTCTCATACATACTGGAGAGAGCCTTCATAAGACCCGTCGTGGTTGTTTCCTTTATGATGTTAAAAGCAACGTTGCGGGATAGCGTCAATCGGATGACTCCAAGAGCTTGTCTATCAAGAAGTGTCCATTCTTCATCTTTCATACCTTCTGGTTTCTTTTCTGAAAGGGGTTGATAAAGTTTTTTCTGGTACAGATAATCTTCAATCTGCATCTTCCAGAACCCAAAATCTACACCATCGAATTTTTCGAGTCTCACCTTTCCTTCGTCTGTAGCCATTGCTCCCATTCAAATCTGATTTCCTTTGGATCGCTACCAACTTGGCTCTGATACCAGTTCTAAGGGAAATATGCTAATTTCCTGTCAAATCAGATCAAAAGAAAAAAAAGAAAAGGAAAGCACAAAAACAAAAGTGAAATCAAAGACACAATTGTTGCAGATCGATTTTATTAGGAAGAACACAGTGACTGCCGTTTTTGGTGAATACACAAAAACCCTAACACTAGGTTTTATAGAGACTGTAACACTTAAAAAAGGAAAAAATATTACAGTCCTTAATGTGTAATTTATAACCCCCTAAAATTACACTGTCTTTTCAATTCACTCCAGTTCTCTTTAATGTGCTTAGCACTTGCCTCATCTCCACTGTTTTCACATTCTACTTGAAGGTTATGATATATTTTACTCAAGTGATGGCAAGCACTGGCTTCATTGGAAATGCAGATAAGTTCAGAAAAACTTAACAAGGGAAACTCCTAGAATTCGTCCAATTTGTAATACTTTAGTGGTTGTTCCAAGGATTGTAACCAGTTTTATCAGTTGTTATGAGTTTTTAGGACAAAATCAACACTCAGGCGTGGCAGCTGGTGTGCGCATAGCGCTTGAGCAGAAGCATAGAACTCTGGCAGCACTCATGACGGAGAATAATATACCAATCGGAGCAGTAGGTAGAATGCATGGTTATTTTACATTAATTTAATGAGAAAATATTTTCATCAAGATTTACAAGTCATTCTTTCAAGCATTCAAATTCTAGAACGCACATTAAAGAAAATATTAGGGAGCAAGCTAGAGCAAATGAATTACAAGCTGAAAGGGATCGTGAGGCTAAGGGGAAAATAGAAAAGTTGAAAAAGGATTTGTCGTTCTTATATAAAAAAAAGTTATGTTGACAAACAAAGAGAAAAAGAAGTCGACTATAAGGGATAATAGTCAAGCTATGCAGAAAAAATAAAAGAAGAAAGTTAACATTTGTATGTGAGAATGAGGAAGATATGGTTCAGATTGATGAAAGTTGCAATGTGAAATTAAAAAAAATGAAGTGGATTTTGAATTTAAAGCGCAGTCGAATAACTTGGTAGTCTGAAAGAATAAAGGGAAAATAGAATATAATTAAGAAAGACCAAGGATTATAGAGTATGTACTCTAAGAATTTCCATTTGTCAAGAAGATTCTCGAAGGAAAAATTCCAAGGAATTTTGATATATTTAAAATGGATACCTTGAGTATCATCTAAAGTAGTTCAGAAGTATGATGATAAGTTTTAACACGATGACGTGTTAATCTGTAAAGATTTGTCGATGACGTTTAACAGGATTGCTCTAGATTAGTTAAGAGTTTGCCCAAATGATCAATTCAAAACTTTGAAGAATTGTAGAAAACTTTCAGAAATCTCGTCGTTGGTAATGGAGCGTACAAAAAATAAGGTGATTAAATCAAGAACATGTATCCGTAGAGGGAAGAAACGTTAAAAAGTTACGTTTAAAGATTTATTCATGAAATGAATAGCCTAGTAATTTGTAAAGAAGTTGTTGTTGCAGCTGCTTTTAAAAGAGGGCTAAATACAAATAAAAAGCTCTATGAAGATCTTGTTAGGTTTCTTGTAGATAGTTTGGAGGATCTTGGCAAGATTAGATAAATTCATTAGACTTAATGACTCCAATAGTGAGGCTTCGTCTTTTTCAAAATTCCAAGAATTTAAAATGGTAATACCTGATCAGAAGAATATTGAAGAACTTAAACATTATGAAGGGATGAGGGGCTCGGTCAACATACCAAGGTTTTCATATAATGGTAATCTATTGGGTATTATTAGTGAACGTGTTTTCCTTTTTTATTCTTGTTGGGTACAAGAAAAAATGTTATCAATACGATTTTTAACATTTAGTAATGTTTATCTTCTGATAATTGGTTGTTTGACATGGAAAATTATAAATAGGCTAAAAACATTGTTAGTCTCCCATGTTTACTCCTTGTATCAAACTAGTCCCTAATCTTCACTTTTGTCTCTCACCCAACCTCTTTGTTTGAGAAATTTGCACGATTAATCCCCAAATACATGTAAACCATTTAAAAACTGACACATGGCACCTAAATCTCAAGTTTCGTATCACTTTTGGTCCCCAAATTCTAAGTTTTGTGTTACTTTTGGTCTCCCAGAATGTGCAGAAGGACTGATTGTGAAAATTTATCAAACAAAGGGGATGAGTGGGAGATAAAAGTGAAGGTGATGGACTAGTTTCATAGAAGGGGTAAACATGGGGGGCTAACAATTATTTTAGCCGTATAAATAATATATTAAGTTTAACGATCATGATAAAAAAAAATCTCAATAAAATTAGGTTTTGGATTTGGAAAATCATCTAACATGTATCATCTAAGTGTTTTTTATTGACTAGTCACGCGATACACAAATACGAAAGATAAATAAGTATAAATATACATGAGTAAAAGAGTTGAAAATGGGGAGTGAACTAGTTTAGATGAAGAAATATTATCTTAAATGATGTATTTTTTTAGTTTAAATAGAAGAAGTGATGAAGAATATTAGACGCAAGATTATAGAAAAATCATATATATATATATATAATGTATAATAGAAAAAATAAATAATTATATTATGAGATAATGGAAACGGTTTTGGAAAATGTGTTAAATTTTCCAAAATTCAAGCATTTAAATGTTTGTACGTGACAGAATAAATTTTAAAAGACAAGAGTTTTTATGCACGCAAAAAAATTAATAATATATATATTAACAAAATAAATTTAGTAGATTAGGCTTATTAATGATACCTCGTTAGAATAAATTTTAGTAAATCCTAAAAAACTTTAAGATAAAAAATTACTTTAAGGACTTGAAGGTCCCGATAAGGATATAACATTTAGATAGTTATATATTCCTTATAGCGATGACTTAAATTTATATTAAAGACTAATAAAATGAATAATATGCATATAACAAATAAGATATTAGACGAGGCCACCAAAAGGAGTCAAACGAAGGACATATTGAAGTTGATAGATGAGGGTTGCCAATAGATTTTAGGCGAAGGATATAACAAAGTAGTTAGGCGAGGGTTATCTAAAAAACTTCGATAAAGGCCACAAAGAATTTGTTAGAGGAACGACATATATAAGCGACTAGACGAGGATCACAAAAAACAGTATATGATGGACAAATATAATCAATTAGATAAGGATTATCTAAAAGACTGTAGATGATTGTCACAAAGAAGTAGTTAGACGATAAAAATATAGAAGTGACCAAACGAGGGTTATTTAAATAATTTTAGCCGGGGACTAAAAATAAGAAATAAGACGAGGATCATAAGGATGATGTAAGACGATCCAAGCAAGCGGGAATTTTTTCAAACAGTTTAAACTAGAAGACACATGTCTATTTAATAAGTGAGCAATATAGTTTCTTAAGCTGTTATAACACGTGTAAAGTAATGATTGGAGGAAATGAAATTTTAAATATTATAAATAGAGGTTTAAGTCTCCACTTGGAGTTTACGTACTTAATATACAAAAAAAACATTTTTTATTGATTTGCTTTCCTTTCGTGATTATCAAAGCATTCTTAGTATCGTATGCATCACACGTGTAAAGTAATGATTTAATAAGTCAACAATATAGTTTGTTAAGCCTTTATAATACGTGTAAAGTAACGATTTGAGGAAATGAAATTGTAAATAGTATATATAGAGGTTTAAGTCTCCACTTGGAGTTGTACTTAATATACAAAAAAAAATTATCATTGGTTTGTTTTCTTTTTGTGATTATTAAAGCATTATTGCAGCGTCTGCAGATGAGATAGGAAGGAATTTTGATTGCAGGTTTTGTAAGTTTTTATTTTAAGAAGAAACTTGATCAAATATAGGGTTTGTACATATGTTACGCATTTGATATATCTATCTTGATTTGTTCCTTTATTATATTTTTCTTGTAGTATAAGTGGAAAGTCTGAATCAAACTTTTGTTGGGCCGTAATCTGATAGGACTGGTTAGAGGTGAAGACTCTATTTTTAAAGGTAGTGGATGTTGAATTTTTTTCTTGTGGTTTGGTTGTTGGTTGGCTTAGAAATTGAAGGTTGTGTTGGTGGCTGAAGAAAAATATCATCTCTCATCATGCTAGTGAGTTCCAAAGGCAAGAGACAAGAGACTTCGGTCAGACTCACAAGCGGATAACTTTATTCAAGAATATATTTCTTGGAGCTTAATAAACTTTTTTTGTTTCTCAAATTTTAAAAGAATGCGGGATATCTTGTAGAAAGGTTCATGAATTTTTTGAACGAAAACAAAAAGCAAATACAAACTCTATAATGCAGTTTTATTGGCTCTATAATAGAGACAAAATTAATGATCTTTTATTGATATCTTACACAGAAAGACTAGGTTAAGTTTCATAAAGTTCAATATTTTATACTCTATTTATTTCACAAAAATTCACTATCGTTTCTATGTTTTTCTAGATTATCTCTGTTGATCTTTGTCTTCACGTTAAAACTTGATCTTTTGAGTTTCCAATAATATATATATATATAGAGAGAGAGAGGAAAGATAACATGGGGACTAATCGTGCAAAATATGTAACGGTAGTGTAGATGACATCAGTGTACAATGATGGCTTTCTTGAATAACTCATGAGACGGTGCCACGTGTTTACCATTAGAAGCACGTAACATCGATTGATCTGACACTTCAATCATACTTTCAAAATATACGCTTTGGTTTATGTTTAGAGGTGTGTGAAATTGGATTTGCCTTCATTAACCTCTTATGCAGTTAACAAACATTTTAGAAATTCCTTACTTGTAAATTTCATAAATCGTAAGTCTGCATACACCTTTGTGGGGATATTTTTTTAATGTTTTGTGACTTTCTTCATCAATTTTAAGCGGATTTTCCAGGAGACTACGCATATTCACACAGGTATTATATTGATTCTCTCCGGTTTCTCTTGATAATAACAAACACCTTCATACTAGACCCTCTTGGCGCGGGTATAGGAAACTGAGTAACCCCCATTAGTGGTAGCAGTGTTCAGGTGTGAATTATTCCACAAATTGCACACTCTTACTCCTCCCACATTATCGTTGCAGTCGATCTAGTCACAAGATGGGTACGCAAAATACTGTTAAGAGGAAGGATAAATTTGTTAAGGTCATAGAATTAGAGATTGAAGATATTATAGTCTTAGAAAACTACTTTTCCCAAATAACCCATAAGTATACATACATTGATGCCTATTTCCTTCCTAGATTTAGGGCCCGCTATGGCATACCCAATAACGTGACTGTTAGGGTTCCAGAGGTTGGAGAACATCCTTTTCAAGCGAGGGAGAACGAGAGTTTCTTGTTTACTACCATTTTTATTGGGTTTACGCCTGCTCTTGCCTAGCCTAATCCGAGATTTCTTCAACTTCTTGGGCATATGCCCAACCTAATTAGTGGAAAATGGGTGGCGGACCCTACTGAGTATACTATTAAGCTCACGATTGCTTGAAATACCAATTTTCTTAGCTGATCTTGTAAAGGCAATTGATGTAGCCAAATTAGCTAGGTCACCCTTTTTCTATGCTCAAATGGCTGGAATCAGCAAAATAGTTGAGTTGCCCAGTTCTGATACAATCTGGAAAAAAAATCATTTGTATTTGTTTCTGGTAATTGGGGGCATGAAAATGCACTAATGAATTTGCAGCTTGAACAGAGATGGAAGACCAAATGTAAGGAACATATCCATAGAAATCGACGTTGCCTCCGTTTTTGTTTGGGTTCTAATTGATATATTTTCTTATGCAGGTGTAAGGAAACACCATGAGTGGTGTAAAGAGGGCTTCCCCGAAGGATCTGTAAATCCTATAATCAGTGTTGCAAACTTAACAAGTTCTGTGGTTGCAAGAGCCTTTACGACTATTTACTCAAGTGAACTATTTGCAGGCTGGGTTGTGGCCAATTGCAGAGCTAACTATTATAGCAGGCGTAACGGTAATTATGAATGACACAAGGAAGAAAGCAATAACTAATCACTTAAGGGCGTTGATGGAGTAGCATTTTAAGGAGAGATGTAGCACGAGAGTATTCTTATCTATCCTTCATGGCAAGAAATTAAGGGAAGCAGAAGGGTCCTCCTCATTGCAGGTATATACAGACAAGAAGGAGAATGCACTAAGTGTTGGAGGAGCTGTTGAAAAGAAGGATGCTCCTTCCGAAGGTAATTCCAATTTGGATATGGCACGTCGATCCCATGTTGATAAAGATGGTGAAGAGGACATAGAAAGTCTGCGATTAAAACATTCAAAGATGATAGTGGATGCAGTGTCACTAACAACTATGAAACCACAGTTAATTGATGAAAAGGAAAGGGAAGATGGTGGCGGGGGGAGTGATACAAGAAGGACTAAATGAGCAGTCCCCCTTGTTAACAACAAAAAAGGATTGATGGAAAGCGCCCGAGGTTATTAATGTAGATACCGTGCAAACATAAGTGCATACAAGGCATGCCAAGGGTGTTGGAGTTAAGTACGGGCCCAAGAAAAAGATTTATGTTGCTCGCTGGATGGAGCAATTTATGAAGACTGAAGTGTGGGAAACCTTTGTGCATGATTTAGATAGTGAGGTAGCTTGGGTTAAGATCGTTATGCTTGAGAATGTACCTACAATTGGCCAAGGTTCGAAACCGAGTGAGTCTAATACGGTGCTGGAAGAGCTTTCACCTTCCAAGATTGCAATTTCGAGGCCTTCCAAGCTAATGTTTGAGCAGTTGAAGAAATGTCTGAACTCTTATTTTACGATAACATACCAATGAGTGAGATACTTTAGAGGCAGGTGAAGTCGGGCATAAAGGTATTTCTTTAATGTTGAGTAGCATGTATTTATAATCAATTGTAATTTGCTGAGTTAAATGTCTCTTCCAAATGTACCATAATTCAGTCATCGTGTCCAATCGGCGTATGTCGGATGCGGACATGCAAGTGATGGAAAAATAGATACCAGAACCTATGTTTTTTGGGTCCATCAGAGGGTTAATCATGAAGCTTTCCCGTTATAAACATGCATATGGTTCATCCCAAACCTTTAAAGCTAATGCAGTTCATGAGAAATAGAAGTTAGACAAGAAGATCATGCTTTTACGAGGTGCTTGAGAGGCATGTGAACAGAAGAACAAGGAATTAACTTCAGAGACTATGACATTGATATCATAAAATAATGGTTTTTTCAAAAGGAACAAAGATCTGATGTCCCAAAACTCGGATCTGCTGGCACATAAGATGGCACGGGCAAAGAGGGTAGAAGAGCAAAAAGATTGCATTGCTCGACTTGTGGTTGAAAATGAGAACATGAACGCCTCTATGAACGAACTGAAGGCGCAAATGACTAGCCAACGCGACAAGTTATTGAGTATAGCAAATTCTCACTTAGAACAACAAGAGAAAGAGGTGATGAAGATTACTATGGATATGGTGGCGAATAACTAGAGGGGTATGATGGCCGAGCTAATGAAGTTGAACCCCATAATGAAGCGGGCCCTTTAACAAGTTTGCTTCTCAGTTGAAAGACCCTGAATATGTGACTGAAATCATTCCAATATATTCTTATGGTTATGTGGCGTCTTAAGTGCAAGACTTAAACATTTATTATATCTTAATGCATAAATGTTGATTTTGTAGAGTAGATTTTGCCATTAGCTGCCCCTAATGCATAAATGTTGACTTATTATATCTTAAACATTTTAGTATATTCTTATGGTTATGTGGCGTCTTAAGTACAAGACTTGATTGTATTTATTGGTCCACAGGGTGGCCGACTGGTGCTATGATGTTTGTTGGAGATATGTGTTTATTTATTTTTATACAGTTTAGGAGGAGTCCGTATAAGGTCAATCTCAGTATGGCTCATTGCATAGCTTATCTGAATAGTATTCCTCAGTTGTAATTGCGGAGAGGTCTGTTTGGCATGTTTTGGTAGTCCTAAGAGGACTTGACTTAATAGTCAGCTCGCGTATATACCATGTACAAGGTATGAGGCTCAGTGTGGCTTTTGTGTAGCCCGTAGGCGTGGCCAATTAGCCCGATCGCATATAGACTTGATGGTGTGGGCTCAGTATGGCCCCTTGCATAGCTCATAGGTGTGGTCATTGACCGATTCGCTATTTATAAAGACGGAGAGATAAATAAACACACATTATAGTGAAATCATAAAAATTGTATTAATAGAAGTTGTTACAGCTTGATGTCTCGTTAAAAAACCTTCACGCGTCACTGGGAGGGAAAAATAATGTATCATCTAGCTTTACAGCTCAGACCTATATAACTTAAGATGATTCACATTCCAATGATGCTTTAAATCATAACCCTCTGCATCCGCTAAGCAATAGGCTGCATTGTGTCCTTTGGAGATTACTGTGTATGGCCCATCCTAGTTAGGCCCTAACTTGTCTGATGTTTTATCTCCAGAGCCTTGAAATGTCTTCTTCATCACCATGTCACCTATATTGAAACTACAAGGTTTGAGGCGTGCGTTAGAGTGACCTCTCATCAAGCTCCTATAATGCTTTCCTCAAACTCGTGCATGATCACGACGCTCCTCAATGGTCAATCTATACCGATCTGCCTTCCTCGTTGTGATCATCGTCGTAGGCTGATCCTCGGTTTCTCGATACTATGATCTCGTCTAGGACTACCGCTTCGCTGCCATAGATTAAAAATAAAGGAGTATCATTGGTAGTTGTGTGCGGCGTAGTTCTGTTGGCCCACAATACTTCGGCCAATTTGCCCGTCCATTTGCCTTTTGCTCATTCCAACTTCTTTTTAAGACCCTCCAAAATTATCATGTTAGTAACTTCCACCCGACCATTAGCCTGAGGGTACTAGGGCGTGAAGAAATGTTGACTTATCTTGAATCATTTACAGAAAGTCGAGATGACAACATTTTGAAATTATCGATCATTATCGGTCATCAAAATAAGAGGTACTCCAAATCTTGTGATAATCTGTGTATGCACAAAAGGTCAAGCTATACATATTCAAAACTGGTTTAAGTTTACCCAGTTTTGAGTTTACCCACATTTGGTATAAGTTTACCAAATTTTAGACGAAAATACCCTTTTGGGGGTATATAAGCTTTTTTTATTAAATCATTCCACTCATTTCCTCTCCCTCTCTCACACTCCATATCGAGTCTTCTCTCTAACATATCTCTTATTTCTCTCTAAATTTTCCGGCGAAGTAAGTATTTTTTTAGATTTAATTTATTGTTTGATTATGGATGTTTGATTGTTTAGACTTAATTTTTATGGTTTTGTTAGGATTTTTAGTGAAAGTCATAGATTAGAATTAGGATTAATTTCAAAATTAGATAATATTGAATTAAGTAAAAAATCAGTTTTTTTTTTTGTTTTTTTGCTATTTTCCAGCTCGGAAAATGACCGGCGGTGGGTGCGTAAGCCCAGTACCGAGCGTACTGGGCTTACACACCGATAGTGCAGGCCCAACAAACCATCCGTACAAGGTGCAGGTCAAATTGTTTTTTTTAAATTTTTAATATATTTTTACAATTAAATCCTTAAAATTTTATTTTAAATTAACGTTCCAAAATTTATTAATTTTTTTCAAAAAAATTGTTGTTTTGGTTTATATATATATATATATATGATGGTTATAATAACTTTAATTTAGGTGTTAATTGTTTATATAAGTTTAAGGACTAACCTTAACTTTTTTTTTTTGTTTATTTTAAGTATTTGATCAAGACCGTTGTATATAATTTAATTTTTATTAATTTAATTTATTTGAAAATTATATAACGTGCTGTTTTTAAACTTTATGCGTATCATAAAATAAATAAATAAACACACTCAATAAATAACGGATTAGTTTTAAAAATATTAAACACTAATTAATAAAATATCATAATTTTTTTATAAATATATATAGTAATATGTTATATATATATATAAATAAAAGTATATAAAATATAACTATATTTTAACTTTAATAAATAAAATTTCATATAAATTTAATAAGTATATATAGTAATATAAAATATTTTGTATATATATAAAATCTAAAATATAATTATATTTAAACTTCAATTAATAAAATCTCATATAAATTTAATAAATATATAAAATAAATTATCAATTATGTATATATATAAAATCTAAAATATAATTATATTTAAACTTTAATTAATAAAATATCATATAAATTTAATAAATATATATAGTAACTTACCAATTATGTATATATATTATCTAAAATATACATATATTTAAACTTTAATTAATAAAATCTCATATAAATTCAGTATATATATATATATAGTAACATACTATAAGAACTAGAGCATCCGATATCATGAACAAAGTTCTTGAGCTCTTGCCTAGTGACTCTGTAACCTGCCTTAACCATTAGTTCAACCTCGCCTACATACTGAGATACCTGCCCCTTATATCCGACCAGTGTCCGTTGAGTTGATTTGAAGGGTGGGACATTCTTCATCTCATCGTAGCTTTCTTTAAATATTATATTAGTTGAGCTTCCTCCATCGACTAAGACCTTAGTTACCATAACATCTCATATGTCAAGGTTGATCATCAGTGCATCTTCGTGGGACATGCTGACCCCGCGCAAGTCATCATCCTTGAAAGTGATGTTGGCAACGAGATCACAAAAATTGTGATCCGATGGATTCTCCATCCCTCATACTTCCAGATCTGACTGTTCCCTTTTGTTCATCTTTCAGTCCTGCCTGTGCTCAGAGTTTCCACCTGAAATCGTGTAGAGTGAAGGGAATTGTTCATCGAACTCGGGTATCATGTTACTAGCTACTTCCTATCGTCTCCTGGTATCAAGATCCTTATCAATGACCAGCTCACATTTCCATTCTGCAATAGCGAACAACCACTACTACTTTCCCTTATCGTTTGGGGCGTCGTTGCTAGTTTTTTTTTGGTGATCGTTTCTGACTCCTCTCTCTACTCGGGTTGCCTATAGTAATCCTATTTTTTGTTGAACTGAACGAGCTCCCCATTTTGTATTATCTTTTGAATTTATTCTGTGAGTTTCCAGCACTCGTCCGTCGGATGTCCATGATCACCGTGCTATGAACAAAAGTAACGATTCGACCGTTTGAAGCGGGGCACACTCATTACCCGTGGTGTTTGGTATCTCGTCATTCCCTTAGTCTGGTCATAAATGACTGAGATGGTTCCAGTGAACTTCCTCATAAATTCTCACAGTATTGAGGTCGGGGTCCGGTGTCTCACCGAGGAGCTTCATCGATTTTTTTGCGCTCTAGGACTCTTCTTTTGAAATCAATGGTATGTCGGTCAGGTGAATCTCCTCTGCGGGAATCATTTATACGTATGAATGTGTCTGCTCGGGCGAGGCCACAACCAAGGGAAGTGTATCAGATCGGCGTACAACTCTCCTTTCTTGTCCAAACCCTTATTAAGCGAGGCCACAACCACGTTTTCTTGCAAGTCCGGTAGCGCATTCATAGCGTGGACAAAGTGTCTAACGTAACTTTTAAAAGATTCGCCTCTTCTTTGGTAGAGGTCTATAATAGAATCGTGCTCGCGATTCAGTTCCTTGTTGCCAACAAAACGCTCTCTGAATGCCTTCATAGGCCAGAAAAGTCGGGGGTGGACCCTTTGGGAAGACTATTGAACCAATCCATGACGTTTCCCTTAAGAGTCATCGAGAGTCCTCGGCATAACATGACATCATTGGGATTGAATGCCATCATCATATTTCGGAACTGTTTGAGGTGCCTTTCTGGGTCGCCCGTTCCGTCATAGGCCTCCATCCGGAAAGGATCAAATTTCCGTGGTAACTGGGCCTCCAAGATTGTTTTTGCAAAAGGCGATTATTTAAGGATATAATTCGACATTCGAGGCCTTACCTGATTGTAGTAAAAGCCAGCTTCCTCCCTCGGCCGCATAGAGGCGATGCGGTGCACTTCCTTCCTTGGTTCAGTTTCTTTAGATTACTTTCTACTTCCACAGCCGCCCTCTCCTTCTTTCTTGTCATCAAGCTTAGACGATTGATCCCCCTTATTGATGCAGCTTGCATCGGGTCCGGACAAATGATAAGCTCGGCTCACCCCTTTTGCCTTAGCGGTTAGCGCATTGAGTGTGTCGTTCATCCCTGCTCGGGTTGTATGTATTGCTTGTTCGCAAGCGTCTCGCTCGCATGCCACTCTGAGTTGGTCCCGATGAAAATTCTAGAGTTGCTGCTCCAATTATCGGAAGGTCGCCGCTACTGCTGGATTCTCAACGGGGACTTCTAGCATGACAGGAGTCGTCACCAATCCAACATAATTGATCTCTGTTCTTGTGGGGGTTATTGGTTGTATCACACGCGGGACAGGTTCCATAGGTGTAGCTGGGGTTGTAACCGTAGCTTCCGAGCCGGTAGTTGCGGTGGGACTTGTCGTGTCCAATCTTACCGTCCAACTCGCTCCAACTCTCCGATCTATGACTGCCTCGTCCGATTCCGCGTTCTCTCTCTCAATCCCTGACCTGGTTACTACCAAGGTTTGCATACTTTTTGATGCTTTGTTATCGTTCCCACAGACGACGCCAAATTTGTAACGGGAAATAACAATGTGAATTGCCAAGTAGTAAATTATATTTTCAAAGACGAAAGAAAGTACATCCATCCGGGTTCTATCCCTTTATTTATACTATTAATAACAGTTATTCCCCATTTTCCACTACTTGACTGTATTTATCACACATCTTAATTATATTTACATCATTGTACTGATATTTAAGGGCATTACATAAATGGTTTGATTCATTCTTTTCTCGCGGTACCTAAATCGTTTTATTGGCTATCATTCACTATTCGAGGAGCTCGGTCGACTTTACTTGTTCACTACTTCGGGTGTTCGTCTAACCCTCTTTGGTAGTGCTCTCTGTCAGTTTATTTCATAGGAGAGTTAGAGCTCTTATTTTTCTATCGCTCTTCTACTCGGTATCACCTCTGCTCAACATTCTTATGACCTCGACGAAGGACTGACTATCTTCGTATGACTTCACTTTGCCCTCTTTCCTGCTTGGTGAAGTCGACTAAATGCATGGTTCGACTTTATTTGTAACTCCCATTATATCCACCACCAGCTCGGCTGGCGTCCAATTCAGCTCGGTTATCTGCATATATTCTCTTTGTGTGGTGATTAGCCCCTTATCAATTTATACAATAGAATATTTGAAACAATCTTAACTGTCAATCTTATGTTAATATATAGGATTTCCACAGTATCTTCACCAATATCACTAAAATCACCATGGAAGTTGAATAAGGGTTTCGTGCATGAAATCCTTGTTCTAACAACCAAACATTTTCTTTCGCTTGAATGATTACTGAAATCAAGCTTGAGAAAGATTTGTGCAGCAGTACAGTGGATTAACGTGAGAATGAATTCATCTGAATTTCACCATAATATCCTCACCACTATCAGTAACTTAACCATGGAATCTCGATAAGAGTTTCGAGCATAAATTCCATGTTCAAACACTCGGACGAGGCATCATAAGATGAGGAGTGTTGAAGCATTATATTTGTAAGTTTACTTACCATTTTTTATTTCCTTTAGTTTGGCAATTTAACTCTTCTCTAATCTGATTCGTTTATTGAGGAGACAAAGCTTCGAATTTAACAAATAACTTTGCTTCCTCTATAACATCTTATTACAAGTTCCATATTTCTTCATAGATACTTTCATTATTCCTCGAATAGTAATTTATTATCATTTATTTTTGAAGAAAAATTTAAGTTTTTTTTCAAAGATAGTATTTAGAGATTTTTTTGATTTGGACATATCTCAAAACTCCATTATAAAACTAGCAGTTTCTTTAATTGAGTAACGTTTTCTCTGGAATTGGTGAAAATTTGGTGGATGGGATTGTCGAAATAGAATCGACAATTTTAAGAAATAAAGAAAAGAAACAAAAAGAGCAGATATAAACCCTAATAATAGGTTAGAGATAGAGACTCAAAGACTCAGAGAAAATTCTCAATTTTTATTCATTAAGTCTGGCAGGAAAATAGGGTAGAAGATGCTTCATATAAGAGACATCCAAAACCATATTAAAATATTCTCAAAAATACAATAAAGATATTAAAAATAAAATTTGAATGCAATCAGATTTGATTCACTAATTAAAACATTTAAAATAAAATATAAAAAACAGTATAGGGTTTTTGGACCTTAAACAGTGGAATTTGATGTCTGAATTCCGTGACAAGTGACACTTTTGAGAATTGTTGGGTTTGTCGAGACGTTCATTTTGAGTATTAATTTCGCCCAGTTTTGATACCCGAGTGACAAATAAGGTCAATTTAAGTCTGTCCAAAACAACTACATAACTATGGATTGTCTGACCTACATCATCTCCCGGTCTGGAAGAATTCGCCCTCGAATTCCCAATGAGATTTCTATTAAATATTATTTTGCTTGTCTATCGATTTCTTGTGGTAGACATAGCCGGGCAGAGTAAACAACTGATTATTCTATGGTGATATGCGGCGAATGTATGTCAAAGTGTTTCTCATTCTCATCCCTCGATTACATATTTGGTATCACAATACCCTTACAAAATTTATGTGTCACTCTATCACCTTGGAAAACTCCTACAGGTTTTATTACAAAACCTAACATTTTATCCATTAAAAGAATACTCTTTTCTTCTATCAAACTCTTCATAATCGCAAACACAAAAATATCATCTTTCGTTTTCCCAACACAACAACATGCATCCATACAGAACCAAAACAAGGATTCGATTGTAGGATAACCAAAAATACATAGAAGGCGCATCTACACAATAAAAGCTACTGCTTCACTATCCTTCTTCAACAAAATCTCTGCAATGATGTAATATGGTGTACTGAAGTCTGAGACAAGTTCTCGATCTACAAGTTTCTCCTCAAAATTAATTAGATCTTCATTATCCTATTATTTAACCACCAATAGATCTTCAGTATCACTGGCATGCTCTATAAATATTTTCGAGCTAAGAAGTTCTTACCTGACTCATGTGATACAATAAGTCCTCCTTAGTTGGTGTTAATATGACTCTAACATTATTCCATATGAAACTATATCGTTTTATCCTACCATCATATGTGACACTTCTATCATATTGCCATGGTCGACCTAGCAATAAGTGATAAAGCATCCATAACAATGACATCACACTATGTTTTATCCTTATAGTTACCGACAAAGAAAGACCCCAAGCATCTTTTAGAGATTGTTACCGCACTACCTTTCTTAAACCAGACGAGTGTGTATGAGGTGGGGTGGTCTTTTGTTTTCAAGGCCAGCTTCTTCACAGTATCTTTGGAAATCAAGTTTTTACAGCTCCCTGAATAAACAACAAAGTTACATACCTTTTCCCTCGATACTACAATTCGGCTGGAAGATATTGTTTCGCAACCAATCATCTCATTCATCTCTTGTCTTAGATTTAATACATACACGTCTTAAAACATGTCTACCCAACATCTCCTTCGGTAACCTGGTCATCTTGAACCTCATCAACAGTTTCCTCTAGTTCCTTATCAAAATGTGGTTCACCTTTGAAATCAGCACTTCTGGTGAACAAACCCCTCAATTGTTGTGGTTGTTGTCGTAATTCCGGACACTTTAAAACAACGTGCCCTTGTTTATGACAATGGTAGAACCTGACCTACGAGGAAGTACTTGCGTGACTAGGGACCTACGAGTTAGCACATGTACAAATATGAGTGGTAGTTGGTACCGTTGAGCTATGACCTGGATCCGTCCTTTTTGGAAACACCATTGGAGTTGTTATTCAGTATCTCCTCCACACAACTTTCATGAAAGGGATTTCTCCAGATGCAGTGCATGTTGATGTGCTTCAAAGATATTCACAGGGTCGAACATGTTTAGTTGGTCCTGAAAGTGCTATGTCATCCCACTTATGTAGCGAGATACTAATTAATCTGCTGAATCAACAATATCGGCATGGTTTTGCAGCTTGAAAAAATCATTTGTGTATTCATCAACAGTCCTTGACCCTTTTGGAAATACTGGTACATTATACGCGCATAATTGTAAGGCAAAAATGAAGCCCTCAAGTGCTTCACAAATTTAGCCCAGGTTGTTATTTTTGACTTACCTTGCCTTGATCTAGTTTGCTTTAACTGTTGCCACAAAGATGTAGCTCGGCCTCAGAACTTAGTTGCGGTCAACTGTACCATTTTTTTGCATCCGTAACCTCCTTGAAATCAATGACTTCTTCAACTGAGGTGATCCAATCTAAGAACTCCTACAATTTGAGACCCCTCTAGAATTCTGGGATCTCAAGTCTGAATCTGGATTCCCACCGCTTGCTGGTGTTCTGATCAGAATATCTCGCTGGCGGCTGCTGAAGACCTGTTCATTATAGTTTTGTGGGGAATATTGATCCCTACCTTGTTCTCTTCGATGAGCAAACGAATTTTGCTCGCGGTCAATCTCTCTCTCAAATTCCGACGATTGGTTGTTCGAACCTGGAGCTCGAAATTCGTTGGTTTGGTTGTTCAACAGCCTTTGTAGTGCTTCATGTATGTCCCTCATCTGGTTTCCCAATGAATGCATTTGTTTGCCCACCTGGACAAATTGGTTTTCAAACTCATCCCGATTGACCGATTCTGCGGTTGGAAGAGTGGACTTCTCACGCAAGGATCTCTTGGGTGGCATAACTCTGTAGCCCACGCCGTAAGAGCTATGTTGCTTTGATACCAATATGGTGGATGAGATAGTCGAAATAGAATCGACGGCTGCAAAAATCAAGAAAAGAAACAAAAATATCACATATAAATAAACCCTAACCATAGGTTAGAGATAAAGAGATTCAAAGACTCAGAGAAAATTCTCAATTTTTATTCATAAAAGTCTGACGGTAAAATATGGTAGAAGATACTTTATATAAGAGACATCTAAAATCCTATTAAAATATTCTAAAAAAAACAATAAAGATATTACAAATAAAAGTCAAATAAAATCTGAATGCAATCAGATTTCATTCACTATGTTAATATTTTTTTCAAATAAAATAAAATATAAAAAACAATAAAATAGGGTTTGGACCCTAAATAGTGGAATTTGATGTCCAAATTTCGTGATAAGTCACACTTTTGATAATTATTGGGCTTGTCAAAACGTTCAATTTGAGTACTAATTTATCCTAGTTCTGATACCCGAGTGACAAATAAGGCCAATATGCGTCTACCCAACACAACTACATAACTGTGGATCGTCTGACGCACATCAAAATTCCAGTTTTCCCACATCAAGTATCGTAACTTCTTTAAAAAATCATTTTTACTAATGAATTTGTCTTTTTAATAAAATGATTGATAAATATCTCAACTTTTCCTAATTTTAGATACTGCATTGGGTTTCTTCAGGGTGAGTTTCCCTCCTTGATAAGAGGTTACGATCTTGTCTAACTTCCAATGATTCATAGATTTCTTCCAGGATCATGCCTACATAAATAAGCTTATTTCCAGGATATCAAGTCAGGCAAGACCTACTTCATTTGTTAGTTTAAAAAACAATTATGCAGTAGAATAATTCAAACACTTTTAAATATCAATCTTTTATTCATATGTAACATAAACCTAGGTTTTATAGCAATATAATTACCTTTAGTCGATTAGGAGATTAACCAATATTAAAGTCTAGTTTCATTTTATACGTTTTGGTCCACTTAACTATCCAATCCGCGACCTTGTTTTATTCTCTAAAAATATTGACCAAGGTCATGTTAAGTTTCGTGCAACATGTTAGGAGAGGTTATAGGAACCAATGAGCCATTCCCTTACCAATCATATCAATTAATATTTGAGAATTATATTCAATTTCAATGTTATTAATATTTATGTTCTTACAAATTATTAGGCCATCTAGTACTGCTCTTCCTTCAGCTAGGATAGGAGAGAACTTCCCGTATAATCTATTAAAACCCATAATTAGATAACCCTTGCCACCTCTAATCAATCTCCCATCAATGGCATCACCATTCAAACCGTATGTACCATCAATATTTAATTTGAATCTATTAGTATTAGGGAAATTCTAGTTTAGGCTAATACATCTCCTTCTTTTAGCTACACAATATTAACCTTCAAGTTCATAGGTTGCCTCAATGTCACTTGTCCAATGACTTTTATTAAATAAATTAGCAAATTCTAGACTCATAAAGATATACTTAACATTACATATAATTCGAGTAGTTGATGACTTATTATTGTCAATCCTTGCTCTGTTTCTAGCTCTTCATAGGCCCAAGTGATAATAGGATAAATAATATATCTTATACGGATTATCTTGTTAGAAGATCAAAACGAAGATCCATTTATATGGACTATATTCATGTGCCTATCTATATTAATTCTGAATAAGTTAGTGTAATAAACCATACAACCCATGAGATATTAAGAGACACAAAAGTATGATTTAAGGTTTCACATTCTCCATAAAATTAATATTTTGAAACAAGAGTAAAAAAATTCTTTTGGAGGATAGAATCAACTGAAATCTAGTTGTTCAGAACCCTCAATAATATGATAGAACATTTTGAGGGTGTAATATTATTCAATAGTTTTTTTAAATTGATTAAATTTGTTACCCTTGTTTCTTAGACTGTCATATGTCTCATTCACTTTAAATTTACCATATTTCGAAATAGCCCACATAATCTCATGTTCGATATTTCCATTTACATGATAATTCTGGATTTTTAAAATATCATATGTAATAACTAAACTTCTAAGCTTATCCATCATCCAGTCTTTGTCATTCCAAAATAATTTAATATTTTTCATAAGATAACAACTATTGTCTTTATTTTCAGCCAGCTTTATTATAGGGGAATTAGAAAACCACATATCTAACCAAAAGTTCTTGTCACCCTACCTAACTTCCAATATATATATATATATATATATATATTTATGTCAATTTTATATCAATAAGTATTTCCTAAGTAAATTAGTGATTCTTAAGGTATTTAGCTTGAAGAATATTAATGTTATAGCAGCATATGCTTTGCATATACTTGGACCAAAGGGATTTATTTTCTCTAAATTTGTAGCATGGCTTACAAGAGAAAACATCTTGGAGATCTTTAATTTTTCCTATGTCCAGCCTTCCCTCATCATAAGGTCTGCAAATATTACTCCAGTTAGACCAAATGATAGTATTAGATGATTCATTTGAATCCCAAAGAAACGTATTTTATAGGATCTCTATTTTTCTCAAAATTATTTTAGGAATAGAACAACATTGAAGCTAATACAAAGGAAGTGTTATTAGCACATTGAATTAGAACCAACCTTCCACCAAAGGAGAGTTACTTGATCTCCCAATCTAATATCTTATTATTTATCTTTATTATTATAGGGTTATAGTTGCTAGTTTTATTATTCGTGTTAATGGTGATCCCTAAGTATGTTATATGTAGGTAATCTGATTGGAATATGTAATTCCAAATTACTAGTCAATGATTGGGATAAACTATTTTAAGTTATTACCTTTGTTTTCTCCTTGTTAATAATTTGACTAGAAACTTTTAGATAATGTTGCAAGAATCACCCAACCTATTAATATTATTAACTAAGTCATTTATAAAAATAAGATGGTCATCGGCAAAAGACAAACATGGAATTATCATAGTATTTCTTGTTTTGTATAAAATTTCTTTCCTGAATTCAAAAAGCCCTATGATCATATACTCTTTCGAAATTATAAAGAGGTTGGGGGATATACGATCCCCTTTCTTAATTTTATTAGTTGTCTTTAAATAACCATACAATTCACCATTAACAATTATTGAAAAATAAGCCTTAGTAATATTACAAGTAATTTTGTTTATGAACCCTCTACTAAATTCATATAAAATAATATTTCAAAGGCATTTGACATATAGACCTTAAACATGATGTTTTCACCTCTTGTTTTTTCTTACTTTAGATCATGAGCTAGTTTATAGCAATACGGATGTTATCGTGTATATTTCTTTCATAAACAAATCCATATATAGTTTTATATATTATCCTATGAAGTATAAAATATAGTCTATTATTAATGACCTTTTATATAATTTTGTAAAACAATGTGCAGAGGGTGATATGTCTATCATTACTCCAAGTTTAAGGATGTTCACCCTTTGGAAAAGGCAGACAATGGTGACAGTTATATCTTTTGGATTTTTTTACCATTAAATGAGGCTTTGATTGCTGCACACAAATTCTTTTTTATTATGTTCCAGCATATTTGGTAATAAATGTCATTAGAGTCATCTATTCCAACAACATTACAAGGATTAAGTTCATTGATTACCTCTCAGATATCAGTCTCATCAGGTATCTCCATTAACTATTTATTATCTTCCTCAGTAATTAGATTTGGGATTAAGTGTTGGACTACCTCTTCAATTTCTTGATCATTTGGACTAGTTAGGATTGTTACGAACAAAGATTCTGTAGACGTACAAATATCATTTTGGTATGTGATCCAAACATTTCCAACTCTGATACCAGAGATCTTATTTTTCTTTCTCATTTTCCTCTTAAAATTATGATATGGAGTTGTATTCCTATCATTGTATTTTATCCAATTTACGCTGCATTATTAAAGCCAGTTTATTTTTTCTCTCTTTTATCAATTTACGCTGCATTTTTAAAAGCCAATTCATTTCCTCTCTAGATAAGAAATAGAGATACCCAACTTGACTTTTGGCAAGTTTATCTTATTTTCAAGGATTTGAGTGTCTTCATATCTATTTTCCAAGGTTTTAACATTCTCTTCAGCCTGAGTAACAACGTAAAAACCATTTCCAAAATGTTCCATGTTCAATTTTTTAGTTCTTTCTTTAATCTCTTAAGCTTATCCTATAAAATATATGAAGGTTGTCCCTCAATTCTCATTTTCCAATTATGTTCTATAATACTTTGAAACTCTTGATGTTTATTCCATATATTTTGAACTTTAAGAGATGGCGTTTCCATAATTATCTTCAATTGTAATACATATAGGATAATTCATCCAAGCACTTTTTAGTCATATGAACAACTCTAGTTTCCTCAAAGTAATATTTTTAAATTTAGAAACTATTGAAAATAAATTTATTAATATTTTTTTAGAATAATCAACCAATAATGACATAATATCAAACTTGTTTATCAATAACAACCAGGTTTGAATCACTATACCTCAACCATCTCTCTCTCTCTCTCTCTCTCTCTCTCTCTCTCTCTCTCTCTCTCTCTCTCTCTCTCTCTCTCTCTCTCTCTCTCTCTCTCTCTCTCTCTCTCTCTCTCTCTTCTCTCTCTCTCTCTCTCTCTCTCTCTCTCCCCTCTCTCTCTCTCTCTCTCTCTCTCTCTCTCTCTCTCTCTCTCTCTCTCTCTCTCTCTCTCTCTCTCTCTCTCTCTCTCTCTCTCTCTCTCTCTCTCTCTCTCTCTCTCTCTCTCTCTCTCTCTCTCTCTCTCTCTCTCTCTCTCTCTCTCTCTCTCTCGTCGTTTTTTTAATTTTCATATATTTCAAAACATAACTCCAACAAATATTTTGAAAATACTATTAGTTTTACTTTTTTAAGATGAAAAACACTAGATCCATAAAATATATATTTTTATTTTCTTAGTTACGAATTTACGTATAAAGTGATTGCAAAAATAGAAAAATAAAATTGAATATAGTAAGATATGTGCAATTGGGTTGCAATAATAAGAAGAAACTAGTTGCAGAAATAAGAAATTGGTTGCTAAATAGGTTTGAAAAACAATTTAGTTGTCAAATTATATGTAATTTGGTTGCTAAAAAATAATTGTTGTTTAGTTGCTAAATTACGCGTATTTTGGTTGGTAAAAAGTAAGTGTTGTTTACTTGTAAAATTTAGAACAACCGGGTTTCGAATTTGATCCTGAAAATACTAAACTCCAAACATACCACTTATAGATTTCGTTTTGTTTCTCTTTAAAAATATAGAATATATACATTTTTTTAAGTTAGTGTTTGGAAAATATAGAGTTTTTGAAGGTTAAAAATAACAAATGATAAAAACAATTTTAATCCATATTAAAAGTCGTGCCTAATGAATATTAAGTTTTCAAATGTATTATTGGAAGACTTTATACTATATGTGGATTTTGGTAATATTTAAAAACCATGTCATTATTGCTCATTTGATTTCTATTCTAATAATTATCAATAACTTATCTAGTTTTTTTATATAAAATATATTTTTTGGATCCATTAACGAAATTTTTAATGTATGATTGTATATCATATTACTAATCTACTTTGGATGTGTTTGTTTATAATGAAATATGAAATGTTTATTAATATTTTAATTAGGTTGACAAATTAATTTATTACTCATACAATCATAAATTATATATTATATTTATTTATTGGTTAGCTGATAAAGATTCTTAAAAAATTTATATATTCAATGAATAATTGAAATAAAAGATTGATACTATCTTCTATCCATATTTGATTAAGTTGAAAACAAATAATTTTTAATTATTTTAAGTTCATTTTTGTTATTTTAGGCATGTTATTTGGATTATTTAGTTTATACATTTATTTTCAAATATATATTTTTTATATTTTTTAATTTATCAATCATATAATTTTCAATATTTGTATATAAAATTATATGTTTATTATTTTATTTTTTAAAAATAATTGATTTTAAAATTTATAAATATCTTGAGTGATTTTCAAAGCAAAACACCCTTACAAAATTATATTATTAATTATGATTTAATTTTTCTTTTCATAATTTAGATTATGTAAATCTATATATTGGTTTAGAGTTTTGTACGAGATTAGAGTTTTTAGTAAAAATAACATAATATGAAAGAAAGAAAAATAATAATATAAAAGAATGATCGGCCTTCAAAATTGATCTTTTAATTAAAATAATCGAGTTATATCTTAAAATGTGAGTAAAATTTGTACAACAATATCCTCATAAAACCTTGGGTCTAGATTATTTTGCGGTTGGATGTTCTTATTCAAGCTAATCATTCTCTTATCAATATCCATTTAATTTTGCGGAGTATGATGAAGTATAAGTAAAATACGCAAGTCGTGGGGTTATATGATCGTCTTACCTGGGTTAATCATTCTTTACTTATCATTAGTTTCTTTACTTATCATTAATTGCTTCAGAATAATTGTTTATCATATATGATAACTTTATTATTTCAGCTGGTACTACCGCATCCATTTAGTAGACCAATGCACGTGGGATTGTTCGGAAATCCCGTTAAACTTCATGTAAATGTCTGAAAAAAATTCATCAACCAATTCCAATGTAAGTTTTATGTCGTCAACTATTATTATATTTGTCGCCTCTATTTTTATGTTCTCTTGTGGGTGATGAGACACAAAATATGACATGTGTATGACATATATATATATATATATCATTTAAAGGTTATGAAATTACAAAATATTATATATTATTAGTCCTCGTGTGTAGCATATTTGAAGGCAATATTAATGTTTATGAAGTTTATTACATCATTAACACTTATGTGCATTAATGCTTCTAACTCGACCCACTTAGAGAATCAATCTACTATTATGAGTAAGTAATATCGTCCTCCAAATGCCTTTGGGAAGGGTCCACGAAGTTCAGCCTTCACCGATCAAACGATATTATTTCCTCCATTAATTCTAGGGGGCCTGCTGTCATGTGGATCAAATTTGCAAATTTATGACATGTGCTACAATTGATTATATAATATTTTTCGTTTGTTGGGAGGGTTGGCCAATAATAGTCTGCCATAATAAACCAACGCTGCAAATACCTCTATAGCCACAATGGACATATATGATATTTTGATGGAGGTTTTCTGTTATAAACTGAATTGTTTGGTCATAAACAATAGATCAAATGTCAAGTGAGTCCCTAACTATAAATGGTATATTTTAATATTACAAATTGAGTAAATCGGACTTCAATATCTCGTCTTAAAATATCTTATTATTGGTGTGCGCTAATCATTTAATTCTAACACTATGAACAATTTGCGACTAACTTAAGGGAAATAACCGATGGTACATGGTTCACACAACCAACTACCACAAGAGAGTATGGGGCCATGTTTTCTAATTTATGTATTTTCTTATAATGGACGTGGTCAAATTATCCAACGTGGTATCTTAGAACTAATAGGTATTTGAACAAGATATCCATTATTTCCTCGACAAGGTTGTGCCTATGATTTAACACCACCCGTGAGTCTTTTAATAAACAAAATCATTGTGCACCACACATCTTAGATAGTCAAAGACTTAATATTCGAGGCTGGAATTTTGGACTTGATTGCTTGTTTTAGTTGTTTGCACCAAGGGGTGTCAATTGTATTTTGATACCGATTATTTTATCGTTGGATCCTTTGTAACTTCTCATAATCAATTCGGGTTCGACAAAGTCAAGGGAAACATGAGGCCGCTCTACCTGAGATTCTGTAATCATCCAGCGCATGCCTTTTTATTACAATATGAGGCTCAAAATAAATATTAAAGCCATCAAATCGATTGATCATCTAGAATACTCATAGAAAGAAAAACATGCGAACAACTATTGTATATTTTTGGAAGTTTAAACATTATTGCGACTACCATAAAAAACGACATTAACTTTTCCAATTAGAGGTAGTTTATCTCAACATCAATCAATCTTTTATTCACATACTATACAATTTTCATCGAGTTTCCCTCTTCTCGTACTAATATCATGTTGAACGCATTATTTAATAATGATAAGTAAATACAAATATATTCTCATGAAACTGGTATGGATAATATCTTTAGGAATATCATATACTTTTTTATCGTTAGTTGTCGCATCATACTATGCTTTGCATTTGATAAGACATGTCCTTTTTAATGTCTGGATTAATCTAAAATATTTATCTAAATAACGAGAGATAAATTAATTTAGGGTGTTAATCGCCCAGCTAATGCATGGACCTCCTTAATCAATTGCAATGGTTATATGACAGTTAGAGCTGATAATTGTAAAGGTTCAGCCTCGATTTTTTGTTCGTTGACTATAAATCCTAGAAAATATGTGGAACCAACATGAAAAGTACATATTTATGAATTTAGTTTGATGTTAATTTATCGAAGGTTTTTTTTAAATTACTAGATCAATCAAATTATTAGTATCTTGACCGTTTTTAGCTTATAAGTTATCTATATATACTTCATGTTTTTTCCTAATTGTTGAGTGAAAAAATTATTTATGAACCGTTGGCTGTATCCCTTGCATTTTGGGTCAAACAACATAACATTATAAGAGTGTTAACCTCGGTCCGTTATGAAATGCGTCCATTCCTGATCATCTAGGTGAACGTTAGTTTGGCTATAACCTGAGTAAGTATCCATAAATGAGATAAAATGGTTTTCCAAGATGGTATCCACAAGCTGATATATTCAAGGAACATATAATGGATCATTTTGACAAACCTGGTTTAGGTCTATAAAGTCAACGCACATGTCATAATTGTTTTTGAATAAAAAATAGGTTAGTCATCCAAACAAGATAAAACGTCTTTCTAATATGTATGATCTTGTTTAATAAATTAATTTTATGCCATAATTTAATTAGTTTTTTTTATTTGAACGGAGGCACACACGAGTCGATAACCAAAAGATGACAAATAATCACCTATGAAATTCTTGTTGCGTCATTTATATTTCAAGAAAAAATATTAAGGTTGTTACGTATAAAATCTAATATGCCAAAACTTAATATACACTTAATATAAAATCTAATAGGTTAAATAACTTTATCGTGAGATTAAAGTCCTTAGCTCTTTCATAAATGATCGTCACATTATGGGTAAGCTATGTGTAAGCCTTGTTATTGTAGCTTGAAATTGTTATGTAGCTGGTTATGTAAGCATGTTGCATGTGATACTGACCCCGATGATCTCTATGATCCACTTTATACCAAGATCAGTTGTATTGGGTAGTTATGCCAGGTTGTGTAGCTGGAGTACTCGAAGATGTTGTTGCTGCCTGATTCACTACATTGTTATTGCGAAAATTAGTTTTGCAATCTCTTTAACTTTATTTGTGACTCAACAAGTGATAATAGATCACCATAAATCAAGGTATTCTTATTCATTGGCTTTTCCGATAAAAGGCATGAAATCAAGCATTATCCACACACTGCCAACGTTCTTGCCTCATTATAACCCCCAAACCATTTTTTCTATCCACAAAGTGGTGGGGGTGTAATCACGTAGCTCTCCTTCTTCTTTTTCTTGCAATGCATAATGTAATTTTCATCCTTATTGATTATCTTGTTGTCGATGAACCGGTCCTTAAAATGTAATCATAATCTTCGAAAATTATGGATTGATGCCATCGGCTATTGGTTGAACCAAGTTAATGCGTTTTCCTTAGGGTCATTGAGAAACCTCGATGAGCAGTCGATTATCCTTACCATATATTAACATTACGTTTTTTAAATGTTTAATATGGTGCTCTTGATCTCCTAAGCCATCATATTTGTTCATGTTAGATTAATTAAACTTCGAAAGAAGATCCCAATAAATCATCTATGATTCTAGTGACAAATTTGACACTAGTTATGTACTATTATGCAGAAAGGGAACATAAATTAAAGGTAACAACTGCCTCTTTAAAGTCGAGTACTACCGTGTAGTCGTGACCCATTCAAACGTGTGTTTTCTATTGTATGTGGGGCGACAACAATGACCGTCCAAACATTTTTCCTCTCTCCCCAACGAATCCAGTCGTGAATATCCAATAGTTTGTGCAATACATATGTGTGGAACAAGATAATAATTTTAAAATGCTACATGCTTTGCTAACCAGTCATTTGTAGTGAAAGAAACCAACTGTTCATCATTAAGAACCAAAACTAAAACCATCAAGGACGAATCAGACCGAGTATCATCCATAAAATGTGGCAAGTATCATAACAAGAGAAAAAAACAAACATATAAGCTGGAACCCGACATCAAAACGTTCCACCATTATTACAGTCATCTGGGAGCACAAAGCAATTGTTGCAGTTGGAAACCTAACCTAGCTTTAAAATAATTTTATTTTAAACATGGACTTTAATAGAATCTCCAGCCACAACTTAGGGTCTAACCAAACCTCTCACATCAGCTTAGAGTCCATCAGAACCTCCAACAATAGCTTAAAATCTAACCAAACCTCCAACAATAATCTGGAATCTCTGGTAGCACCCTATAGTCCAACCAAACCTTCAGCAACCGAACTTCCAACATCAACATAAAGTCGAGTAGATCCTTCACCAGCATCTTATAGTCCAGCCGAACCTCCAACAATAATATGAAATCTAGTCAAACCTTCACCTGTATCATAAGGCCCATATGAACTTCCGGTATCATCCTAGACTTCATCTGAACCTCCAACAATAGTATAGAATCCAAGAAAACCTTCAGTTACAGTCTTGGGCCCAACCAAACTTCCAACAACAATATAAAATTTGGCCAAGCATTCAACCACAATAGGAGGTTCTACCAAGAAACAAATTAGATCATGGAGTTTAATCATACCCCCCCAATATACCATGAAGTATTATTTAACCCATGTTGATTCATGAAGCTCACCAAATCCTTCAACAGGTTCCACCGAACTCCATAAAACAACCAAACATTACTAAATACAAACAAGGAATTCAACCAAACTTGTAATTAATTCTAGGGATGCACCAAAATCCAGTATGAAGAATATATTGTACATCTAACATCAGAGAAACCAACCAATTATACCTTCATTTACATGATTTGAATCAATATGCGAGCGATCTAGAAATGCATTACATGTGCATATATCTCTACACATTTACAGTAACCATTATATGTTAGGCTCCATGAATGATAACTTGAGAGGTGTTGCCATACCACACAATGATATTGTACTAACAATGATTGAGTTGGTATGGTTAAGTATTAACCGCATGTGTTATTAAAGTGGCATGTGTTATTAACCGTGTCTTAATGTCAATTAATAACTCTAAAAAATAACAATAACGTTTCATATCCTCAATGCAAATCTGACCATTAATTCTATTATAATCTAATAGTCTATATTCCCTAACAACTTAATCATCACCCATTTTACTCATAAACAAACGTTTCCTAACATTTTCCATTCTTTCTTATTATTTTATCTCTCAACACAAAACTTTCTTCGCCCATAGTGCTTACATCAAATCTGCATAATTATAAACTTCAGAATTCTTTTAAAAAAGAAACTACTACTTTCAATTTATTTTGTATACTTCTATATTTCTCAATCTAAACATTACTACCTCAAAATTTTATCCTTCTAGATTTTGAAAGAAAAACTATTTGTATCTCAAAACCACATCAATAAAAATCTAACAGAACTTTATCTTTATGATCTCATGAAATTTATTGCTATTCTTCTCATGTTATATTAAACATGGTCGGCTTTAAACAAAAATTACCAAAGAAAACCTTTCCAGAAAATTACCCCTAAAGAAAACTCTATAGATTTGACACTGAAGAACTACCAAAAGATATTGTTGAAGACTCAAAATTATTACAAGAGTTCTTCAATAATCATACCAAACCCTACAAATATATGTTTATGAAAGACCATTAACTCTTTATATTTAATACGTACCCTATATTACATAGAAAAAAATTAGGCTAAAGTTGGTGATTTACCTCACCATATTGAAGAAGACAACATTTTATTTTTCCTTGCCCCATTTAGATAGGGCCTTCGATTACTATTTCACCCTTAAATTGTTGATATCTTTAAACATGTCTGAATATGTCGCACCCAATTAACAACCAATGGATGTCGCATCTTACTTAGCGTATTAACAAGTTCTATTTTGTTAGATTTAAAAGTTCCCCTTCAATTTTTAATTTCAAGCTTTAAAATTGGAAAACTTAAGGATAGTCTTTTTTATTTCTTAACTTGAAAGGAGTCTACTCGAATTAACAACCAATGGATGTTGCATCTTACTTAGCGTATTAACAAGTTCTATTTTGTTAGATTTAAAAGTTCCCCTTCAATTTTTAATTTCAAGCTTTAAAATTGGAAAACTTAAGGATAGTCTTTTTTATTTCTTAACTTGAAAGGAGTCTACTCGAATTAACAACCAATGGATGTTGCATCTTACTTAGCGTATTACTAAGTTATATTTTGTTAGATTTAAAAGTTCCCCTTTAATTTTTAATTTCCACCTTTAAAATTAGAAAACTTAAGGATAGTCTTTTTTATTTCTTAACTTTAAAGGAGTCTACTCGAATTATTAATGTACCCTACTCTCATCATAATTAGAAAATAAGCTTTATCTATGAGACCAGAATATGGAGTCTAGAAATTCTTCAGATGGATTTGGTCAGATAGAAAGAAGATGAACGCAAACACGTAAGATAGGGCATATATCATTCAATTGTATCATATAATCTACCATTTTATTTGTCCAACCAATTTTTTGAATTTCTTACTTATTTTGCAGACCGAGAAAGGATTCTTGATTCCTTCAACAAATTCTATCAAGATGACAAACCTTTAGAATTCCTGTTTTTAGGTGTCCGACCTATAAACCTATTAGACTTCTAATACCTTTTCAAACCAGAGAACTTTATCCAATCTGGGTTGTGGCCATCACCCGCAATAGACAAGGAATCGTCTTGGATGTTGCAAGAAAGAAGATAATAAAAGACTTAGAAAACACTAGTGTTATCAACACTACTCATTGTCAAGAAAACGATAAATCTAACGATGAAGAAGATGCTGTCCCCCTCTCAAATATTAAACAACTACAGAAAAAACCCAACCAGCCAAAAACATTACAATCCTTTTAGTGCCAACACTGATTGTGTAAATTCCATCGAAATTCCCGCCCCTCGTTCCAAAATAGAAGATCCCGACAACACAAATGCTAACAAAAACATGTCCTTTTTTATGACCTATCTAATAAAAAATCAGACAAAGGAAAAACTATGATTACAGATGTGGAACCTCTATTGGTTCAAATCCAAAGCAAAACTACCAGACAACCTTCAACTTAAGGTTTTAATAGAAATGTTTCTTATACTGAAAACCTCAACTTAAGTCGAGTAACAAGAACCCATCCTCTCACTGGCTCACCTATCTTTGTATCCATTCCATCTCCAACTTTAATAATCTCTCGTGAACTCTTACACTGTCCTAAAATGGCCAATACAATAACATGAGTACATATGACATCTTATACAGGCAATTTGAACTTCGACTGTAGGTTTTCTTTTAACAAAAAATTACTTTTTATTTTATGATAAATTATCCTCATAATCATCTATTAATTCATAATTATTACCATTTTTAATAATTTATGGAGTATTCATAATTCAAGTACGCTTGCTTATATGATGATGACTCCTCACGACATGGATGCCATAGTAAACTTCCAACCTGAATACATTGTGAATGACTCAAGAAAACAAATAAGCGATTTGATAGATTTTCAACAAGGAAACTAGACCACGCAAAATTAAAAAAATTAAAAACAAATAGTTGACAACTCTGTTGCTACCTTCGAGGCTGAAAGAGATGCTACTATTGCTGAGAAAAAAAAGAAATACTTACACAGAATCCAATACTTATCAAACAAGGTACCTCTTTGACAACTCTAAACACAAACATGGTATTTCAAAAAATTACTATCTCTAATAAAAACAAAGGTTTAAATGTTGAAATTGAGAATCCTACTACTCAAGTCTCTGCTTTAAGTTTGGAAACTAAAGTACTTCAACAAAGAATATTTAATTTTAAGAAATATAAATAGATAAATTCAAAAGATTATACAAGGTGCCGACATTAAAACTTTTAAGGCTTTAAGCGAAATAGAAGAAGTTGCGTTTGCTGAGGTTTTAATTAAGGAAAGTAAAAATAGACTATTTTATCAATCTTGAATGTAAATCATAATATTCATATAGGATAAATATAAGCTTTATTATTCAAAGATGATCGCCCTAATCGACCTCTTGATTCACCAAGTCCAAAAAATAAGAATGAAGAAACAAACAAGAATTACGATCTTACCAAATAACTCTCTTCCAAATCCCCTACTAAAAAATAGAAAAATGACGAACATACAAATGCTGAATTATAGTTTGTGAGTATGAAGAAGCCTGATACCAAGGAAGCGAGGCCTCTCTTAAGAAACCCAAGATCAAAGATGATGAAACCTCTCCCACGGTAAGCTCTTCACCTACCAAAGTTATTGACAAACAAAAATGGCGAGATGGAAACATAATTCAAATATTCAAATGTTATTTGCCATATATATTTTGAAAATATGTGATGTACTTTAAATTTCCTAACTCTGTTTTATTTTTTGTTGACCCATTAATATTTTTCTTTTATTCTCATGTTAATAGTTTTCCTTTAGCCTTATACTTACTTTATTCTATGTTTTACATACTTGACGAGACTTTGTGACCTATATTAATTTTACCATTTTCACAAAAGCTTTATATCTAAAATAGATTTCTCACCTCAAACTTATTAATATGACAAGTTACCAATAAATTTTTATTTGTACCTAATATAAATTTAGCAATGCGTGCATAAGTTCTCTTAATTATTATGGGGTCAGTATATATTATTGACACTTTATATTGAAGCTTAGTATGACCACTTCTGTAACGTTTTGCTATTTTAACCTCAAACTTGGTTTGTCAACCACAATCGCTAATTTAACTATAACTCTGTGTGATTTGACTATTACATCAGGGCACAGTAGGGTCACTTGCCTAACCGTTCGAATTTTCAATATTAGGCTTGGTTTATTAACCATAATCGATGATTTGACTCTTACATCAAGACACAATATGACAAGTTATGTAACCTTTCAGTTTTTAACCTTAATATTGGTTTATTAACCAAAATCTCTTATTCATTATTTGATCATACCCATTTTTATATGTCTTTATTTTCTCTCCATATCATGTGATATTGACGACGAATTCAAATGTCTTGATTTAAAATTTCATTGATGAATCCACTTTACAATATGCCTCATTAAAAAACCTTTATGTGCCACTCTAAATTAGAAATTTTCTTTATAAATCTCAAGTGCTGAATATTCCAAGAAGGCTTCAACATATTACCACTCAAAGTTTGCAGCATGTATGCCCCATGATACCCTTTAAAAACACCCTTCTATGGACCCTCCCAATCTGGAGCTAACTTTCTTACACTCTTATGATTTGTTCCTTGAAAGGAAAGATTCACAACCAAATTACCCTCCTTCAAAATTATCAGATTTAATTTCAAATCAAATCTAATTTTCATTAAAATGTTGTAATGATGTACTTTAACTTGAGCCTAATCTCGACATCTCTCAATTAAATCCACTAAGTTTTATTTCCTTTTAATATTATCCTCCTCTGAATTGTATCGTGCTCAATGACTTAGAATGAAAACCTTTGTTGGGACCATGACATACATCCTATACACCAAAAAGAAAAGTATTTCTCTTGTAGCAACCCTGAGAGTTGTCATGTAAGCCTACAATACATCACATAGTTTATCTGACCATTTCCTTTTGCCCCCTCAACCTTTTTCTAATCCCATCAATAAATTTTCTATTTGTTACCCCCACCTATCCATTAGTTTGAGGATAATAAGGGGTTGAAAATTGTTGCTCAATTCCAAATTCTTTGCAAAACATCGTCATTATTTTGTTTTAGAATTGTGGTCCATTATTAGTCACAAATTTCATGAGCCCTTATTTTTGATAAAATCTTTACCTTAACCCACTTTGTGAAATAATCAACATCCACCACCGAAAATTGTCGCGTACCAGTAGCCATCAGTAAATTACCCCTCAAATCAATCCCCCAATTATCATTTTAGCAAACAATTGACAATCATTTCATCCATGCACTATGTTCCCAACATTAGCACCCATTTTGGCCAATAAGAACACACAAAGATAAAACGTCAAATCAGACTTTTATACCTACAATGAGCTTCAACAGCTTTTTTATAAATTTTGTAAAACGACCAATGCCTCGTCCTTATTCAAACAACGTAATAAAGGCCGTGTAACATTATTTCTGTAAAGTAACTCGTAAAAACTTATATACTTTGCTATGAGAATTCTTAAAGCACAGGACTCGGCTTTATCCTCTAGAAGTACTCTGTATCTAAAAAATAACAAATAATATTGTCGTCAATCGTTAATCATGACAATCGTCAAAACCTCAACTTCTACACCCCATCATTAACTAATAACCTTTCTTGAATAATAAGTAACAGACGACTCCCTAATGCAACTACCTTTGCTAGTAAATAATCACCCTGATTATCAACACGAGGAACCTGCCCAAATTCCTATTTTTCAAATTTCTTTTCTCATTCCTTTAGAATCTCCAAACATCCATTCATACTTTCTTGTTTTGCCTCAGAACCACCATTAGCCTGACTAATCACCAATTTTATATACGATCTTACCTAAATTATCTTTGCTTCATATATATGAGCTAACTTCAACCCTCCCAATAAAACCTCATACTTAACAACAATATTGGTAACATCAAACCAAATTTTATCGATTGCTTAATTTCTTACCCAACAATGTTTTTTAGAATGATTCATGCTCCACTTCTACCAATACCTAGAGCTACCAACCTCAACTATCCACTCAAAGTCCCTTGCCACATCAGACTCCGCCGCATCGTCAACAATTAACCTTTCACTAGCAAACTCACTTATGAAATGTGCTATTGCTTAAACTTTAATCGCAATATAAGACTTATACACGATCTCATATTCTCTCAACTCAATCGAACATCGTGTAAGTCTTCCGAAGACTTCTGATTTTTACAACACACTTCTCAAAGTAAAAGGCGCCAACATAGTGACTATAACCTTAAAAATAAAGCCTTATTTTATGTGTAAATACAACCAAATTAAAGCCAGTTTTTACAAATTTAAATATCTTTTTTCATCATCAATTAAAGTTTTATTCACATATTAGAGCGACCTTTACACTTTATCTAATTTCCTTACCAACATTGAACTCACTACATGACTAGACACAGAAAGATAAATGTTCAAAGATTCACCTTTTACCGGGGATGATAGTATCTCATTCCACCAAAAATTTTAGCCCCTTAAGGATTTCAAAGAAGACATGAATATTGTCAGAAGCTCTCAAAATGAACCGAGAGAAATCTGTTTAACGGCACGTCGACCCAATACTTTTCTAATAATTTTTGGAGGCTTCATGTTTACTAATACCTTAACCTACTCGGAATCCGCTTCAATTCCATTATTATTGGCTACATACTCAAGGAAGTTCCCACTTCGAACCCCAAAATAACATTTTAAATGATTCAAATTAAGATTAAAAAATATCAATTCTATAAAATTTCCCACAATACTTCAACTTGTCGATCCTTAATATTACTTTTAATAATCATATCATCTATACATGCTTCTATATCCTTTCCTAATTTATTCTCGAAAATTCGTTTAACCAAAATTTAGCATATCGTCCCAACACTCTTTAATCCAAACGATACTACTTTGTTAAAATACAAACCCCTTTCTGTTTGGAAAACCACATGCTCCTCATCATTCGGGTGCATCTAAATTTGATTATACCCCAAAAGTTACACCAATCAATTGATCAATTTGAAGTAAAGGGCACATATCTTTAGCGCATGCCTTAAGATAAGTAAATTCTACACACATCATCCACTAAAAAGAATTATTAACTAAATTCAGATTAGTTACCTACGTTGGATATTTTGATTCTCTAATATGACTTCCTTGACGATAGATTCCGTCTTTTCTTGAGTAAATTATTTCACGACAAATTGGTCTCAATCTTCTATCAATTTCTAACTCATGATAAATAACCAACGAACTCACCACAACAACATCATCATCACTCCAAGAAACACGTCATTAGTATCTATCAATAAATTTATATATATACCATTAAAAACTGACTTCACTGACTTCCAATTTTAGCTACCATCCACTCGATAATTCAACTTCATCCATTTTATCCGAATATTACATTTAATACTTCTTCCATAGGGTCATCAACCTTCTTTTCAAAATCATATTCCTCTCCCTATTGACGACCCTTTAATTGTTAGGATGATAATTTGAGAGGATCTAACGCAATTATATAACAATACCTAACTATTTTTCCCTTCCTCTAAATCATAATAGAATTTCAAAGTCGATAGTTAAGACACTGATGAAATAAGCTTCTACTCTATGTAACCCCGATCAGCCAATAACTGTGTTACAAAGACTTGGAACATCACTAATCATAAACAAAGTTATCGCAGTTTTCTATGTCTTCCCATATCCACTAGTCATTGACAACTCAAGTTATCAAGCACAACTAGATGAATTACCTTCACAATTCACTAACTGCATATCGTTTAGTTTGTACAACGGATCCTTGATAATCTTATAATAACCCCTCTTGAACGAGATGTTAGTTGATTTACCATTATTTATTAAAACTCGAGTAACCATAACCGCTAAAACGTCCAAACTAATAATAAATGCATCATTATTAGGAGTAAAACAAAACCTCTAAAATCATCATCAGTAAAAAAAAGATAAGCCACATGCTTCCTATAGTGAAAATATGACGACTTATTAACTGGATGAACATCTAAATATCTGTTATGCCTCTTCATAGAACTTGAACTTGTTCGTGATAAAGTGTTACCTCTTGAGAAGTATGCAACCAGTGCTTCCATTTATCATATATTTTTCCTTCTAACTATACATTCTGATGCAACTCATCATTTTCTCTCATTTTCCACTCATGTTTCCTTTTATAAACTCAATAAACTCCCTATTATCTATAAATACTTGCACTTTATCCAACAATTAGAAAAAATCATTGGTCAAATGATCGTGATCATTATGATAAGCATAAAAATACCTCTCAGGCCTACCATTATATGAAGTTAACATTTGACGATGTGGTCTAAAATTTGTCTTCTTTTTCATCTTATAAAAAATAGTAGTGATGTTCTTGATTAATGATGTATACCTTCGGGTCAGATTATCATAATAGAAGATTCTTGGTCTGTTCAAAGGAAATTTAAAAACAGCATCATGTTTACTTCGTCAACTTTTTTCATATCGAATAATACTGTTTTCGAATCTTGAACTTTTAAAAAACCTATAGCTATGCTCTTTGATTATTCAACCCTAATAAATTGATCTGCCCTAGCCAAGGTATCTCACATAGTATCAAGTTAAAATCTGATGAGGTATTCATATAATTTCCCATCTAAAATCAAACTTCTCTTAAAAAAGCAGCCTCCTCCACCTCGGCAGGGTTAGCTTCACCTACAATCTTCTTGCCCTTCTTTTTCTTGCCTTTCATTTTGCTCGGGGCCTTGGCCCGACCTGGCAAGTAAAGTGACCCATCCGGTTCTTGTGTTCTCTTGAGGACTACATCCGGAGGGGGTGGAGTGGTGAGTTCTTCCCAGGTCAAGTCCCTCCGGCCAGTAGTGTTCCAGAGGTGAGACCTTGCCAAGTTGCCTCATGTGAAAGCGTCGTGAAACCGGTTTCCCCATTTTTCAGCAGCCCAAGTGTTGATCTTGGTGCAAGTGGTCTGCCCAGTCTTTAGGTAGTCATTGAAGTCTTTGGGTAGTTCTGCTAAGAAAAAAGACAAGACCAGTTAGTTTAAGCAAATTCGATAAAAGAAGAAATAAGAGTATAAAGTATGAGCCTTACGATCACTCCTCCATCTGCTGGTGAGGAGACTTGTATTGACTCCGGCTTTGATTTTCCTCCCGTTCTCCAAGCACCACTTACAAACAGGAATTGAGTGCTCCAATTTCTCTCCGACTCAAGCAGATCATCCACTGCTTTATAATTATCACCCATGTTGAAGTGATAGAGGGGAATGTGGTGATTCCTGCAGAGACTGGCCACATTTACGAACTCTTCCATTGGTAGAGGAATCTCGGAGAGCCTGGAGGCCATAATGCAGGCCATAAGTGTGTACCAGGCATTGGGGCTCAGTTGACTAGGGCAGAGTCTGATAAGGTGGAAATACCTAACTATCTCAGGATCTAAGGGAAACCTTAGACCCCAGTTAAAAAGCTCTGTAAAAATGACTATTTCATTGAGTTTACAGTCCATTGGGGTTTCAGGGTCTATGAGGATTCTTATCTTTACATTCTCCGGAATTCCCCACTTCGTACGCATCCGGCCGAACTCATCTGTGTGGATGAAGGCATAGTTGATTTTTTGTAAAGCAAGAAGGTATTTAACGTTTACCTTGTGGAAACAAGATCCCACTTTTCCTTCGAGGCACTCCGGCAGATCCGGATGCCTTAAGCATAGCTTTTCCTTGCCCTTATCCTTCTAGGCAGCAACAACACCACTAGTCTGTCCGGAAGGTTCGGACTCGAATGGAGCCTCTTCGATATAGTCCTCCATTATTTCCTCCTTTATCGAGGAAGGGTTTTCAGTAGTCTTGGTGAAGGGGGAGTTTGGAGTTGGTTCAGTCTGACCACCAGACTGATGAGTTTCAATGCTCTCCTGCACTCTAGCCTCCGGCTGGGGATCTAAGGTGGAGATTTCTCTTCAGAGGTTTGAGCCAGTGGCCTCCGGACCGGACAGCCTGTCCCTTGGTGCTTTTATGGGTACTTCTGACCCTGTACTGCTGTCATTGGCACTTGATTTTGAAGGGGTGCCCGTGGAAGCCTGCCCTTTAACCAGCCAGCCTTTTCTTCGATCAACCAGCTTGTTCGGAGATGTATTAGCATCTAACCCCATGGCTAAGAACGGGGAAGGTTTTTTAAAACTAGTAACTGTTAAACCTGGTTCAACAGTGGGTTCTGACTCTTGAACCGAAGAACCTGAGATGATAGGGGAAAGACTAGTTTGAAATAATCTTTTCGGTTTGACACCCTTTATGGAGGAAGAACCCTGGTCAGACTCTGTAGCTGAGATTGCTGGTTTGTCGATGATGGAAGTGGGTAAGCCTGCTGCAATGCGCCTTTCCCTTTCGACTTTTTGTGCTTTTTCTAGTTCAGATAGATTGAGCCACCCACCTTTGATTAGAGCGTTCCTAGCCGTGAACATAAACAACCTAGGTAAAGAACTTGTGTGTGAGAGAGAAAGCTCTGAAAATTATCAAAGTGAAAATGAAAGTGATAGTAAAACAGTGGAAAAGTATCTTAATTTATAGTAAACCTCAAAAAGAAGTCTTGATTCCTAGGAGAATTTGAAAAGATTAGCAATGATTAAGAGACGGCGTTGATGTCACCTTCATTAATGAAGAGGTTCTTTTTCAGAGAAGGTGGGTGCGAAATTCAAGGTGAAAAAACGGCTAAAGCAACGAACCAAAGAGTGACACGTGTCCCATGAACTTTGGCAAAAAATCGTTTAGATTCCAAGAGATTTTTCAGTCCGGATAAAACCATAACATAATTCGAAAGACCTGTCCGGATAAAACTGCCACTGACAACAGACTGTTTTTCAGGTTTTGACAAAGGTTATTTGAGCAAACACCTAAAAAAGGGGCTACATTTGAGTCCGGATTCTGTTACATCTTCGGACAGGGACAGTTCGGACAAAGACCACCTAACCGGACAGGGCAGTTCGAACACCTCATCCATTGGACTGTTCGAACAAGAACTAAAGTACTTCAAAACCTAATCACTTCTTGACTAAGCTGCCTGCTCTCCTACTAAGAGCTCATGGGTCCTTAAACTTGACCCAGGTTCATTAAACATGACCCGAAAGCCCATAAGGCCCAAATTTAAGGGTATAAATACCCAACCACCAATATTAAATGAGGGTAATGAAAATTAAATACAATCAGGCTGCTTAATTCTCACTCTACTCTCTATTCAGACATTAAATACTTACAAACTTCCACAAAACCTCAGATAAAAATTACAAACTTACCCTCAGACGAAAATAAACCTCACCAACAAATAACATTCTAAAAATCATTAAATTACACGTATGTCTAATCATGAAAAATAACCTTTATCATATTATTGAATGTAACCCTTATTATAACTCTGAATTTATCATTGCCATAATCTTGAATGTAACTTTCATCATAACTCTGAAAATAAACCTCATCTTTATTTTAGATATAAACATCATCATAACCTTGAGCCTCATCATTATTATAATTGATACCATTGTATCAATCCCTTAACATATGGTCTCACCATATATTTGATTATAATCCTAGATTAACTCAAGTTATCTCGTTTTATTAATGAGTCATGCCATCTATAGAATATATCCTTATCAAGAAAGTCCTGACATGTTTCACAAGAGTTGATGTTAATATATTAGAAGAACTCATGTTAGATGTATTCCTTGGCATATGAGAGTTTAAGAAAAGTTATAATATCTCTTTATGATAACAAATGCTCAATCTTCCTACAACATCATCTTGGGCTGACTCTTGTTGTATCAAAGTCAAGTTTTCGACTCCACAATATACTAGTTCATTTGTTATCCAATCAATATCAGAGCCGGGATCATCCAAGAAAATCAAAAGATTTCCATATGAATGTGATGTAGCTTACTTATCTCCAAATAAATAGTAATTATCGTTAGTCCCGATTATCCTATAAAAAATAGATGATGCACAAAATGGAGCATATTTTAAATACAATGAATATTGATAGTCACTCTCCACTAATGACTTATGGGTTTAAAACTCCTGAACCAAAAAATAAGAATTTTGGCTTGACATTCTCTCAAGCTACGGAAGGTAAATTTTAAATGTCAAGAATAAAGGTTGTTGATCATCCTTTACCAAAGTTATTGATCGTTTTTCTACCAAAGTTGTTGATCATTAACTAGTTGATCTGATGGAAAGTTAGCTGATCCAAATGTTGATGTTGTAACTCCTCAATCTAAGTTATCTTCTGTAGATCCTTTATTCATTGAAGTTTTGGATGTAATGTTTATAACCCAAAATGAAAAGTGGTTCTTGCCGAGGATTCTGTCACTAATTCTCATTCATGTTCACAATAGTGATAAATTCCACAAAATTTGTGTTAATTTAGCCATTAATCCTCATTAATCTTCACAATATGGAGTTAAAATCACTCAGGATAGTCTTCAAGTTATTGAAAATACACCTCATCTGAGAATTTAAAGACAAAAAAATCATGGAACTTCTCTAGAGTTAGGCATCAATGTGAGTACTCTATGTGTTTTTTTCTTATTTCCGCCTTCATAACGTTTGCTAACTATGTTGTTGCTTTATAGATTTTACTCAACATTTTTGCTTCAGTGCACCAAGCTTGTCAAAGTGTAACTCCATAAATTTTGGATATTTGGCATTTAATTGAGGTTGTACAATGAATTTTTAAAAGAAACTGGGAGGTTGAAATTGTATGTGCCAAGAACGAAAAGCGCTTGATTGCTAAGATTCAGGCTAAAGTTGAAGGTAAGGCACGTCTGGCTGTTAAGTTTGACTATATAAAGAGGACTTTAGTTGAGATGTAGAGGAGTTTGATAGCATTCTGAAGACTTGAGAAAATGTTAAAGTACTGCATGGATGCTCATAAGATGGGTGTGATAACATGGTTGGATAATATGGAAATTACCCGTTATTGATCTTAGAAGGAACACAAGTTGGAGGAATTTGAATGTCTAATGAGTGAAGATTTGTTGAAGCAGATAAAAATTGTTAAGGAATTGGTCGTTGAATTAGAAAATAAGGATTGTGAAGCAAACTTGGTGATTAAATTCCATAGTAAACATACATAAGTAGATTTCAATTATTACGAGACTATGCTCTGGCTAAGCGTAAACCAATATATTTTAATTGATTTAGTCTATTTAGTAATGGTAAATACCTTTATGATTTGTCGAAATAGAAATTATGTGGTGACCCGCTTCAATTCAAAATTGAGGCTGTAAATAATTTCATTCACTTATAGAGACTATAAATATTGTTAATATTCCTCGTATAATTATTAGTAAATATATAAATGCTTATTTCTTAATGAATTATAATGAAAGTGAACCTTCTACTACAACCAAATCTGGAAATGGTCCTCCTGAAGTTATTGTTCTTGTAGATTAGGTTGATCATTATCATTACATTTGCTTCTTCCTTTATGTGTTTTTGTAGTTGTCTTGCCATGAAGAAAATATTTTCAAAATAAAGTCTTCCATAATGTTGGGCATTTTTATGTATAAAATTACTACATTTATTTATTTAATGCCTCGTTTTATTATTGAAATAAGCTCTTATTTTATGCTCTAGTTTTTAGGAATATTATAAGTCTAGATTTTATGTTACAATTCTCTTCATTTTATTTTCTTTCTTTGTTTTGAACTTTAAATATTATCACTTGGATCCCTATAAATAGTCTCAGATTAGAGATGTAAATTTGTTGAGAAACTTGAACTTTAGCTATTTAAAATGTGTTCAATCCTTATTGTATGAGGGCAATGCACTATTAGAAGCTTATATTGAAGTATTATCGAGTTGCGAGAGTCCTTAGTGCATTAAAGACTCAATTTTTTTTTAAAGTTTTGAGGAACGAAATGTATTATCGAGAATTTAAAATTTTAAGCAAGCTCCAAAGGCATAAACTTTTGTTTTGTTTGTTTGCTCGAGCTTGTGGGATATTTTGTGTAAAAGGGGTTTAAAGTGATAAAAAAAATGACGAGAGAGAAAAAAAATAACCAAATAATAATGTCCAAAAGGTTAGTTTGGAGTTTTAAGGGTTGTCTGGTTTTTGGTCGAGACTTGCCTAAGGAAGAAGAATAGTGGAAGAAGGAGGTAGAAATGATGAAGCGCAAAAGAAAGTAGTAGCCAAATATTGAGCTATATATTAGAAGGGTTGCAGTAGCGTATGAAGTTAGTTAATAGTTATGATATATGAAAAACAAGATAATTGGAAGAAAATAACGTATTTTTGCGAAATAACATAAGAGCGCTTAAAAATAAAGAGTGTTAGTTTGCTATAGCGTATGAAGTTAGTTAATAGTTATAATATATTCAGAACGAGATAACTGAAAGAAAATAACGTATTTTTACGAAATAATATAAGAGTGCTTAACAATAAAGAGTCTGGTAGTATTTACACTTGGCTTGTGAGCTGTTAAGACTTGGGTACAATTCTTTAGCCTCAAATGTTCATGTTCCGGCCCAAAAACCTTGCTACATTTAAAAACTAATATTATAAGCTAGAAACTAATGAGTTCAATACTTACATTTTATGACTTTATCATTCACAGTTTGGTTTTTATACCTTTTTTTGTCATATGTAAAATCATATTATGCCATGTGAAAAATTTAATAGAGCGATAAAAGATTTGGAATATAAAAAATTAATATGAATGATACAATATATAACTAAAATAATTTTTTAGTTTTGTATGTATATTTCTCTTCTGATCTATTTTATTTTTATTGTAATAATATAAAAATAGAAATTGATAAAACACGTAATCTCTAAATATCTATTATAAAACCTATTTATTTTTTTTAAATTATTTATATTTTTTCATAAATTTAGTTTTTATTTATTTATTTTGATTATCAATTAACAACATATAAAAATATTTTTAATTAGTGTATTTGTTAGGTTTTATTTCGGATTGTTTTGTTTATAATATATATATTTTAAAATTATTATACATATGTTTTTTAATATAAACCGTGTATTTTTTTAAAATTGTAGTCCTAGTTATTATTCGTAAATAAAATTTTGTGCTTTAATTTTGCAAATATTTTATCCATTTTTTTTAAAATATCCATGGTTATAAATTTTATATTTTCATTTATTAAATTAAAAAATAACTTCAGATTTATATCAAAAAATATATATATATATATATATATATATGAAACTTTAGTTTAGTATGACATAGTTTTAGATTATCATGGACGCAAACTTTATAAGCTAACTAAATAAAATAACTAATACTGAAGTAGGGTAAAACTAGTTCCAAAGCCCTTCAAAAAAGCTTTGAGAAACTACTTAAGCAAAAAAAATCTACTCACACAATATCAAGATAAGAGTAAAATAATAATAAGAAACCAGCGACAAAGATAAGAATGCTCAGAATAAACTAGTAGAATAATGAATACACTAAAAATATAACTATTATATAAATATTAAATATAACTATAATTATAGAAGTAAACATTGATATGTTTTGTTTGTTTCAAAATTAAGATGAAGTTAAAATTTGGAAACATTTTTTTCAATCAAGTGATTGTGATTACTAAATAAAAAAAAAAGCAACTTTCAATATAAACGTGTACCAAAGCAATTAACTATCATAAGAGATTTTTAAAAAAAAAAATAAACAGGTTTTTGAAATGCAAAAATTAATTTAATTTAGTATGTATAATATATTAACTTATGATCTTGTGACCGTTTGGCTTAGTTGAAGCGGAGATTAATTTGAGAGTGAATTGATTAAATGTTTAAAGAACTGAATAGTTAAAGAGTAAAAAACAAAAAGAATAGTAAAGATACGATACTCTTTATTGGTTGAAGTTAAACCTTTATATACTGGTCTTGTTACAATAAATATATCTCTTCATATTGAGAGATTATGGACCATATTTCTCTAACCAATAAGATATAGGTTAGATGTATCTTTGAGTTAGTCGACACATATATTTACATTATTCGATAAGATTATGAGCTGATTGGTTCAGTATGGACTAGTTACACAATTATCAATAGCCTCCCTAGTTTTGATGAAAATAACGAAGGAAGACCAGTCTAGTGTTGCGCAAAGCGATCTTGTTATTTGTTGAAGAATTTTTTTTAATCTTGGTTTAGGTGCATGTTGCTTATTCGTTGCTTCTTTGGTTTTTGTCAAAGCGTCCGTTATCTTTCAATCGCCTTTTCTTGAGTGATACTGGGTCATTGAATTTTGTCATTACGTTGAAGGCTTCGATTTATTGTTTATGATTGAGGTCATCTTGTCTTGTAAAATATTTATGCTTTTTTTATTGTCTTTGATTTTGCTTCATCTTTGTTGATTTTGCTTCGGCTTTCTTTGATTTTGTCTTAATGTATTTGCATAAGTATTCTACTAGCCCCCTAACCTTATATAAAGGATCAGGGGAGGAAATTGATTTTGAAGGAATTTATTTCTTTATTTCTGTTTAAAAATTATTCATAGCCTTATATTCTTTTTTCAAGACGAAATGAAAAAGCTATTAAACATAAGATCATATATACAACAAAAAAAATATTTTTATGAATATAATACTTATGCATCGAATACATTGTGCATTGCTAACACTTGTGTTAACCCATATAGTCTTTATTGAAGGTTGCTGCTAGAGATTATTTTATTTTATATCGACTTTGTTCAAAACAATTTTTATATTTTAGCTAAGGAAAATGACGACTAATATATTTTAATAATTAATACTTTTGTGCAAATTATTCAATTTTATATTGGTGATAAATAATTATTCAGTTGGAAGTAAATGATTAAGTTTAATTTAAACGCTTACCTGTACAAGTTGTAATATTTGTCAGGTGTTGATAACGTGTTTACAGCTGTGCGCGTGCAAACGTTTGATATTCCTTAGTCGCTTTTTTTTCTTATTTTGTATGTACGCCATATTTCTTATGACAATATCTGACTATTAGTTTAATAGATGATTGACAGTTATAATTTCACTTCTTTTCTTCCTCATTTTCTTCACCATTTTTATGTTTGCTAGTTTGTTATAACTAAATAACAAACTCATCTCTTTCTCGAAGATTTTCATATAAAAAATAATGACTTTTCTTAATCGATACTCATATTTTTTTAGTACGCTTTCTTTAATTATTCAAGATACAAGCGGTGATTTTTCTGTTCCCTCTAACTTAGTGGTTAATGGAATGAATGAGCAGTAAAATCTCGACTTTATAGTACAATGCTATACACTACTATCAGAAATTGAAGTTTATCAAAGTCTAAAGATTGGTCCATTCCTAGTGACGTCCATCTTAATTTTTCTAAACAAGGGATAACTCTGGTCGACACTTGACATGATGATGTCTTTTTTTTTTCATACACTTGTTTATGGGCTTCGTTTTCTATTAAATAATGATATTGTGGATTTTTTTTAAATTGTTTTTGTATGAATCAATTAACTTCTCAATTATGGCTCTTGTTGTTGTCGACTATTACTTTGTGCAGGTTTTTTGGATGTTTTTTTGTTAAAGAGTTTTATGTATTTTATAAAAAATTCGGGCGAATAAGATAGTTTATTCTTTCATGTTGTTATATTTTTGTTTGTATGGATAATAACTAACCTTGCCAAAGTTATAATAGATTTTAAGAACATATTTGTATACGTTCGTGGTAACTAGGCCAATAAAGTTTAGAACGGTCCAAACTTTACCAACCTTTGTTGGAGTGCAAATAATAAGTATAATATTTTTTCAATCCTTCTTTTTGGGTTTTTTTCTATTTTTCTCATGGTTAATCTGTTTTTTATATTTCAGTTGTTGTCATCCAATTCTCTTTTGATGATCTGCGACTCATAGCTGATAGGATGATGGAAGAGGCGATGTAATTTTTATTTTTTTATGCCTCTATAATGTTGTATTTTAATCTTGTAGAGGCAAAATCTTGACATAACAAAGATATCAAATGAAGTTTTGATATTCGTTTTTAGAGGAAGAAAAAAAAGTCTACTAAAAACAAAAAGTAAGGGACACTTTCTAAAAAATCACGTTTTTAGAGGCGGATGATGATGATGAAAAAGATTATGTTATCGGTTGGAGGCACAAACGCTCATGCACTTCCTATGTTTTAGAATCTATTCTTCTAGTATTTTGGTATATATATATATATATATTTTTCAAGTCGTGTACCTTTGCATTATACAATAAATAGTGTTTTTTCTCCTTTGGTACCTCTGTGGCTCTGCCAACAAATCCTGATTTGTCCCTTCTACTAGTTTCAAATAGCACGAGTTCTTCTTCATCTTTCTCTCATTACCCGTTAAACCTCGTATATCTGTTTGATAGTTTTGTGTCGTATGACACATGAGTTTTTAAAACTGACTTGCATGTGGTTTGATTTTAGACTTATTTTTGCACTGTGAGTACTATGAAGATCAAGTAGCTAAGTCTACTTTTGAATTATCACTTCACTTTGATAATGAAACTTGCATTTTAGTCTTGGTGGAATCAAGTAATTAAATTATTTTTGGGATTTCCAAAAATTACAAAGGTGATAGAAGGGATCCTACACAGCTTAGGAATAATTCATTTAGTCAAAGTGCTGAAAATGGGTTGGCGTGGAGGAAGATGTTCACATACTTCCATAATATGTTGTTAACTCTTCACGGACATCTATTATTGTAGTTTCTTTTAGAAGTTTTCCTCTCCGTCGAACGCTATCATGCCATTGACATCCAATGGTAATGTTGTTTCTCCTTCTTTTCTTCTTCTTCTGAGTAACCGTGTTACTAAGATTATTCCTCAATTTGTTTTTGGAGGGGCACATGCATTTCACTCTTTGTCTTTGTCATTTGGAGCTAGTCCTCATTTAGACCTTGGTTTCGAGGTAATTAATTTGCCTTCTTCACTTGGGTTTTTGGTTATTTCTTTTTTCTCTTACTTACATTTTTCTACTTTGCTTACAGCTTATTTTTAATGAGTTGATAATATGCCATCATGCCCAAGTGAATCTTTTAGATCGATTACCAAATTTTTGGGTCCTTTTGAATAATATTTCCTTGTTTATAGATGAACGACTTGCTTTCAGGGGTGATCTGTCATATGATGTTGAGAGTGAAAATGTTCGCAAATGATGTTCAATGAAATCATAGATAAAGACATGTTTGATCCATTCAGTTAAAATCTAAAGTTGATACTCTAAAAACTAAAATGTTTGTTTTGTCATAATTAAATCAGAGTTATTTTTCATAAAGTCGAGCGTTTCTATTTTGGAAGTCGTGCAAGAACTTTTTTTATAATTTTCTTGCGAATGAGAAATTTGATGTAGATGTTACTTCATCAATATTTAAGGAGGTTAAAAAATATTTGGCTTCTTTGGCAGCCAAGTATGCTTTATTCAGAAGCAAATGTTAATAAGACAAACTTTGATACATCGTTTCTTATTGTGATTGAAGGATTTCATTGTAATTGATAATTTTGCTAACCCTATTTTATTTTTTCAATGTTGAGCACAATGAAGATCATTTTTTCTTCTGACTTTTTTGAAGATAGAGAGAGGAGTAGTTTACATAAGAATATATTTGATGCAAATTGTACCCTAGTAATCGATGTTGTTACTTTAGAGCCTTAGACTCTGCCTTGAATTTTGAATATAATTTGTATTTTTGCCACCTTATTGTTTATTTTCCCCTCTTTTATAATTGTTGTTTTAACAATACTCTTTTAGATTTTTTGTGGATGATATTTTGTGTTTATGACACATTTTGTATTCTTTATTGTTCTACTAAATGACCAAGTACATTTGACCAGTTATTTTTTAAGAACAACATGGTACTTTACTTGGATTGTATCTAGATTTTTTCCAAGTATATTCAGAGTGCATGACTCTATAGTAGGGTTTTCTCTTCTTTTTTTAAAAAGTAGTTTTTACTGCGGATTAACTCTTGGCTATCCGTCTTTTTGTTATTATTATTTTTGGGATTAATGATTTTTTAATATCCAAAATGTATTCATATTTTCTATTGAGTTTCTATTCCTCTTGAAGCACTTTATTTCATTTAGTATTTTTTTATTTATAGAATTCATTTATTTTATAGATTTATTTTTATCTTAAGTTATTATGTGGTATATTTTGTCTTCGACATATTTTTTGGTATTCATAACTTGGTGATGCATTTTTTCTTTACAATTATTTTTTATATTATGCTCTTTGGTATTCTTCGAGGGGTGATTTCGCTTCAAAAGTTTTATTTTATGGCACTGCATGTTATTATATATATATATATATATATCAAATAAGAGATGAACTATATTTTTGGAATTAAAAATACTTTATTAATGTCAAATGCCTCATTAAAACATTCTCGCACCATCGAAGAGGAAATAATGTATCATCATAGTTTAATAAATGTTATTTACACGAGTAGTAATTTACATGATTTTTTAGTCCACAAGAATATGATTTCATTTTCATTCAGCAACGTGTGTGCGCGTATATATATATATATATATATATATATATATATATATATATATGTTCATGGATTTAGTTTTTCTTTGACCGCAAACAATCTTTCCAACATTAGGTTTAGCATCTAAGTCTTTTTTCTTGCGCATATTGAAACACTCTTCTTATCATTTTTCCACGTGGTTCAACACTCATAATTGAACTTTAGGATTATATTTACTTCTCATCAATGCCTTATAGTGCTCATGTCGAATATGTGTGCGGATCTTCATTTCTATGCGTTATGTCGACCACCATTCTTTTGTTTTGATTATTATTTTTTTCATTGTATATTACGATCCTGTACGAGGGTATAGATATTTATATTAGTAGTATCCATCCATGCAATATACCAAGGAAAATAGTGTATATTATGTGGCAATTCTTGGTGTTTTTCTGTCTAACCGTAAAAACGTTTTGTAGGGTCTCTGGCCAACTTCATGTTGCTTCATTTATCATCTTCTTGATGCTCTTAATTATCATTCTGTTAGTCATTCAAATTTATCATTTACTTGAGGATTAGAAGAATTAGAGAATATTTGTTTAATTCTATTATCTATGCAGTGTCGTGTGACACTATCATTTTGGAACTGTGTTCCATTATATGTGATGATAACTCTTGAAGTACCATACCTGCAACATATAATTGCTTTTAGAAAATAAATTACCTATGCTGTTATTATTTGTTGCACTGCTTTTGCTTATACTCATTTAGAGAAGTAGTCTACGATGACAATTGTGTATTTTCTTCCTCTGTAAGCCATCAGGCTTGGTCCTACGATGTCCATACCATATCTTTCAATCAAGATGACTTATGCTATTGTTTCCACTAATATTGCTGGAACTTGGATTGAATTCACAAACCTTTGGCATGTATCACATGCTTTCACCTTTTTTTTTGCGCCTCACATGATTGTTAGCCAATAATAACCTTGTAGTAAAATATTTTTTATTAAATATTTTTATCTATAATGAGCGTCTCCTTTGCCCTCATGTAACTCCTCCGTTACAAAAAGTGATTCATCCATACTTAAACATCTTAACATGGGTTGCGATAATTCTTTTTTGTACAGTGTATCTGTTGTTCATGCATATCTTACAAATATTCTTCTTAACTTTCTTGCATCCCTTATGTCTTCAAGTAATATGTCGTGTATGAGGTATGTTTCCATTGGTATTTTCCAATCTTTACCATCTTCTTTTTTGTATATTACCATAACGCATTTGATAGAGACCGTTGGAAGAAAATAGTTTGGCAAAATGATTAATGGTTTTTCTTGTAATATTATTCTTGGCTCTCAGGATATTCAAGCCGAAAAAGCCAATGCTACAACGATTTCATTTTGTGCCCTTCATAGTTGTTTGAATTTAACATACTCGAATTGAAAGGAAGAGTGTTGTAGCTCCTTTAAGTATTTGAAAATGTTGTATTATTTTGCTTCGGCCTAACCTTTGCCTTCTGGCTAACTACTAGTTGGGAGTCAGTTAAAAGTATCAATTTTTTCCTCCGTATTGTTTTTCCAAACGAAGACCTATAATAGAAACCTCATATTTTGCTTCATTATTTGATGTTGGGAATCTGAACCGAATGAATTAGTTTAAAATATCACCAATTAGGAAGACAAGTTGTACCCTTACTCATAAGCCTTGAATGTTACTTTTTTCCATCGATTATGACTCTCCATGTATTTTTAAAATCATCATTTATGACGATCAATCTTTCAGATTGAAATTCTATTAAAACATCATTTAGTGTTTGGGCCTTGATTGTTGTTCAAGGTTTAAAATTGATAACATAATCACATACTTCTACTAACCAGTTTGCCAATCTTTCTGAGATGTCAAGATTTTACAATAAATTCCTTAGGAGGAAGGAGGTTCACACAATTATATTGTGTGCTTGAAAATACAGTCTCATTTTCCTACCCGCTACTACCAATGTATAACTAATTTATATAATTGCAAATACCTAGTTTGTATTGGTGATAGATATTTACTTACGTAGTATACTATTTTGGATTCCCTTTATTTCTTCGTAATAAAGATTACGGTGAATTTATATTCTAATACTTCAAATACAGGTACAAGTTTTCTCTTTGCTTTGTCTTTGTCAATACCTATAGTGATGCCAATAACTTGTAGATGTTGTTGAATGCCTCTTAGGACTCTGAAACCCACTAGAACTTATTTGATCCTTTCAATACTTGGAAAAAGATCAATATTTATCTGAGGATCATGATAGAAACGTGTTCAAAGCAACTAATATTCCCCATTAAGATTCGGACTTCTTTTACATTTCTTAGTGCCTTAATTGATGCTAGGTTGGCAAGTTGGGTTGAACCTGTTTTGATTCCTCTTTGACTTATCATGTATCCTAGAAATTTATCTAATGGAACCCTGTATGTGTATTTTCTAGAACTTAGTGTGAGGTTCGCGCGTCTAAGGTTTTCAAATATTTCGACAATGTTTACTTAATGGTCTTTTTCATGTAGGTTTGTTACCAGCATATCATCAATATAGGTATGTATACTTCTACATTTCTGAGTTGTAAAGATTTTATTTACCAACCTTTGATAGGTTGCTCCGGTATTTTCTAATTTGGAGGGCATACATTTGTAGCAATGTACCCCTATTTTGGTGATGAATGTTGTGTGTTCTTAATCATATTATTTCATTTGGATTTAATTATATCATGCGAAAACATTTATAAAAGTAGCATTTTCACCCGATATTGCATCTAAAAGATGGTTAATTCTTGGTTGAAGAAAATAATCATATGGGCGTGCTTTATTTAACTCTGTGAAGTCCACATATTCTATATTTTTCATTTATGTTTTTTACCACTACATGATTTATTGTCCATATTGAGTAATGGGACTTGGTGAGGCTAAATACTCACGTAACTATTTGAAGTAAAAAATTTAAAGTAAAGAAGATCAAAGGAATAAATGTAAAAATAACTTAAAGAAAAATATAAGTAACAATTGTATTAATTTCGTAAAGAGGATTACAATTGATATTTCTTTTATTTGTACGATTCACCCTCATTTCCAAATTATTTATACAATGGTCTTGATTTAGGGGAGTCTTAGCTAGATACCTTTCCATTGGTGCAGCCTATTCTGGTATTCTGGTATTCTGGGTGCTTTATCAGATATGGTACATCCTTATAGTTGTATCATAGCACACCACAAGACACTTTATATGTACAGTTTCAGTAATGGTTTATGTACTTATCAGACGGGTTGTCTATACTTTCAGTGGCGTGGGAGAAGGGAAGATCCAAATATGGTGTGAACAAATACTTGGCAACTGTGACTTGGTTTGATGAGAGGTCCTAGTGTGCGTCCAATGTTAGTATCATCTTATCTTTAGCGCGAGTTTGGTTAACCAATGAACATAGGATTTGGCCATTGTCCTGGACCTGGTCATGCCTCGTGATGGAATCGAATTCCATGGGGCTTGGCTATTGGCCAAGTTCTAATCACACTTTTTGGCGTGACTAATGGCTGTGTTACTTGGAAATCGGACAAGTTTTGGTTCATCTATTGGTGTTAACTGGGCCAAATGACTTGGCTATTGGGTGGACCATACTTCAACTAAGAATTTATGAAAAGCTTAGTCATTTGGTCGAGTTGGGATCATTCATGATTAAATGAAACATAGAAGGCATGAGTTTTAGATTCATACTTGGGTTTATTCATCGACTACTTAGATGATGTTTCATGTCGTATTAGTAACTCCTTCCACTCTCTTGCTGGTGTATATGAAATCAAAGTGTAAGATTCTTACAATAATTCACTACCATCATGGGATCGCTCAATTTCCTTTTAATAGTAGATGCTTCAATATCATATTTTGTATAAGCTTTCCTCGATCTATCAATTTTCCAATTTTATAATCGAACAAGTTATCGGTCTAGTTTATACCCCGCTACAGGCCATGTAGGGCGTTGAGACGTAAAATTGTGTAAAATAGTGGCTTGAGTTGTGTTTTTATCTAGAGGCATAAGTTTTCATACAAAAAAGGAAATAATTTTAGACATAATACAAACTCGGGTACTCTATGTTCCATGGTTTGTAGATCTTTCTCTCGTTCATGTCTTTCGACCAATAGGTCCCAACTCGATTGCATTCAATCACTTTATATGGTCCATCTCAAGTGGGTGCTAATTTTCTAGCTCATGGCTGTTAGGTGTGTTGGAAGACACATCTAAGCATGATTTCTCTAATTTTAATAGGTTTGGGTTTCATCTTCGAGTTGTATCATCGCTCGGTCTTCTATTTTATACTAAATTACCTTAGGCGTGTCTCGTCGTGGCGCTCTTCTAGCAAATCTAAATTGGCCTAACGTCTTTGTTCATTAGTTTTCTCGTGATACCGTAGGATGCGAGTGGTTATGGATCTAAATTCTACCAACACTACAACTTCCACTCCGTAGATAAGTTGGAAGAGGGTTTCGTCGTCGAGCCTCGCAACATCGTTTAGTACGTTCAGTCTATTTGTGGTAGCATCTCTAGTCAGTTCTCTTACAACTTTCCCGTGCTTTTCTTTAGGTTGCCTATGATTTTTTGGTTGGTCACTTCTACTTGCCCATTTTCTCGTTGGTGATAGGGTGAGGATAAATGTTGGTAGATCTCATACTCGAGGCATAATTCTTTCATCTCCTCATTGTCAAATTACGTCTCATAGATAAGGATTCTAGGGATACCGAAACGACAATCTATGTGCTTCAATATAAACTTCATGATATCCTCTCCCATAGTGCGATTCAGATCTTTTGCCTCAACCCATTTAGTGAAGTAATCGATCATGATGATTAAAAACTTGACATTTCTCAGTCCGATTGGGAGAGGTCCGACCAGATCTAGCCCACATTGATCAAACACAAACGCCCTTAATATTGACGTTAGCTCGACTCCTATTTTGTGTAAAAACTTGGACCGCCGCTGGAAGTTGTCGCACTTTTTACCAGATTCTTGACGTTATTGCGCATGTTAGGCCAATAGTACCTCCACATCAAGGGTTTGTGGGCTAAAGTTTGTTCGAGGCTTTAAAGCCGAATAGAATGACCAACAATACTTATTTTTCTTTTGGTCTCATGATGTATACTTTTCATCCGCATCATCTCACGTTTGAGGTTTCATCCACTTACATCAGCCATTCCAGATCATTGTCATGTTCACATGTGGGTGTTTTTCTCACTCCTTTAAATACAAAGTTAGTTAATAACTGCATGTTTATCACATTCCAAGGCATAAACTCAATTTTGAACTCGTTTAACTCGATGTCCCACTTGGCTAAATGTCATTAAACCTCTGATGTGCTTAAGATTGACCTGATAGGTAAGGTCGTGGACGCTTGAATTGAGTAGGATTCAAAGTACCTCTAAAGATTCTGGGCGGCCGCCATCAAGGAAAATACGATCTTATTAGAGGAAGAGTACCTGATTTTTCATCTAAAAGATCTTTACTAATATAGTAGATGATGTGATGCATTTATTTTTATACTACCAAGGTGACAATCACGATGTTTGAAGACATCCCTAGATATGCAATTAAAGTTTGGAGTCGTATGGGAATGACCAATAGCTGGGGTGAAGTGAGGTTGGATTTTAGTGTACAAAAGGCTGCATCACACTCCTCGTTTCACTCAAATTTTTTAGCCTCCTTTAAGGTCTTCAAAAAAGTAATGCCTTTATTTGCAGTTCATGAGCTGAACCTATACAGCGTGACTACCTTCCCATTCAACCTTTGGATTTTATTTTCCTATTTATGGTGGGTTCATTTTGTTTAGATTTGTTATTTGATTGGGATCAACGCTGATCATCCCCTTATGGAAAACTGGTTAAACTGAAAAAACACTACGTGGGTTTAAATTCATGTTGATTCGTTTCAAGGTGGATTATGTCTCTCGAGGATCCTCGAGATGTGAATGTTTGTACTCAATTTTCACCAACATGTTGTTAATATATACCTCTATATTTCTTTCTAGTTGTATTTTGAACATTTTGTTCATCACTCTTTAGTAAATTTTAATCTGTGTTCTTAAGTCTGAAAGACATCGCTATGTAATGATAGAGCCATTGGTTGGTGGTGAACAAAGTCTTATCTTGATCTTGAGGATCAATTTTGATTTGGTTATGTTTAGAGTCTTCATCCATGAAAGATAACATCTCGTGACCCGTAGTGGTATCCACGCGTTGGTCTATCCGGGATAGTGAGAAAATGGTCTTTAGGATATGCTCGGTTGAGGCTAGTGAAGTTGATGCACATTCTCCATTCCCATTTTTATTTTTTACCAAAACAGGATTTGTCACCCACTCAAGATATATAACCTCCCGAATATGGCTTATAACCAACAATCGATCAACCTCCTCTTTTACCCTTTTTGACTGTTAGGGGCCATGATAAGGCTATATCTTATAAATAGTGTATATTCCTTATAATGACGAGGTAAATTCATATCAAAGACTAATAAGAGGATAATATGCAAGTAACAAAGAAGATATAGAAGAGGATCACCAAGAAGTCTTAGACGAAAGATATATGGAAATGGTTAGACGAGGGTCACCAAAAATATTCTAAACAAGGGACGTATAAAAGTGGCTAGACAAGGGTTTCCAAGAAGACTTTCGACGAGGGACATAAAGAAGTGGTTAGACAAGGGTCACCAAGAAGACTTTAGACGAGGGTCATAAATAAGTGGTTAGATGAGGGTCATAAAGAAGTGGTTAGTCAAGAGTCATCAAGAATACTTTAGGAGAGGGTCACAAAGAAGTGGATAGATTAGGGACATTTGGAAGTGGTTAGATGAGGGTCACCGAGAAGACTTTAGACGAGGTTCATAAAAAATAATATAGACAAGGTTCGCAAGGAAGATGTAAGATGAGGCAAACAAACAGGAAAGGTTATTCGAGAAGTTATAACTAAAATACACGTGTCAATATTTAATAGGTTATCAAGATATTTTGTTAAGTCGTTTAAGGGCATTATTTATCTGGCCCGTAATATTGGATCGAAATATATTTTGTAATATAAAACCTAGCAAATTTGTAACATTGAGGGTATTTTGTGTAATAAGGAGTAAATATGTTTTATATTAGTGAATTAATGAGATGAAATACCCAAGAATGAGCTAACCATGTAAGCCCAAGAGCCCACCACCATTACTAGATAAGACAATGTACATTTTTCTTGGAAATGATGAGTAATTATTACATTTTTACTACTTCTGGCAGCTTCTCTTTTTAGAATTCCCGTTTTAGCTTCTCTCTAACATGTGTATGATTCTATCCAAAATATATTGACGCTTTACCCCTTGGCTATTTTTGGAGTCACTAGTGGCGACCACAATAGAAGCCTAAACAGGTACCCGGATACGAACATCCAAAATAACTAACATACTAGACTTGTCTTTGTATTCTAGCGAGAGATGAATTCTAAGATGCATGCGGATCTTGCGGAAGTTACCAAAGTAATAACAGTTGGAGAAGGCTATGATCAGTTAGCATGGGATGTTTTGTCCCAACATCAGTACGAAGACCAACAAAATCAATTAAACATAGAAGAGTATCGAGATCAACTAATTAGTGAAATCATTACGTTAAACAAAAAAATAGAAATTCAACCAAGAAAGGTCCAAAAGTAAATGGGAAAAAAGGTTTTCGAATGAGATAACGTTGAGTATGATTCCTTGCGAAACTAGGAGAAGTACCAAAGAAAGTAATTTTTATCGCACATAAGCCACAATTCCTTGAGAAAGGAAAAAAAGGTCAGACATCACTATAGTCCTTCAGAATCAAGCGATTATTCTACCTCTGATTCAGAGAAGTTCTCTTCCTCTCCGAAGAGATATCGCCACTACATGAAAAAGAGAAGTTGTAGTGGTAGGCGTTATTCAAATAGGTATTTAATTTGATACTAGGGTACAAAGAAAGAGTGAGAATCTAAAAAACAACATGACTCGTCGGATAAGAAAGCACCTTATAAGGTTAAGAATATAATGGTAGTAGGAGGTAAGGTTGGACCACAACAAACTATAGTAAAGTTCCAAGAAAGTTCTGCTTTATTGCAAGGAGGTTCAGGGAACCTGAGTTTTGATATCCAAGTAAACAACCAATTCGCAAATTCACAGAGCAAGGTCTTTATGAGTCGGCTAACGATGGGCACCAGTATAGTTAAGGGCGTATACGAATTTTTATGTTCTTATAGAAAATCATATCGGAATTTAGTGACATAAAATTTGTAAACTATAGATGTCATGCATTATCATATAGGTCATCATTTTAAAAACCATATATTCTTAATAGTTATCAGTAATTATTAATTATGATCTATGACTCGACTTTTATGTAAATAACATATGTTTTTTGTATTTATTGGTAATAACCCTATATTTTTAATAGTGTTCTAATGAAAACAACTACTTAAATATTGTACGAGTTTTATATTAGGTATAAAACTAGTTTAAAACATTTATAAATTTGTGGATATCAAGTTGAATGGAAGTGTTATAAGCCAAAAAAATGAATCTAAAATAATTACAATTATTTCATTGGATATTCATATTACTTAAAGGATTTTAACTATTATGATAATTCGAATTATAATTTGTTTTAATAAAAACTTTAATATTATTTGAAGAGATTGAGTTTGGATGAAAATGTTACTCCACATTCTTAATAAGTGCAAATTGTAGTAATTGTGTATTTATGAAGGTCATTCAAAGAAAAACGGGTGTTATATTTACAGACTATATAATATATCTTCAAGAACACAATTTTTTTTGTTGTGTAATGAAAAAGAATCCCTTCAATTTTTGTGAATTCATACAAAAATTCCTATTTTTAGTTAAGAATTAGTGTAATTACTAAAAATGATGCATCAGTGTTAAATAATATAGTTTGGGAGCTTATCTCATTATTTAAAGAAATAAGTGGATTGATAGTAAATAGATTTTAAAAGCCAAACAAGATTATAAGGGTTATATAAAAAATCATAAAATGCGACTTATGGTAAACTCTTTTACTCGACATAAAGAGATTAAATTGACACAGAAATACTCTTTGGTTTTATCGAAGGATTATTTTTGGACAATCATAACGAAGTTACACAATTTCATCCAAAGATTCATCAAATAGATGTGAGAAATTATTTTCTTAACGGTGACATTAAATAGACGATTTATATAATGCAACCTGAAAATTTTGTATTTAGTGATTCAAAGTCAACCGGGCGCAAATTAAAAAAAAATCCATTTATAGACTCAAACAAGATTTTCTTCAATGGTACCATAAATTTCTTAAAATTATTGTCTCATTTGGTTTCAAAATAAATCTAGTTGAGGGTTGTGCGTATTAAAAATTTAGAAAGTGTAAGTTCGTATTTTTACTGATATGCGTCGAAGATATATTATTGGCTTGGACAACGAGGATTTATTTCATGATACTAAAAAAATTGTTTTAAATAAACTTAATATGAAATATCTTAGTGATACGAATTTTGTATTACGAAACTGAATTCAACGAGATCGACCCGTGGAATTTTAGGTTTTATACAAAAAGACTATATGTTACAACGTTACAAAATAAATAAAAAACAAAGGACACCTCTATTTCCAAACGAGACAAGTTTAGTTTCAATCAATATCCAAAGAGAAAATTAGACATTAACAAAATACAAAAAAGATCCATTATACTTTGGTTGTTGGGAGTCTGATGTGTGCTCAAATTTGTACAAGACTATATGTTATTTTTATTGTCGTGATGTTGGGTAAATATATTAGTAACCCAACTATGGGACATTGGGAAGCATTCAAAAGAGTTTTCTAGTATTTAAAACAAATAAAAGCATCACATGTTAACATATAAAAAGTTGGATAAAGTTGAGATCATAGAGTAATACGAATTAGATTGTTCGGATGTATGGATACTAATCATTCAACGTTGGGCAACATATTCATTTTAGGTGTAATGTTTTGGAAAAGTTTTAAACATACACTCATTTCATCTTCCACTATGGTAGCAAATTTTTTTGTATGATTTAATGCATCCAACAAGACATCTTGGTTAAATTTTTTTATCATGGGACTACAAATCATGGAAGGGATAAAAATACTCATTCGATTATATTGTGATAATAATTATACATTTTAATATTCAGACACTAATATAAAATCGGTTAAGTCCAAACATGTATATATCAATTTCTTGTTTGTTTAATAGAGTTCATAATTGTCAAATTAGTAAAACATATTTGAAAAAACCCAATGCTATTAGATTATTTACCTAAAGTCTTAGCATCTAAGTAAGACATTTCGAGAACACACCATCAACATGGGCACTGTTTGTTTAGAGTATTGTTAGTTTTGATAAAAGTTTATACGCAATTGAAAATATGTTTGCTTTAGTTTATTAATGCATACATATATAGTATGACCTTATATACAATGAATTTTCATAATCGTTATAAGTAGATATTGGGATAAGGAAAACAAATTGAGAATAAGTTTGTGGTACAACATTTATATTCTTCTTATGACATGCACCATGATATATCATTGTTATTGATTATTTTAATATTCTGATTAATGTTATATCAATTTGTGCTTATAACAATAAAGATGAATTTAGTCCTATATCGATGATATTGATGTGCATGTTCAGTTTATCCATGGAACAATAGAAAATAATAAAATCTATTTAGTGCATGCATTGCATAATAGCATATCACTTTCTAATTGAGAGATTATTAGAATTTCTCCATTTCAAGACTGATCAAGATTGATCGTCACATGTTTAATAATGCATGTAACTATCATCATTATTAAACTGATTAAAATAAGTAAATATTGATAATTCAGCTAATAAATACTAATTGTATCATGAAAGTGATTGCATTTATATCTGATTTATTACAAATACTATCAAATAATGAATCTGTAAATTAACGATTTCAGCGAAACTAAAAAGAATAGGAGTGTTTTATTAAACAAAACAAACATAGGGTATGAGTAATCTTTTTGTTAAACCCAAAATTTAATTGGATTTCAAGAAACCTCCAAGATCTTTATGAGTCTAATCTTCATCTTCAACCTCGTGTATAACCATTCTTCAGTCTTCATGAGCCTAATCTTCATCTTTAACCTCAAGTATATTCATTCTTCAATCTTCAAATAGATGGAGGAAAGTGAATTTTGTTCACAAAAGAATCAAGAGGTTGATGGAAGTGCTTCATTCTTTGGCTCATAATTTCCTCTGTTGAATCAAAAAAGCAATAAAAGTTATTCTTATGCCCCCCTCAAGAATGACATTCCTAATCATTCGGAATCAGATTTAAATACAAGAGTAAGAATTAATCCTATCTACGAAGATCTTATTCCTGTTAAATCATTCGCATATTGTTTAAGGCCAGAGTCTAAAGGCATAATTTACGAGAATGTTTCTAACTCCCGTAATTCAGACCATTCAGTTATTCGATTTGATAAAAAAGATAAGGAAAAACTTCTGACCAATTCTAAACATACCATAGTTGGGAAATTTGGAAGTGGGAAGCCTAGCATGGAGGCTATTACGAGTTTTCTTGGTAATTTCAAGTTTAAAGGAGAGTACAACGTCACTAATCTGGATTTTAGACATATTTTTATCGAAATTGATTTACAGGAAGATCTAATCAGGTTGTGGAAAAGAAATGTATGGGTTATAGGAAGCAAAACCTTGAGAATTATTAAATGGAGTCCTCATTTTAACCCACATCGTGAAAATCCTTTTACTCTAGTTCATATAGATTTACCTAATCTGCCGGAATATATGTATCACGAGAATACTATAATATAAATTGATAAATTTCTAGATTCTCCCTCGAGTGTTTGGATGCCTACTAAAAATAGGGCCACGTCTAGTTACTGCAGAATAGGGGTCGAAATTGACGTCTCAAAATTTATGCCTAAATATTATGTGTATGTTTTGGAGATGAAGGGTTTTGGATAGATTTGGTCTATGAAGCTTACCCCCACTATTGTAACCACTGCTTTCATCTGGGACATCATGAATCTGTTTGTAGAAAATGGGTTCCTCCTACTATGCCCAAGATCCCTGATAATTTGCAAGGCTCGGTGAATTCGCAGATCTCTACCAATCTTCAGAAATCTACAAAATACAAGACAAATGGATTTACTGAAAACAACAAAACTTATGTTTAAATTCAGTTATTGTGAAAGACCAATAAGTAGTTTCTCAAAGAAGAACAGAAAAGAATATGGATGATTCCCTTCAGACTAATAACTGTGCTAACCTGGATTTTCAGAATGACTCTACTGAATTATGTAATGCTGAAATCAGTGGAGCTTTGCATACTATTGATCTTGGATCTGACATCATCTTGGATAAGATTAATCAATAATAAAGCTCTCCAGCAAAGAATTTCTCTGGAAGCGTGCCTTGTTCCCATGTTACAAAGAAAGAAGACTTGAATAAAATTCAAGATAATAAGTATAAAAAAGTTGTTCGCAAGAAACCTCGTAAATTGAAAGTTATGAATACAAAAGGTTTGGTTATAAAAAAAGTTGTTTGCAATATCTTCTCCTGAGACTTTTCAGCATCAGAACCCATAGCAATGAAGGGAGAGGATTTTCTGAAGCTTCAAACAGCTTTTTCTTTAGGCACCGAAGGTTGGGACTCTTGAACAGAAGAACCTGAGGGAAGGGGTGAAAGGCTTGGTTTGAATAGTTGTCTGGGCCTTAGGTTTTTGGATGAGGATGACCTTTGATCGACTTTCTGAGCTGGTTCACTGGATTTCTCACTTGGAGAAACTGAGAGGCCGTCAACAATGTGATTCTCTCTTTCAACCTTTTTTTCTCTTTCTAATTCTAATAAATTTAACGAGCCGCCTTTAACTAGTATGTTTATGGCTGTGAACATAAAATATCTCAAAACAAAGTTGAAGATAAAAATGGAAATCTCTCTAAAAAGCTTTGAGTGTGGAAGACAATGAAATAATGAAAGAGAATTTATATAATTGTAAAAAAGTAACATTTACCTAGGAGAAGTTGAAGAGGTTTTGCAATGATTAAAGGCTGCGCAAACGTGTGAAGGATCAAATTCCTAAGTAACTTTCTAGACTTAGTGGGTGCGCCAGTCTAGGAAAAATAACGGCTTGTAGGTCGAACCAGATATTGACACGTGTCCCACGATCCAAGAAGAAAACTCTTAGAATTCTGGAAAGAGAAACCAGTTCTGACAAACTTCAAACTGAGTTAATGTTGAAAGTAAATTTCCTAGTACGGACCGCACGGGCAGATCAGACAAATTCGTTACTCGCTTAGTGGATTTTTTAGCCCTACTAAAGATATTTGGCAAGGCCTAAAAAGGGGGCTACTAATGAGTTTGGAATATTCAGACACAGCCCACCGTATAATCCGAAAAGGGGTAATTCGGACAATGAGATGCCACTAAATAATCTGAACAGGACAAAAGTAAAAACACCTTTTGACTAAGCTATTTGCTAATCTACTTAAAAAACTAATGGGTCCTTAAACTTGACTCGGTTTCATAACTTGACCCGTAAGCCCATGGGTCACTAATTAAGAGTATAAATATCTCAACCACTCTCATAATGAGGGTAATCAACATTTAATACAACCAGACTGCTCAATTATGTCACTACTTTTTACACCAAGCACTTAATACTTCAAAACTTCACAAAACACTTTACTAAACTACCCCCAGTCCAAAATAAACCAAACCAAGCCCATGTAGCTTTGGCATACTGCTTCGGCCCAGCTCTACGACCACGTGCTACGACCCATATTAACAACCACATGTTTCGTCACAATCTACAATAACACCCTTCGACCAATTCTCTACCACAATAGTCTTCAACACAGGTCACACCTTCGTCCCAATATCATTAGGCTACAACTTTGGCTCATCATTTTCTTATTCCGCTTAATAACCACAAGTCTTGGCAGCTTGTCTCAACCATTAGATTACAACATATGTCTCTGCATCTAAGCCACGATTCAAACTCCACCTTGAGAGTTTCATCAGTTCTTACTACTACAAGTCTCAACTAACCCATACTGTACATTTCAAATATCTACTGTACTTTTGATGACAAGTTACTTCTAGTCTACACCTAATAATTCTCCAGATAGGATTCTAGTAACTTCAGTATTTGTTTTTTCACAATGTATCTACTTTTAATAGACAAACTCACTTGCATTTCAAACTTAAACAAGTCTCATGTTGTTCGCGAGCCCTAAAATTGGAAGAACCTTTGTCGAACCATTTGAAGGGTTTTCGTCACTTGCAATTTTAGCCACATTCACTTGCTCTCTATGTACATGTCTCGAATGAAGTGCAACTTAATATACTCTTTAAGCATTATATTACCAATATCCACCTGATTGCAACAGAACCTCATAGTGGTCAAGCCTTTCAAGTATCACATGAACTACTTGAGTGAAATCCAGCGAGGTTTTCTACGAATTGACATAAATCATCTCAAAATACTTACAATATAGAGAAGATCGTGTCTCGTGGAAATCATAACATACATAATATTGTCAATCACAATAGCATAAGGTATCTTCACCACGTACTTATTATCTACCGCTTTTGTTAGTGCTTGAGTGACACTGAGTTTGAATTCTGAACCAATATAGATTTACATCATAAACATAAAATAAGTGTTGTTTTCATGGTGTTTAGATGAATTTATGTTGTTAGTAGTATCGCAACGAAATAAAAATTATATTTGTGATGAAATCATTGGTATATGTCTAACAAAGTTGAAAAAATCAAATAAAATAAATTTATGAAGAAGTTGGTATAAAAATAATAAACTGAAAAAAGTTGGTTTCATTTCAAGACCGAATTATTATTTAAAACCATCACGAATATTATATTCTCATGAGTCATGATCACAAGTATATCATTGACTTACCCGCATGTTTGAGGTTGTGCAAGAGTTATCAAATCTTCATTAGTAAGTTCAACCTATCCTCCCTACTACTAGAATGACTGAGAATTTAACAGTTTAGGCCTTCTATATCTATATGTTCCTACTAATTTTCAGAAACCATTTTATAAACCCATAAGAGATAATGTAGCCAAACCGTACGAAAGGTTAGTGGAAGTTTGGAACCATTTTTTCAGTGCACTAACCAATTTTTGCAATTTTAAAAGAATGATACAAAACCATGTTATTTACATTCAGCCAAACAAAAAAATATACTAGGCGTTAGCCCCCCTGAAGTCCCCAAACAGATGAATGATAAAAAAATTAATTACTTGAAACTCAGACACTTAAAGAGACAACTCTTTCATATTATCATTTTCCAAATAAGATCTTCAAATAAAATTTCAAATTACGTTTTTCACCGTATTGATTGATCGTGCTTCAAGAGACAACCCACTAATTTTTAATAACGAGAATAAATAGCATTACATAAAAAATATCCATAAAAAAACTAATTGAATTTCCAATTCCACCAAATCATTTAATGATGATAACTTAATATAGCAATTGCTCCATTTAATACAACTTCATAAAACACATTTCATAGCTAATTGCTTGTGACCTGCATCAACTCAAAATTAACTCATACTCTTATACCTGCATCAAACTCAAAATTGATTCAATTTAGTTATCAACAAGTAAACTTCATAAAGTTTTGACATCCTTATTATGAATGATCTTAACACCCTAAAGTATCATATAATTTCCTGTATCAGTAAATGAATAGCAAAAGTTATATAGGCTACTAGAGGCTAGGCAATGCATATGATACGATATACACAACTACACACATTAAACATTAGCTTGAATGTCCATGTGCATGCACAGCTACAACAATATATCAAGCTTTCGGTTAAATTGGGTTTCTACAAATCATAGTCTCAGTAACATTAAATATTCATGGCTTCTTTAGCATAAAATCAACATTTAACAATTGTATTGTGAGTGTCCCCTAGGACGAGCTATACTCTAAGAATTAGCTTATCAATGCTGTCTGCCAAAAGCAGCATTTATGTCCACATAGATGTAAGAAAAACACTTACACATTAACCGAAGGCCCTTTTTAAGTTCGGAATCGAGCTTGCTCTTAAAAGTTCAGCGTCTAAGAATACGCCATGTCAATGAGGCAGTCTATAGAAAATCAGAAGACAAGTGTCAGTTAAGCTTAGGATTACAAACCAGGAAGCCTTCCTTCCTCAGGCCACTGCTAAGGACTTGAGACATCAACTCTTCCATACTTCATAGCCCAGCCTCCTGTAAAATATAAAAGGTTCAGCAGAGGAAACTTCATACATAGCCCAGCCTCCTGTGACCTCCATGCTTAATCATTTCCACACCTGATTGTGTGATATTACTCTCACAAAGCTCTCTGATCCATTACACAAGTTGATGTATAATTATTCACTTATAGTCACCTATTGTATCCTTTTGATTTTAGAAATCCATGACAAGTCATCTCCTCTAACTACTAAAAAAATGTCAGAATTCATATCATACAAGTAACTTCTTTGCGCAGAACAAATCAAGTTGCAGCAAATACTAGTTCTATAAGTGGCTGAGCGGAGTACAGCACACCACTGAACTATCAATTGCAAATACATTTCCTGAATCGAAAACCAAATGCATTCGAGAAATACACACAAATGTTTACGAGAATCCATGAGAGAGAAATATACCGGAATAGGGTGGCAAAACTTTTCGAGCAATAGTCCTTTGATATCCTCCTTCGCACTTTTAAGCTGATCAGGATCAGAAGCCGCACATTTTGGAGTAGCAACAGTGCTAAACCCTCCGATCGACACATTAACTGACAATCTCCTCTAAAATTTCCGAAAAAGCACAATAATAAGAAAATATAGCAAAGCAAACACTCAATCGTCAACATGATACATAATCTGAGAATAGAGAGAAAGCAAACATGAAACAGAGATGAGTGAGAAACAAGAGGAGATGGCCAGTTATATAGGAGAGATGAGACAAACGAGGAAAACGAGAGAGAAACTCTAGTTTTGTAGGCGGCTGGAATGGAAGAGGAAAGGAGGCGAGAGAAGGCAGTGGTGCTGCTAAGAGAAGAAGCCATTGGTGGTTGTTGCAATGGTGCGATGTTGCTGCCTAGTGTGGATGACACACGCACTGCCTAGTGGGGAGATGCGGAGAGATGCCTCAGTTCGAGGTGACTGCAAAAGCCTTACATTTTATTCTCTTATTGAATTATAGGATTGGTCCGGAACTGCATTCCCGTCATCTGATACGAGGGTCGTCTGCAAATCGCCAACCTGCCAATGAAGACAAAAGTATACAATTAACGTAATGAGAGACGGACCATGCTCTAAGAATTCAAGGTATTCAAGCATTCATGTAAAAGTATAGATGAAGGATAAATAAGTTTGTTTTCACACTAGATTTCAAAGAAGAGTATAAAACAGGACCATCACCCTGAGTTACTTGCAGACCAATCGAAAAACTAGGGCCAATATGAAACCAATGCAAAAAGCCAGAAAACAAATAAATTCTACGGGTGAAGTCAGCACTGATGACAGAAGGTATGCAAGAAAATGTTCTTTGTATCTATTTCAAAATAAACAACAGCTCATATCATGACTAAACCATGCATCACAAAGTCGAAATGAAAAAGGATAGAATAAAAAAAGAACTTTTTTTAACATCTAATCAACCAAGCCACTACATATGCAGGTTCAAGTTATACAACATTTCTAGGGATAATATTGTACCAATACATTAGATAAAAATTCCTAGCAAAAAGGACCGATATTGGTTACTAATGTCTGAGAGGTATTTCATCAAAAATATAACCATTTGTATCTTATAGACTTATTCTTGAAGAAAGATCACAAGTTTAATCAAAACATGCTATAAGAAATTCATCAAATTATACCACATAGTCAGCAGCATCAAACAGCAGCAACAATTCTTACATATGGTTATACAACATTTCTATGAATAATATTGTGCCAATACAATAGATAAAAAATTCCTAGCAAAAAGACTTATATTGGTTACTAATGTCTATTGAGAGGCATTCCATCCAAAATATAATCATTTGAGTCTTATTAACTTCACTGTTCTTGAAGAAAGATTGCATGTTCAATCAAAACATGCCATAAGAAATATACCAAATTACACCACATAGTCAGCAGTGTTAAAACCCAGCAACAAATATAAAGCAACAGCTAACAAGAAAGTCACAGAAAACAACACAAACATAATAGTCTTTTCCAAGCAAAGATTGCTACCTTACCACCAAGTACGAATATCAGCCTAAAGACTAAAATCTTTAAGGGGAACGAGTTTTGCAAGAATAACAACCCCATGTTTTTGTGCTTTTTCCTTCTTCACCTTCCATTCCTGACTCTTCGAATTCGCCTCTTGAATCTCCTTAACAACCTGCGGGAGTAACTCTTCCACTTTCTTCTGTGCTTCATTGAGTTTGATTCGCTCATTTTTCTTGTTCTTAAGAAACTGAGTAAGCTCAGTTTTTTCCGCTTTAAGTTTAGCAATTTGTTCGTCGATATCTTTGATTGCTCCGGAATCTGAGTCCACACTTGATTGGAGTTGGGTGGTTTTATCTTTCAGTTCACTGTACTCGGCTTTAAGTGACTTAACCATAGATATATTGAAGTCGAGTCCCGCAAAGAATTTATCAGCTTGTTCTATCACACCTTTGTTCTCTTGATAAACTACACTGAACAACGGCATTTCTTCAATGACATTTAACTTATCGAGTTGTTCGGCATCCAAAGCTAAAGCTGGATCCTTTTTGAGTTTAGACACAAGCTCAGCAACCTCAGCAACCTCTTTTGAGAAAAAGAGCGCATGGGGATCCTTCTCGAGCAAACCAGCAAGCTTGAACCGAGCTTCAGCCAAGTCATCGTTTCCAATCATAGGAGAACCATAACTGAATATAGAGGACATAGACCATTGCGCTTCAGCCAGAGGTTGAGCAATAAGATCGTTAACCGACTCGAGGTAATTTTTGAATTCCTCCGGAGAAATTTCCACTGGTTTTGGAATAACTGCACCATTTAGACAAAAAAAGTTAAGATTAATGTATTGAAAATTTGACAATACTCGTACATGTAGGGGTGGCAAAATCTCCAACCAATTGTCAGATTCAGAAAGAAAATTGAGTACAGATATGATATTGTCCAAAAATCGAAGGTGGCACTGCTGAGTATGGATCATATTTGGGAACTGAAAATTAATATGAATCATAATTGGAGTTGAAAAGTACAGATCTGTATGAATCAGATAGAAATATATTGACATAAAACTTGTCTGATCCTGAAAAAGAGGTGAAATTCACATCCAAAATTAACGATTTGACGAAGAAATGTTATCTGGTTTAAAATAAGGGTAGGGTCTGGGTGTGGGTAAATTGGGATAGGACCATCAAGGTTGACGCAAAGATGTATGTTTTTCAAGTACAAAATTTGAAAAACAAATATAAAAACAAAAGTTGGAAACTAGGACGCATCCTTTCAACAGACCTAGTTGAAACTGACAGACTATCATTTCATTAAAAGTTGTCGGATTCTTCAAACCCCAAACTTAATACAACTTTGTTACTTCAAATTATTATTGTTGGTAAGATTTACCTGCTTCAGCCTCTTTTTCAGTCACATTCAACTCAACTTCCCCGCCCCGGTTGCCATACCGCCTACCCTGTTTTGTCTGTTTTGTAGAGACAGGCCTACCCCGTTTTGTCTGTTTTGTAGAGGCAGGCCTACCCCGTTTTGTCTGTTTTGTAGAGGCAGGCCTACCCCGTTTTGTCTGTTTTGTAGATGCAGGCCTACCCCGTTTTGTCTGTTTTGTAGACGCAGGTGTGGTTACTGGTTTCTCCTTTGTTTTGTTACAGGTGGACCGAGGAGTCACTTTTGATTTTTTTCCAGCACTAGAACCATAGGTTTCTACTGGTGTCGTTTTTCGTTTCCTGGTGCTGCTACGACTAGGGGTACTCCCTTCTATGTCAACTTCATTAGTTCCATCTTCTGCTGCATCTTTCACAAAACAAAACCATGTCAAGTGACCAAACATATCAAATTCAAGTATAGAGTATATAAACCAACAATAAGTTAAATTTCTCTTTAGAGATAAAGCTTAATGCATATTTTCTACAGTGGGCCTCACTCACTCATATGGTACCCAAAATGTTTGGAATTATATTTCTTCTGTTTCTCTTATGTAAAAGACGAAAAGGTTTCCTTCACTGTTGCTTTCAACATTTATTGAGAAGCTTGTAAATATATTCTTAAGTTATCCAAAGTGAAGTGGGATATATCAACGTTCAAGCGAAAATATAATATCTAAAACTAAATTATGGAAATCGAGTGCGTGTTAAACGTAAGAAAATGAATATACACGAATGAACAAATCAATACAGTAGAATTTGTGCTGACCTGTCTCTTGTGGTACAACTGCAGCAGGAACTTTCCAACTGAAGGAGCCAAAAAAGGCGTTTACATCCATATCAGGGAACAGCGAAACAAGGTAACGTTCAAGCGCAGGCTTACAAGCGAAATTCTTCGGGAAATTACGCTTTTGAAGACGTTGTGGTAGACACACATACCTATCATTGTAAAAACCACCAGCACTTACTCGTTTCCCCACTTTCCATTTCCAAACATCACCCGAGTTAGGCCATTCGGCCGGAGCATAAGGAAAACCTTCACCTTCTGAATGCGGAGGAACAGGCTCTAAATCCTCCAAGTTCAACTTTGTACCATTGTTAACAGGCTCTAAATCCTCCAAGTTCAACTTTGTACCATTGTTAACGTCTTCTTTCGGATTATAATCTTGCTTATCATCGCTTTCTTGTGTCACAGGAGCAAAATTATCACCGTCATGGCCATTTTCAAACCTGCAATAAACACAAATCCAGTGGTTTGGAACTGTTACAACTTGTAAAAAATACAACTTTAAAGAAGAATTATGATTCTACAAGAAACTTAATGATCAAAGTTATAGACTTATACTAACTAAAATCTTATATGCTCATCAAAACAATAAACCTTTAAATCATTGAAATAATAATACTCTGTAGATTCACACCAAATCGATTAATTTTATCAAACTTACTAACAAAGAGATTGTTTGGTGACCAGATTGTAAGCTAGAAAGCCTCAAAGAAAAGGTCAAATGTTGTACATAGTAAAAAAAAATCCCAGCTTTTAGTGTGAAAAAATTACAGCATGGAGAGAAAAAACTAGTACTAAACAAATCAGTGTTTTTGTATGAAAAACAAAGTGAATCAACAATTGCTTTTCTTATAAACTTCAAAACTCTCTCTTTTAAGCTAAAAAGTAAGAAGAAACAAACAAACCTATGCTAAGCCTAACACTCAAAAAGCCAAAAGAGTATATACGAAATACCACCGAAACCATCACATAACTAGTTCTTAGCTGAGCAAATGAAATGACCTGATCTACTTGCACTACCAGATCTGACTCTTCTAAAGTAGTTTTTACTGAGATTATCATCTACTAATCAAAATTTATACAAGCAGCACAAAGTAACTATAACTATTTGACTTATTGCTTCAAAAACATTTATAAAAATCAAACCTCTTACAAGGCAATATGAAAAACAAAATCAGCACAAAAGAACAATAACTATTTGTCTTATTACTCAAACAAAACATCGTAATCAAAGCTTAAACAAAACATCGTAATCAAAGCTTAAACAAAACAATATGAAAGAAAAATCAAACTAAAAATTACCCATGAGGTTCTGGGTATATTTGATAACGACTATATGGATGCATCTTCTCAAAATTGTTTAACTAAACACAACAGAATACAATAAAAACTAAACCTTTAAACCAAATCTGACCCTTTTATGTTTATTTACAGCGAGATTATGAACTACAACTCAAAAATGTTAGGCATAACAACGTAGCATAGTTAATCAATACATCGATTCCAAAATTCTTTAAGAAAAACCCAATTTTACTTCACTTCAACCCAACAAAGAAAAAGACGAAAGTAAGCGAAAAGTTACCCTGGAGGTCTCAGAGGTCCAGGAACGTATTCTTGAGATGCATCATCGATGAAGGGAGGAACGTATTCTTGAGATGCACCATCGATGCCTTCATCGATGAAGGGAGGAACGTATTCTTGAGATGCATCATCCATGAAGGGTGCTGAAGTGTCAAAAACTTTTAGGCTGCACCAGCGACAGAGAAGAGAGAGGGACAGACTTTGGGTTGAGAAGGTCTCTTTTATAGGGAGATGAGGTAGTCCATCGCGTTCAACTTCTATCAAGATAGTCCATTTAGTTCACTTTTTCATAAAACTTATCTTTTTTATTTTAAAATTTATACGATTAACCCCTCTCCAAATTCTAAACCAAAAGTCAGACAAAACTTAGAATTTAAAAGCTAAAAGTTATATAAAATTTAGAATTTAGGTCCCACGTATCAGTTTTTAAATGGTTTATATATGCGGGGAATATATTTGTAAAATTTTAAAACAAAAAAATGAGTTTTATACAAAAGTGAATGAAAAGGACTATGTTGATACATGTATGGAGGACTATTTTAAATTGCTATTATAACCTATTTATGTTTTTAGGTTATGTTTTTCAAAAAAAATCATGGTTAAAAACATATATTAAGATTTCTCAAAAGTTTACAGGATAAGTATCGCACATTTCTAGGTGAAGTCAAATTTTATCGTCCAGATTCGAACATGTCCATTTCGATTTGTTTGAGTTTTTCGAGTTTGGAAGACAACATGATAAATAGATACAAGATAGGATGGAAATGAGATTATCCTAACAAGAAAGCATCACCACAACTCAATATTCCTTCGAATGACTAAGTGAGTGTCTTAGAGAATCTAGGGTTCGAGAGGTGATGAACAGCGAAGTGTAAGGAACGGTGATCTTGATAATTACATAATTTTGTTTATTTTGCAGGTGTATGTATGAGCTCCCAAAAATTTACCTCTTAAATTTAAATTTTTAACATTCCCAACCGCAATTTAACTACAACTCAACTACATTGACCAAAATATAATATCTCAACTACAATTACAAGAAGTGGAAAAATAAATAAATAAGAACATTCACAATTTGGATAAAAAATTCTATAAAATAATCATTGACCTATAATATAAAAATTAGATCTATAAGTGAAACAAAATAAACTATAGTTTCATCAACTCTAACACTTTTCACATACTTTCACTTTCCTTAGATAAAAAGGATGTTTTAAGGAAAAAAACATCTTCACCAAAAATCAACGAGATTAATAAAACACAATAAAGTTACGAAATTACCGACCACCAAGAGCCAATGCATTTGGAACAAGTGTCTAGATCCAAGAAACTAGAAAGAAAATATGAGACTTCGCTTCAGATCCATCTACCACAACCTATATAAAAACAAAAACAACCACGAAAATATTTATTAGCGTCTACAACTTCAACCTCCATAGCCGGAACCACAACGCTCATTCACAAACTCCATGGGGAGCTAACCGTTTTCATTTCCCATCTCATGTACTTTTTTTCGCTCCGCTTAGCCATATTCCCCTCTAAAGGTATTTCAGGGATAGGTTCGGTTATCTAAAGGTATTTCAGGGATAGGTTCGGTTATTTGGTCAAATACCTAGCGATAAAGACATTGTTCAGAAAAAGATGGCTTTTTTCGGATGAAATAAAAATTAGATTCATGTAATATGAGAAAAGTTTCTCATTACTTAACCAGAAATATGCTACTGAAACATAAAAGAATTTAAATCTTATATCAAAATACTATGTATGGATGATAAGAACTGTCTAAACAAAAATTCGTAAACAGCGAACAACCAGAAGATAAAGAAAGAGAAGATCACCAAGATTTCGACCACGAAGAATGTGGATACCCATTGATACAAAGGTAGAACAAAATAGAGCAGTACCATTTTTCTAAAAGTCTTTTAGAGATAAAACCCTAAAGAATATGAATGACAATAGGGCGGTTTGGACTCGGTTTTTTTTATTTTAAAGTGAATCATATCCGACCCGGTGCGAGTTTAGTATTTTGCCAATCGCTATCTATTTGTATCCGCGCATTAGTCGTACCATTGAAAATTAAGTTTTGTGAGATAATGTAATTAGTAAATATATTATTCAGAAATATATTTAAGTTGAAAATCTGATTAATAATTTTGAAAAATTCAAGTTTATATAATATTGGAAATTAATGGATTTTTTTAGGATTTGATTAATTAATACATTTATAGTCGATTGGACTCGATATATGTTTGAAGTTAAAAAAACTCGACGAGATTAGACATATTCGGACCAACATTGCCATCCTTACTAAAAATCAAACAAACTAACGTATATATTTTTATTTATAAAATATTCTTAAATCTAAATTAAAAGAATAAATAAATTTTTAAAAAAAACTACAAACCGAAAAGTTATTATATATAAAGTCTGTCTTTAAGTTTATAATATATATAGTAATAATTATATTAATAAGTGAAAAAAAGGAAAAATTATATTAAGGTTTGAAAAAAATAACCCTTTAAAAACAATTAACAAAGATTAATAATTTAACATCAATAATAATTATATTTTCTAAAAATATTATTAGCAGTATATATTTTTAATATATTGGAATTTATGAGTTTTATCTGTTTTGTCTGAAAATACCTGCTAAATCTTAATCGCATATTAGAAAAATTATGGATAGCTGCTAAATCTTAATGGCATATTAGAAAAATTATGGATAGCTGCTAAATCTTAATGACATATTAGAAAAATTATGGATAGCTTTATCTTTTTTGAAAAGGTTTCTGAATTTTTTTTAAAAAAAATAGCCATAAAAAAAGTCAAAGAAAATTATTCAAAACAAAATTAGTACCTTTTTTCAACATAAAAATCTTTTAAAACCGTTGCACAACTATTAAATACAATAAATAGTGATGATATTATAAAAGTAAATATATATATATATATATATATAATTAATTCAGCAATATTAAAAATTACAATATGGTTAAAATAGCTATATATAAAAAGACAAATCATTTAACAAAATAGATAATAAAGTTATCTTAAATTTTTTAAAGACACTTATTGTAAAAAAAGAAAGTTATTTAAATATTCGTTTGAACCCGAGAAAATAATATTTTTTATTAAATTTATTATATCATATTAAATAATACAATAACTAGTGAAGATTTTCTCTTTATAGCAGAATAGGAAATATTTGTCAATGTTTTTTATTAGGTTTACAAAATAAATTATTAGGATAGGTAATATTTATTTAAGGAATATATGTAGATGTAATGAATAGTTGAAATAAAAATATCTGAGACAATCTCTTTCCATCAATATTTTATTAAGTTTATAAACAAATAAATTTTATTTATTTATATTCAATTTTTTCACGTGAACCACGTGTTATTTATATTATTTAATTTATATTTTTTTAAATATATAATATGTATAATTTTAATTTATAGTTAATATAATTTTTTACTATTTGTAATTTTATATGTTTATTAATTTATGTTTGTTCTCTATTAAAATAATTGATTGTAAAATTTATAAAATTTATGTGTGATTTTTTAACTGAAATCGTTAAAAAATATATTATCAATTGTGATTTATAAGTTTTTATGATAATTGATAATTAGACTAGGTAAATTCAATATTGATTTAGAGTTTGGTATGTGGTAAGGTTATATTTCACTAAGGAAATATATTTCATATTAAGACGAGGTAATTGAGTCAAAAGTATGACGAGGAATGCTTCCAAGACTATGACGATGGTTCAAATCAGAGTTATGACAAGAGTATAATTCAGAATTATGACGAACAGATAGTTTAAAGTTATGACATAAGAGTCTTTTTAGCATAAGAGTCTTTTAAAACCGTTGCACAACTATTAAATACAATAAATAGTTATGATATTATAAAAGTTAATATATATATATATATATATAATTAATTAATTCAGTATTATTAAAAATTACAATATGGTTTAAATAGCTATATATAAAAAAACAAATTATTTAACAAAATAGATAATAAAGTTATCTTAAATTTTTTTTAAACACTTATTGCAAAAAAAAAGTTATTTAAATATTCGTTTGAACCCGAGAAAATAATATTTTTTATTAAATTTATTATATTATATTAAATAATACAATAACTAACGAAGATTTTCTGTTTATAGCAGAATATGAAATATTTATCAATGTTTTTTATTAGGTTTACAAAATAAATTATTACTTATCCAATCCTAAACCGTGGATATGTAATATCTTAAATTAAGGAATATATGTACATGTAATGAATAGTTGAAATAAAAATATCGAGACAATCTCTTTTCATCAATATTTTATTAAGTTTAAGAACAAATAAATTTTACTTATTTATATTCAATTTTTTCACGTCAACCACGTGTTATTTAAATTATTTAATTTATGTTTTTTTAAAATATATAATATGTATAATTTTTAATTTATAGTTCATATAATTTTTTATTATTTGTATTTTTATATGTTTATTAATTTATGTTTGTTCTCTATTAAAATAATTGATTATAAAATTTGTGTGTGATTTTTTTAACTCAAATCGTTAAAAGATATATTATGATTTATACGTTTTTATGATAATTGATGATGCATATCTAGACTAGGTAAATTCAATATTGATTTAGAGTTTGGTATGTGGTAAGGTTATATTTCACTAAAGAAATATATTTCATATTAAGACGAGGTAATTGAGTCAAAAGTATGACGAGGAATGCTTCCAAGACTATGATGATGGTTCAAATCAGACTTATGACGAGAGTATAATTGAGAATTATGACGCACAGATAATTTAAAGTTAAATGCTTCCAAGACTATGATTATGGTTCAAATTATATTTATGACGAGAGTATAATTCAGAATTATGACGATCAGATAATTTAAAGTTATGACGAGAGGATAAATAAAAAATATGACGATGACGTAAATGAGAGTTATAACCAGAACATAAATGAGAGTTACGGTGAGGAATGTCTCTGAGACGATGACGATGGTTCAGTTCAGAGCTATGATCCAGAGCTATAACGATGGTATAACTTAAAGCTATGACGGACGAAATAATTTAGATTATGACAAGGGGTATATGAGAGTTATGACAATGATATAATTATGAGTTATGATGATGGGATACATAAAAACATGACGAGAATTCCAATTGAGAGTCATGTTAGACACATGCATTTATACACGTGTCATTCCATGATTGGTGGTCAAGAAAGTTTGTTATAAGATTATAACATAATGACACATGTAAATTAATAAGTGGATACACGTGTAATAATATTATTAATATAATATTTGATGTAAATCTTATAAATATGGATTAAAGTCTTCTTTAAAAAAGTGATCATATTTTTCTAATATAAAGAGCTTACACCTTATTCGTTTTCTTTCTTGATTTGAGTTCATTACTTTGGATAAGTCTTTTGAGAGAACTTCCTTAATAAAAAAATTCACTGTTTGTGGGAATTATTTAATTTTTGAATTTTATTATTTTGTTTATTAATAGTGATGACGCGATCACAGAAATAAAAAGAGCATCTCTATGAGGTCGTTTAATTTAAGGTAATCCAGTAGTGATTCAAGGAATTGTGTTGAATTTTCCTATTGATGAAAAATGTTAGGGTCAAGGAATCAAACTTTAGGTGTAGTTGGTTTTGAACAAAGAACTCCTGAAGTGACGGTGGCATATCAAAATCAATCAACTAGTATGGTTTATAGAGCAGATTGTGTGCATGATAAATCTAGTGTCCAAGGATTTGTTTCCCCTATTGTTCACGATGTAAATCTCACAATTCAAGGTATACCTATGGATCTTTCTAATGTATAACTTTTGAAAGCTCATATTGAAGAAATGAAATGAGAACAAATCAAAGCAAGTCAATTACAAGTTGGAAATGAGAAAAAGGCTCAAGCTAGGTTTGAGAAATTAGTAGATATGTTACAATTGTTGAGGGAAAAATAACATCAGTAAGTAAAATGAAGCATATACGTAATAAGGAATGATCTGATGTAAGTTCGTTGAAAATTTTAGAGAAATAGAATTAACATTTAGACGTTAGGAAAATTCAGAATTAAATAAAGGTAAGAAACAAAAGACAAGAAATTTGGATGTGTTTGAGTATGGAAGTCAATCAAGTAGTATTGGATACAAGAATAGTAAAGTAAAGAAGGTAGTACAATACAATGAGAAAATACATAGAATTGCAGATTATAAATTGCAAGAATCGTCTTTCGTTAATAAAATCTTGAAAGGAAAACTTCCAAGAAAGTATGATTTGTATCTCATGAAAACTTATGATGGATCGGTTGATCCTTGGAATTATTTGAAAAAATTTAGAAACATTATGATGAGATTTAACGTTGATGATATCTTACTGGTGTAAAAACTTTTTCAATTACGTTCAAAAGGAACGCGTTAGACTTGTTTAATTATTTTTCTAAGGGGACGATTCAGAACTTTGATAGAGTTTATCATATTTTCAGAAACCATTATGTCGAGAATAGACCGTATAAGAAAGACTGTGACTCTATAATGAATTTGTACCAAAAGAGATGGGCGATGCTGAAGAGTTTTTTGTGCGCGAGTTGAATGTTTTAGCAATATGTATAAAAGCTATATACGTTATTGCTCTTAAAAAAAATTAATTTTAGAAGGAAAATTGTATTAAGGATCTTGTTAGATTTTATGCTGAAACTACGGGGGATATAAAGTCAGTTCATGAGGGTTGATGATTTTAAGAGTGGTGCACCTGATTTGCCCAAAACAAAAAATTCAAAAGTTATGATGACAAATATGAAAAAGCATAATGAGATGAAGCATGACAAATTCGTTAAAGCCTATCCGAAAAGACTTATGGTTTCTTACTATGATAATATGACACAAATGTACACACCGCTAACTGAAAATATTACCACTACTTTTTATAAGTTGAAAGATAAAGTACTTTATATACCACCTCATCAAATGTTTTCAACCGATAATTGAAGGCTTAAATATTTGTCTATGCCTATCACAATGATAACAGACATTTGGAGAGTGATTGTTTTCGGTTAAGGAATCAATTCCAAAGGCTGATTGACAATGGGGAATGACTTGAATGAGAATGGATTGAATCTATTAAAAATGGAGAAATGAATGAGGAGTTGCATAAATACTTAGAGTCGGATGGAAAAAGGGATGACAAAAGAAAGCAATGGTTGTGCACTATTTTTGGAGGGGACAGTTTGTCAGGATCGGGTTCCATCTCTATGAAGAAGCATAAAATAGATTTAGATGTGCATTTAATTGATGAGTAAACTATTTGGCGTAATTCCCATATAATATAATCAATACTACGCTCACAAAATGTTCGAAGATGGATATATATATATATATATATATATATATATATATATATATATATTACTTCTACTGTATTAGATACTTCAACTGACTTTGAATGTACACTTCTCTGGATTAAGTTTTAAATTCATAAACATAAGATATTGAAATGCCTCTACTATATAAAAATACAGCTTGAGTCTTCTACGCTATTCACAAGCATGTCATAAATATAGACCTCAACACTCCTTCCAATATGGGAAGTAAAGATCTTGTTGATCAGATGTTGATAAGTTTCCACGACGTTCTTCAGTCTGAACGATATTACGCTATAGCAATGTAATCCTTGGTTGGTCGCAAAATTTTTACTATATTGGTCATAATTGTGCATCTGGATTTGGTTATACCCTGAATAAGCGTGAATGAATGACAGAAGCTAGTTACCATACGTGGAGTCTATGCACTATTCGACTCACGACATCGAGAACGGGTCTTTGGGACATGACCTATTTAGCTCCGTGAAATTGAAGCACATATGCCAATTGTTGTTTTTCTTTTTTACCAGAATCAGGTTGGTCATCCAGGTTGCATATTAGAACACTCTTATATGTCCTACACTAGACATTATATCCATAATACTTGTCGGCTTATCAATAGAGAATGACCTCTTCTTTTGCAAGATAGGTTTGACATTCGGATGACTCACATATTATGGAAAATTATTTATGTCAGTTTTCCATAATTTCTTGTCCAATAAAAGATATCAATATTCTTTGACTGAAAATCCACCTACTATTTCTTCAAAGATCCCAATAACAGTACCTTATGAGTTGGATTATTAGCTCGGTTGAGACTTATATTGTTCTCACCTTTAAGCCATATAAAATACATGTTGTTATATTAAATTATCTCAAGACAATTCACAATAAAGATAACTCCACTATAAGATTTCAATTGGAGTATGAGATGGCTAGTTAACATAAATAAGTCTCGCGATTGAATAATATTTTTCTGGTTTTCAAAACCTTTAAGCTGATTATTCAGATGTTATCTATGTTGATAGTAGTGTTGCAACACTTTTTGTTATCCAAACAATGCATGCAACCTACAAGAGAGATCAGTTGTTGATGAAGTTATGACCTGATTTTGAAATTGCACGGTCTTATATGACAAATCGCAATCATGCATCATCTTTGGATGTAGGGCTGTCAAAAAAATCCGAAAAATCCAATATCCGATCAAAATATTTGATATCAAATCCGAAGAAAAGGATAATATCTGTATTCCAAAGAAAATAATGATATTCGTATCCAAAAATAGCGGATATGGATATAGTCATATCCGTATTTGAAATATCCAATATCCGAAATTTTATAAATAAATGTATATTTTTTTATTTAAGCATGTTTTTTAGCTATCCCACATTGGAAAAAGCAAAACAAATTACTAACAAAGTTAGTCATAAATATGGAGGGTTGTTTTTTTAAAAATTGTATCTTATCCCACATCTAAAGTTGGAAAAAGAGTTGCTACCAAACTGTCTATAAAACACATGGTGGCTTTTATTAACAAATATATATTTTTTAGTCATATGACTCTTATCCCACATCTAAATATGGAAAAGAATTTTACCAAGCTTTCTATAAAACACATGGTGACTTTTCAAAATAAGTATATTTTTCTTAGCATTATCCCATATTTAAAATGAGAATATAAATTTCTACTAAGGAGTCTATAAAAGTAGCCCAATGAATTGTGGCTAAATGAAATTAGTTTAAAAAATTGGTTGAAATTAAGATATTATTCGTATCTGGATAATATTCGTCGGATACAGATTCATGTATAATTTTTTTTTTTTTAAAAATGGATTCAAATTCGGATTTGGATAGTGACTTCACATTTCTGATATGAATATAAGAAGATCTATATCTGAAATGTTCGTTTGACAGCCCTAACTGGATGTGTGTTTGGGCAAACTTCTTTGTAAGGAGCAACGACTGATAACACATGCATCCATGGAACATCAAACTATAGGCTATTCAGCACAATAATAAAATAAAAATATAAACATGTGTATTATCTATTACTATAGTTTTAATGCTTTTAGTTATATTGCTCGGGTTTGTCCCAAAAAGGTCCGTAGTTACTGCAAGAAACAAGGCCATATCATATATGCTTGTCCCATTCGACCTGAATGACAATAAACTAATTTTATTTCATTTCTTAATGCCTTACCGGTTGTTCATGTTCATTATTCAACAACATATTCAAACACATTCACTCTTGAGATGGTACAACAAATGGTCATTTATTCTTTCTCAGTTTTTGGACTTTCAAGTAATTATAAAAATTATTTTACATCATGGTACTTTAACTTTGGAGCCTCTAACCGTATGACCAATTTTGTTGTTTTTCTTTCTAATGTTAGAAATTATTGATGAGTCCGAATTCTGCACGCTACCCGGACAAGGACAGATCGGCCCAAGGCCTCCGGACCGGACAGATCACACGGACCGGACAAATCACTTTGAACACTATGACCATATGACTGTTCGAACTATGACAAAAGTACTAAAAAACCTAAACACTTCTTGACTAAGCTACTTGCTCTCCTACTTAGAGCTCATGGGTCTTTGAACATGACCCGGGTCCATTAAACATGACCCGAAAGCCCATAAGGGCCCAAACATCAGGGTATAAATACCCAACCACCTACATTAAGTGTGGGTAATGAGAATTAACTGCTACCAGGCTGCTTAATTATCTTTCTACTCTCTACTCTATACTCTAAACACATAACACCCTCACACTACTATAAAACACCAACCAAATTACTAGCCTACCCTCAGGCGATTATTATCCACACCAAATTGGCGACCACAGTGGGAGGAGGAAGTGCCTGAATCAAGCATTCAAAACCAGCTAAGAAAATCTATCCGAATGAATCCGGACAATCCAGAAGTACCACCAGCTTTGCTCGAAGTGGTGGGAGAGAACGATGAATACACTATCGAAGAGCGTGATAGGCTAAAGGGTGAAATAGAAGATCTGAGGGCTGAAAAGGCCAAGATGGGCGTGAAAGAAAAGTCCAAAGCATCGGCTGCTGATCACACCGATAACCCCAGAGAACATGAGTCTTCAAAAAATCATGTGAGCACTAAAAAGACTCATGCCAGTTCCAAAAAGTCTCACCGGTCTAAGCCAGTGGAGATTTCTGACTCAAGCTCAGAATCTTCTGATAGCTCTTCGGACAGTGAGGGAATTGAGAAATCCTTATCCTCTAGCAGCGATGAGGGTCGAACTAGAAAGAAGCAAAAGCAAATTAAAAAATATTCAAGAAAAAGGGATAGACATGGAAGGATGAAGAGGAACATTGGTAAAGGGTCATCACACAGCCGGAGGCATGTGGATCGGATGCTGATGGATCCCTTCGCTTTCCACGATGAACCAGGTATCTTTACAACTCCCAATGAGGATACTGTGTTCAGTCGTGGAAGGAATTGGAGGCAATCTCCATTGTCTTCTAAAATTCTGTCCGGAAACCTCCCTAAGAGGTTTGACAGCACCAAAATAGAGAAGTACGATGGCAGTACTAATCCGGACAACCATCTGGAGCAATTTAAAAACTTCATGATGAACTTTGATGACGATGATAAACTACTCTGTAGGGCATTCTCTCAATCATTCACGGGGAGTGCTCTAAAATGGTACAACAGCCTGCCTCAGGGTTGTATTAAAGATTTCGATACTTTTTGGGTAGCCTTTCGAAGGCAGTTCGTAGGGAGTAAAGAGCTAAAAAGCAATGGAGACACAATAATCGATTGTGCCCAGGAACCAAATGAGTCCTTGAAAGAATATATAAGCCGTTTTGTGAACACCAAGAATGGGTTGGCTGATTGCTTCGAGCAGGTAGCAATAGCATCCCTGAGACAGGGTTTGAACCCAGGCAATCTAGCTGATTCAGTGACCAGAAAGAAGGCCATGACATGGGGAGGGTTGCTGAATCAGGTTGGCAAACAAATAAACGTCGATGAAACAAAGAAAACCAGGGTGCACAGGCAGGTGAGGTCTACCCCAGTGGCACCAAATCCCAATCAGAATCAGTCCGGGAACAAAGCAAGAGAGACCGGACAGGGGCATGGTAGGGCAAAAGCTCAGTCTCAGCCAGCTGCTCCTGCTCAAAATCAGCAATCCAGAAACAAGAGAGGGCCATGGGTGCAACCGGAGTGGTTTGCAGAGTTGAAAGAAAGTGTGGCCACTATTTTTGAAAAAACGAAGGAAGAGGTGCATTACCGGAGACCGGTAACACTGCAGTCTCCCAGAGAGCATCGCAATAACTCATTTTGCCAATATCACAATGATATTGGTCATACCACTGATGACTGCATAGCATTGAAATAAGAAGTTCAAAATTTGATTGAAAGGGGAAAGCTGGGGGCTTACGTGAAAAGAAGAGGGGGTAATAGGCCTGATAACACTCACCGGGTTGGTCCAAGTAATGCTGCTCCGGAAGGAGCTATGGTTATAGTTGAAAGGTTTGACGTGGAATATGAGTACTTGGATCCTGATCCAACTCGAAACAGAGTGGGTACAATTGAGGAATGTTCTAGGTCGGCCTCCGGGCTCATTAAGTTTTTCGAGTCACTTACAATTTTTGGAGGGGACACTATGACAGCTCCTACTGCTTCTTCGAGGAAGAGGCATGTTCATACTTTAGCCTCCCAGCTAGAAAGAGGCATGACTTCCTATCAGTCACAAAACTTATTCCCCTTCATTGTTTTTGATGAAGATTATTTAAGAGACATTGCTGGCCCTCATGAGGATGCTGTTGTAATAGGAGCATCTATAGGGGAAATGACATAAGACGAATCCTGGTGGATACTGGAAGCTCAGCCAATATCCTTTTCCTAACCACATACAAGAGAATGAAAAATCCAGCTGTAATTCAGAGTTCGGACAGGTCAATCGTGGGCTTTACAGACAGCTCAGCAGATGTGATCGGAGAGTTCAAAGAAGAAGTGTTATTGGGCAAGGGCCCTTTCAAGAAAATGGTCAGAATACTCTTTATTGTGGTGGATTGTCCCACTTGCTATAATGCTATTCTAGGGAGGTCTTGGCTCTCTAGGATGCATGCAGTGGCTTCAACAGTCCACCAGTGCTTGAAGTATGCTGTTCAGGGACATGTTGGAGTCGTCCGGAGCAGCCAAAAGATTGCAAGAGAATGTTATACCACTGCCCTGGATCCTCGAACGCTAGGGGCAGTCCGTATTAATGAACAATAGCAGTTTGAGGGCCTTTCTGGGGGTGAGGGTGAAATTGATGACCCCAGAGAGACCCCTGGAGTATTGATACCGATCGAAGAGGTAGAAAAACACTGTTTGGAAGATGGGAAAAGTGTCAAGATAGGGTCTAAGATGCCACCTGTGTTAAAAGATGAAATGTTAAAGTTTTTGAAGAACCATCAGCACGTTTTTTCCTGGTGCAATGCTGATGTTACTGGAGTTCCATCAGAAGTGATATCACATCACCTATCTTTCCGGAGAGACGTAGCACCGGTTGCTCAAAAAAGAAGAGCTTTTTCTAAAGAGAAGGCTGATGTCATTGTGCAAGAAGTTGACAGGCTCACAAAGATGAGGCACATCAAGGAGTCTCAATACCCTTTGTGGACTGCCAATCCTGTCTTGGTGAAAAAGAAGAATGACAAGTGGCGCATGTGCATTGATTTCACAGATCTCAATAGATCTTGCCCGAAAGATTTGTATCCAGTTCCCCGGATTGATCAGTTAGTAGACTCTACCTCTGGGAACAAGCTGCTTTCCTTTATGGATGCTTTCTCCGGATACAATCAGATTCAAGTAGATCCAAAGGATCAAGAGCATACCATATTTGTCACTGACAGAGGTCTTCATTGCTACAAAGTAATGCCATTTGGTTTGAAAAATGCTAGGGCTACTTATCAGAGGTTAGTCAACAAGGCATTTGCTGATCAAATTGGAATAAATATGGAAGTGTACATTGATGACATGATGGTGAAGAGTGTAGATGAGAAGTTGCACTTGTCCGATCTCCAAGAAGCTTTTGCCAACTTGGTAAAAGTGAATTTGAAATTAAACTCAGAAAAGTGTGTGTTCAGAGTGCAGTCCGGGAAGTTTCTAGGCTATATCATAAGTGAGCATGGAATACAGCCTGATCCGGACCAGCTAAATGCTCTTTTCCAAATGGAGCCTCCTCGAAACACTAAAGAAGTACAACGGTTAACGGGGAGATTAACTGCCTTAAACAGATTTATCTCAAGGTCTTCGGACAGGTGTGCACCTTTCTTTCAAACTTTGAAGGGTGCAAAGGGATTCGATTGGACCCTACAGTGTGATGAGGCTTTCAGTGAGATCAAGAAGCACCTGTCCTCTCCCAAGACTTTATTTAAACCAGTTGATGGGGAGACCCTCTTCGTATATTTGGCAGTTTCAAGTTATGCCATCAGTGTTGTATTGGTAAGAGAGGTCGATGGACATCCCCATCCAGTATACTACATCAGCAAAAGTTTGATAGATGCAGAAAGGCGTTACTTGAAACTTGAAAAGTTAGCATTAGCCCTGGTGATAGCTGCCAGGAAGATGAGGCCTTATTTCCAGGCTCATCCCATCATCGTCCTGACTTCTTTTCCCCTGAAGAATGTCCTCCAAAAGGCAGATATTTCAAGCAGGATGACTAAGTGGTCAGTAGAGTTGGGGGACTTCGACATAGATTTTTCTCCCCGAACAACAATCAAGGCCCAAGCTGTGGCAGACTTTTTGGTTGAATTCCACTCCGACAGAGATTCGGAGAAAACTACTGATATAAAAGATAAAAAGGTATGGGTCGTCCGAACAGATGGTGGATCTAGCACTACGGGGTGTGGTGCAGGGGTGTGTTTGACTTCCCCGTATGGAAACAAAATGTACCAGGCTATTTGTTTTGCTTTCAGGGCATCTAATAATGAGTCCGAATACGAAGCAGCTATAACTGGTTTAAAGTTAGCCTACATTTGTGGGGCTAAGAGGGTCAAGCTGCTAAGTGACTCCCAACTACTTATCCACCATGCCCAAGGCCAATTTGAGGCTAAGAAGGAGCATCTTGTGAAATATTTACTCCTCCTAAAAAATGAAGCACTTAAGTTTAAAAGTGTTGTCTATGAACATATTCCCCGGGCAGAAAATGAGCTAGCAGACTCACTGGCAACCATAGCATATACGGAGTCATATCCATGGATCCATGTGCTTGAAAGCTCCTCCATCCAACTTTGTAAGGGTAAAGAAGAGGAGATTTTTGAAATACAAGCAAAACAACCTCAAGACTGGAGATTTCCTCTCCTGCAATATCTCTCCGATGGTGTCGTGCCTCCAGATAAGTCACTAGCCAGAACATTGAAACACAAGGCTCGTGGTTTCATCATATTGAGAGAAGTGTTATACAAAAAGTCCTACAGTAAACCTCTCATGCGCTGTTTGGGGGATGAAGAATCACAAGTGGTCCTCTCCGAATTGCACGATGGTGAGGGATCAGCCCATTGTGGGTTTAGAGCTTTGACAAGAAGAGTTTTACTCTCTGGTTATTATTGGCCATCCATCATGAAAGATGCTAAGGAATTGGTAAGAATATGTGACCCATGCCAGAGGTACATCAATGAAATTCATGTGCCAGTCATTCATTTAGAGTCAATTTCTGAGCCTATTCCTTTTGCTCGATGGGGATTGGATTTAGTAGGGCCTCTCCCTGTGACGTCCGGAGGACGCAAAACTATAATTGTGGCCATAGACTACTTCTCGAAGTGGATAGAAGCAGCCCCTCTAGCAGGGACAACATCAAAAGCTATTATAAAATTCATTATATCCAACCTTTGTTGTAGATTTGGTGTCCCACAAAAGATAACCACAGACAATGGGCCACAGTTCGACAATAGGGAAATGGAGAGCTTTTGTGCCTCAAGGGGTATACAACATTGTTTTTCTTCACCTTTCCACCCACAAGCAAATGGGCAGGTTGAAGTGGCTAATAGGACTATACTGTCCGGTTTAAAGAAGAATTTGGAAGGGGCTGCTGGGAAGTGGCCTAGTTATCTACAAGAGGTCTTGTGGGCCTACCGGACAACACCTGGGGCTGCAACACAAGAATCACCCTTCGCTTTGGTCTATGGGATGGATGCATTAGCTCCCATAGAAGCAACTCGCCCCTCCTTTCGTGTTCACAACTTCACCAAACACGCTAACGGAGTGACAATTAGAGGTCAACTTGATTTAGAAGAAAGACGAGTTAAAGCTCACCTTAGAGTTGCACACTATCAAGGCTTGATGAGAAGCAGGTTTGCTTCCAGAGTTAAAAGAAGAGATTTCCAACCAGGGGACAAGGTATTGAGGAAAGTCTTCTTACACACTAAAGAAAAGTTGTTCGGAAAGTTGGCCCCAACTTGGGAGGGTCCGTATATGGTTGTTGAAATAATTAAACCTGGAACATATTGGTTGGAAGACAAAGATGGTAGAGTTCTAACTCATCCTTGGAATATCGAGCATCTCCGGATGTACTTGGAGTAGTACTTGTGTAAATATTTACTTGTTTAAACATCCATGTAAATATTTGGGGGCATACTCTCTCCTCCCTGGTGGCACGTGGAGGTTTTAATGAGGTATTCGGGCTGTTGAATAAAGTTTGATGCCTTCTTAAAAATTTTCTAAGTGTTTTTAAAGTTTTGTCCCTTGTCATACTATCCGGATTGAAATAACTAAGGGCTATTTAAACTCTAGCCGGAGAACTTAAACACTCTCACTATGAAACAACTAAAGGCTACTTAAACTCTGGCTATCAAAATTAGAACAAACAATGAAAGAAGATGATAGTTGCGCAGAACAGAAATATTCATTGAAATAAATAACTTAAAATTGCCTTGGCCTTCCAAGGACTTTTAAATGATCAAAGTAGAACATAAAAAACCTATCCGGTCAGATACCGGACACCATTACAAAAAGAGTGCCTTGGCCTTCCAAGGACTTTAGTCTGGATAGAAAATAAACAAAGTGGATCATAAGTTAAGGTTGAGCCTTTGAAGATGGCTCACCTCCATCTACCTTCTTGCCCTTAGGGTCGTCTTTCTCTTCATCTACCTTCTTGCCCTTAGGGTCGTCTTTTTCTTCATCTGGGCTCTCCCCAGTATGTTCTTCATCACCTGAGGAATCACTAGAGTAGCCATACCTATCGCCTTTGGCCATCGTGTGGTATGGGAGGTCTTCGGGCTCAACATAAAGCCATAAGTCCCCTAGGTTCTTTTTCGGAAACTTTTCATGGAAAAGTAGGACCATGTCAGACCTCACCTTCTCAAGCAGTTGCTCTTCGCTTTTGATCATCTGGTTGGCATATGCATTGATCTTGGCTTGGATCTTAGCATCTTGCTCCTTTAACAAAGTGTTTTTCTCCTCGGCAGCCTTGGATGCTGCATTCTCAAGAGCAACCTTGTCAGTAGTTAAGTTGGTAATGATTTTGTCCTTTGCCTTGGTTTCTTCCTTTGAGGCAATAAGGTCTTTCTCCACATCGGACAGCTTCTCCCGGAGATCTCTGATGGTTTCCTCTAAAGTGGCGAATTTTGTGGCGCTTTCCTTTTGATTTCTCTTCAACTCCTCGTTTGCTTCCTTTAACATGTCAGCATTGGAAGTGGTAGTGCGAAGGTCTTCGGACAGCTTCTCCTTGTCAGACTTAAGGTCTTTAATGATGTCTGCCTGACTCCGAACTTATCTCTCCAACGTAAGTACAGGCTGCACGTTGCTTAACAAGGAGTGGGCTATAGTATCCATTTCACTAGAGACAATAAAAGTATTACCATTAAAATTGACTGTGTTGGAGCTGCTCGGAGGAATGTAAGGCCCTGCAAAGTCATTTCTGGGGAGATTGAGGAAGTATTCACCAAGCTCACCAAGATCGGTGATGTCTACTCCATCAATGTTGAGATCTCCTCCCTCAACCTCATCAGTGTGAAAGTCCCTCGAAATCTCTACGGCGTGCGTTGGGTCAGAAGGCTCAGCTTGGAAAGAAGGCTCCGGAGCCCGGAGAGAAAGCTCATTTCCCTTAGAAGTATTTTTCTTCTTCGCCTCCCGGTCTGCGCCTTCGCTTCCCTGATTGCGATTTCTCTTGGAAGCCCTTGGAGGTTTTGGGAGATTCGTTTCCTGCCTTTCAGTCTCTTGCTCCACTACTTGCAAGAGAACGGCATCAATTTGGCTCTGGGCTGGCCCCTCCGGGACTGTTGGAGCATCCTTCTCAGCATCAGCAGGGTTGGCATCACCCACCACCCTTTTTCCCTTCTTCTTATTGCCCTTCATTTTGCTCGGGACTTTGGCCCGACCTGGCAGGAAGAGTGCCCCATCTGGTTCATGGGTCCTCTTGAGCACAACATCTGGAGAAGGCTGGGTGGTGAGCTCCTCCCAGGTCAAGTCTTTGCGACCTGTGGTGTTCCACAGGTGAGACCTTGCCAAATTTCCACTAGTGAAAGCATCATGGAATTTGTTCCCCCAATTCTCAGCAGTCCAGGCATTAATCTTGCCACAAGTTATCTGCCCGGCTTTCTGATAGTCACTGAACTCCTTGGGCAACACTGCCAAGGTAAAGGTGAGACCCAGTAGTTCGAACTACATTAGATAAGAAAGGGAGACACAAGAAAAATAAAGTAGGAGACTTACCATCACTCCTCCACCTACTTCTGAGGAGGCTTGGGTTCTCTCCGGATTTTATCTTCTTGCCGTTCTCCCAAGCACCACTGACAAATAAGAACTGGGTCCTCCAATTCCTCTCTGCCTCCAGCAAATCATCCACTGCTTTGAAGTTATCCCCCATGTTAAAGTGGTAGAAGGGGATATGATGGTTTCTACATAGGCTAGCCACTGCAGCAAACTCCTCCATGGGCAGAGGGATCCCGGACAGCCTTGATGCCATGATGCATGACATAAGGGTATACCAAGCGTTGGGGCTCAGCTGGCTCGGACAGAGTTTGATCAGATGGAAATATCTGACAATCTCTGGGTCTAGTGGGAACCTGAGCCCCCAGTTGAACAGCTCCGTAAACATGACCACCTCACTCAACTTGCAGTCCATGGGGGTCTCCGGATGTATAGGAATCCTGATCTTTACATTCTCTGGAATGCCCCATTTCGAACGCATCCTGCCCAACTCAGCAGTGTGGATGAATGCATAGTTGATTTTTTGTAAGGAGAGGAGATAATTAACGCTGACCTTGTGAAAACAAGGCCCTACTTTTCCTTCTAGGCTCTCCGGCAGATCCGGATGCCTCAAGTACAACTTCTCCTTGCCTTTGTCCTTCTTGGAAACTATTTCTTTGCTGGTCTGACCGGAGGGCTCAGACTCAAATGGGGCCTCTTCAACAGAGTCCTCCATCACTTCCTCCATGATTGTTGATGGATTTCAGCAGCTGTAGTGGGGGGAGGGTTCAAACTTGACTCAGCCTTATCTCCGGACTGATGGGCCTCAGTGCCCCTTGATTTCTGCTCTCCGGCAGGGTGTTTGGAACAGAAGTTTCTGGTTGAAGGTTTGGATTGGAGCCCTCCGGTCCGGACAACCTGTCCTTAGGGGCTTTAATAGGCACCTCTGATCCGGTGCTGCTGTCCTTTGCCCCCGACCTAGAGGGAGTATTTTTGGTCCCCAGGCCTTTAACCAACCGGCCTTTCCTCTTGCCAACCAGCTTCTCAGGAAAGTGCTCCGTATCCGATCCCATTGCAATAAAGGGAGAAGGTTTTCTAAGGCTAGTGGTTGTAACTCCTGGCTCGACAGCAGGCACCGATTCCTGAACTGAGGAACCAGAGATTATGGGGGAGAGGTTGGTTTGAAATAGTTTCCTAGGCTTAGTACCTTTGGAAGAGGACGAGCCTCGATCTGACTCGGTAGCAGAGGTGTTTAGTCTCTCAACAGGCGAGGTGGGCAACCCTGCTGCGATCCGTCTTTCTCTTTCAACTTTTTGAGCCTTCTCTAACTCAGAAAGATTGAGCCACCCGCCTTTGACAAGAGCGTTCCTCGCTGTAAACATAAACTATTGAACTAAACTTTTGCTTTATAGAAAAAAAGCTTTGAGAGTTTTTGCAGAAGTAAATTTGAAGGAGATGGTGAAACAGTAGAAATGAGTTTGTATTTATAGTAAATCTGAAAAAAGAAGTTGATTCCTAGGAGAATTCGAAAATTTTGGCAATGATTAAAAAACGGCGCTGATGTCACCACCTGTAATCAAAGAGGTTGCTTTTCGAAGAAGGTGGGTTCGAAATTCAAGGTGAAAAAACAGCTGAAGCAACCAATCAGAGAGCGACACGTGTCCCACGAACTCTAGCAAAAACCATTTTGAATTCGTGAAGCTTTATCTGTCCGGATAAACCCATAGACCTGTCCGGATTAAAACTACCCCTGACATCGGACTGTTTTTCAGGTCTTTGGCAAGAGTATTTGCACAAACACCTAAAAAAGGGGCTCCTGATGAGTCCGAATTATGCACGCTACCCGGACAAGGAAATATCGGCCTAAGGCCTCCGGACCGGACATATCACACGGACCGAACAAATCACTTTGAACACTATGACCATAGGACTGTTCGAACTATGACAAAAGTACTAAAAAACCTAAACACTTCTTGACTAAGCTACTTGCTCTCCTACTTAGAGCTCATGGGTCTTTGAACATGACCCGGGTCCATTAAACATGACCCGAAAGCCCATAAGGGCCCAAACATCAGGGTATAAATACCCAACCACCTGCATTAAGTGTGGGTAATGAGAATTAACTGCTACCAGGCTGCTTAATTATCTCTCTACTCTCTACTCTCTACTCTAAACACATAACACCCTCACACTACTATTAAACACCAACCAAATTACTAGCCTACCCTCAGGCGATTATTATCCACACCAATTATGATGAAAATCTGAAAATTAACATTGTTGATGGCAATGAGGGCATAAATATTCGAGGGGCAAATCGGACTAAAGATCAGTATTCTTTTTTTTTATTATTATTTAAATGTAATTATTATTTTTATTTTGGGGCTTAAATGGGTTTTGGACCTTGGATTTTGGTGATTAGAGGTTGGCCTATAAAATTAGTTCGGCTCGTTAGACCCATTAAGGTGATTGAGCCTATAAAATGGATTTTAGGGAACATTTAATGATGATGAAGCATTTACTACTAAAATCACATATTTTTCACTCTAAAGAGTTACTTAAGCACCTTTTTTATCTCTCTATTTTTTACCTAAAATTAACTTCTCCTTTTCTATTTTACCAAATAACCCCTCAAATTAAATTTATTTACATAAAATTTGCGATTACATTGGGAAGCTCTCAAAGGTAGCCGAATAACAAAATTCAAAACCTAACGTACAAAAAATTACCTTTGGAACCCTCCACAACATGAATCCTGAAATGTAAATAAATCATATCCTAGAGAATGATGGAGTTAGGATAAAAACATAATCACATATAAATGATGAGAACCATAAAAGACTTCTCATGCGAGAACTAGGGATTATTCTAGTTCTTCAAAATCTAGTAAAGATTGAAATTTAGTAAAAATCATCAAGCTTCATAAAAGCGTAGAACTAGGGATTATTCTAGTTATTCGAAATCTAGTAAATATTGAAATTTTGGGTCTGTAATGTCCTCGTCTTCTTCGAGCAGTGATCATTATTTGTATGGGCTCAAGAAGTACAATGAGCTTAGTTTGAGAAATTTCTTCATACAGTTATTTCTTTTAGTTTTACACAAAGTCAATGATTATTCTCTATTTTTCTACGCGTTTACATCAGGTATAGTCATTCTTTTGGTTTATGTGGATGATATTATCATTACTAGTAGTGACTGTACTTTAATTACTAAGCTTAAAAAATAATCACATGCAACTTTCTATATGAAATATATTGGCTAGTTTACATACTTTTTAGGATTAGAATTTCATTATCGGACCAATGATATTTTTGTGAACCAAGATAAGTATATTTAAGATCTTATCACTTTGCTAGTTTGAAGGCTATTTCTTTTGTTGATACTTCTATGAAGATAAATATCAAATATATGAAATATGAAGGAAAACTTTTAAATGATCCTACACTTTATCACGCTTGGTCGGAGTTTTGTCTATTTGACCACTACGCATCTTAATATCTCATATGATATTCATTAGGTCATTTGATTTATGTTCTCTCCTCGTCATCTCCAAATTGTTTTTGTTCGATAGATCATTCGTTATCTTCAAGGTTCATCTACTAGGTATTTTTTATTTGCTAGTGGCTCACCTCTTCAACTTCTTTCCAATAATGATGTTGATTGGGTTGGAAGTCAAGATACATGTTGATCTACTATGGGTTGTTATATGTTTTGAAGTGATGTTTTAATTTATTGGAAGTGTAAGAAATAAGATTATGTTTCTAATATCCTCTAATGAGCTTGAGTATCGAGCAATATCGACCATTTTATTCTAAAATTTTATGACTACGAGGTATTCTTCATGAGCTTAGATTTTCTCAGACAACTTATACTTTTTTTCATGCTAATAACACCAATGCTATTTTGATTGCCACTAATCTTTTTTCATGAACGTATTAAGCACATTGAAGTTAATTATCATTCTATTGAAGATACTTTGCAAAATTAGAAGATAAATTTTCCTCATATCTCTCATAATATCAGAGACTTAAAATAATGACATTAAGGTTACTTTCAATTATTGTAAAGATATGAGAAAAGATTTATATTATTTGTAAATATAAAGGACCACAAAGAAATTTTTCCTTTTTATGTAACAGATTCATTTAGTCCTCTTGCGTGCCTATATATAAAGCATAAGACTTTAAATAAAGGGTTCAAATTTTATGATCTAAGATAGACTTTGTTAAATTGTTTCTCTCTCGAAAATTTACACACTTTAATTTTCTCTTAATATTTTCATCTTCTTTTCCACAAACACAAGTTTAATTCATTTAACTCATCATGATCTCTCTTATATTTAAGAGCTATGACATATTAATTTATTGTTGGCAAATTGTTACTAGACGCTTACCAACATCAATTTAAGGGATGATGTCCAAGACAATAAATTATTTTTAAAAAATAATCTCATTATTTATTAAAATACTCATATAATATATTTTATTGATATTGATTATATAATATTATAGTCAATTATACAGCCACTAGTCTAAAAATTTATTTAATATATAATAAATGTATTAATTATTATAACTGCCATAAACTATAATAAAAAGAGAATAAAAACAAAAAGTAAACATACACTTTTCAAAAATAATTTTATTTTGACAATGAGATAAATAAGTTGTGCATTTGGAGTAGTAATAGTACTAAACTCGGTATCCTCTAATATTTCCCAAAAACATAAAAGTAAGAAAATATAGCCAATAACATATACCTAATAAAAGAATATAGAAAAAAATATGAAAGAAAGATGAGTAAGAAACAATGAAAACTGGCTAAATAAATAGGAGAGATGACACAAATAAAGAAAATGAGAGAAAAACTCGGAAATGAGGCAAAAGACGGCGACGATACTGCTAAGAGAAGAAATCATTGGTGGTTGTTATAATGGTGCGATATTGCTATCTAATGTGGATGACACACAATATCATTTTAACTACACATATGTTTCATTGGAGTTGCTCTAGGAGTATAAGACGAAAAAGAGATAACCAATTTTTGTTATTTAGGTTTTAGATTTCAGAAGAGATTAACAAATGAAAGAGAGAGTCATATAGGTAAAAAAAATACACTAAGATAGGTTTTGAGTTTTGACGTTTTATTTTTTAATTTAATACCTCATGTTTGGTTCTTAATGTGCACATATTGGTTTTCGGTTCCTAACCGAATCGAACCGAGAACCATCAAAATTTAGTTATGGAACCATTCGAGTATTAATAAGTAACCGAAACAGAACCTAATCCTTTATTTCGGTCGTTTTAGTTTGGTTCTTCGGTTCCATACTCAAATTCTCATGTCTAGACATGCCACAAGAATACAGAAAAGGAAAAGTAAAACAAATTACATTGAACCAATTGGGGATATGTGGAAATGGGTCTCAATTTGTAAACAAGTTTCTCAATTTGAGATGACTACAAAAGATTTTCATTTTGGTAACATATTTCTCCAAAATATTGTTCCCTTATTAAATTATTGGTTTGGTTCTAAACCGTGTTCTCATCATCTCATACAATGGGCCTCTGTAAATATCCAACCTTCCAATGAAGAAAAAAATATACAATGAACATAACAAGAAACTTACGATATTTTAAAATTATAAGATATTTAACTATTCATGCAAAATAAGTTTTTTTTACAGTGCACCACTTAAAAAATATAAAACATGACCATCACCCTTAGTTATTTGCAAACTAATGAAAAAGGATCGGTATCAAAATCAAATACAAAAAATAAAAAAACAAATAAATTATAGATTGGATGAAGTTAGCACTCTACCATCTATATCCTAACATATATAACGACTCATATCATGACCAAACAATGCATTACAAAAACAATATAAAAAAGAATAATTTTTTAAACATCTCATCCACCCCATTCAAGTTATATAACATTTTTATAAATAGTATTGCGCTCATACATTAGATTAAGGAATTCATAGCAAAAAGACTAGTATTGATTACTAATTTCTATTAAGAGACCTCTCATAAAAAATATAATAATTTGTATCTTATAAACATCACTAATTCTTGAGAAAAAATGATCACACGTTTGATATCTATTTTAAGAATCAATATTAAAATACAAGTGAATGAAGAAAAAAACTAACAACAAAATGTTTTTATTGAACGAAAAGAACAAGACTAACGTAACCATATTAGATCATAAATTCTCATCCTAAATCATATTGTTTCCATTATTACCGAAATGAGTAAAAAAATAATTATATAAAAAAAAACACAATAAATACATTTGACACTAAAACCACTTGCAATGAATTGAATTATCTATTGTATATTTTTTCTGACATTCTAAATCTATAACCAAATTCAAAAATGTGTTTTGATTTGCTATTAGATGTATGGGTTAATTTCTAGTTTTTTTAAATAGATTTTTTTATTGGAATAGAGAGAAAAAGTTAAACAACCGAAAAGTATAGATGATAATGGGTAGAAAGAGTTGCGAGTATTGCTAAACCCATATCACATCCCGCTTTTACATTTTTAAACTCGTCGGGTTTGAGTACCTCTCTGGGTTAGACATTTTCTCTATCTCCAAACTCGTCGGATTCGGGTACCCACACTAGTTTACCCATTGATAATTTATTTATCCATAATTTTTTTAATTAACCACTTAATAAAAAATTAGAAAAACTATTATTATTATTATTATTATTATTATTATTATTATTATTATTATTATTATTATGGAAAGTATAAACTCTTTAAATTTAGTAACAAATTAGTAACAACTTTAGAAATAATATTTATTATTTACAATTCATAGTTAATTAAGTTTTTAATAAATTATATTTGTTTTTCAAATATATAAATATTAAATAAATTATAACTTCTTTTATATGTAAAATGATATTTTTAAAAATATAATATATCTAGTGATAGTTATCAAATATTTTATTATTTATCATCATAAATTGATTTCTCGTAAAACATAAATTGATACGGTCAGCCTTGTAGAGAAAAATAATTTTTGTTTAAAAATAAATTTTAAGATCAAATCTAATGTTTAAATGTAGAATGATATTTTTCAAATATCATAATTAAGTGTACATATTTTGTTATCTATTATCAATAAGGTCAAGCTATATATACCCAATTCGGGTTTAAGTATACCCAATTTTGAGTATACCCAAAGATGATCTAAGTATACCCAAATTTTGACAAAAATACCTTTTTCTAGGTATATAAGGTTTTTTTTACTAATCTTATCCACCTCATTTTTTTCTCTTACACTCTCTAACTTCTCTCTAAAACCTTCAAGTTCTCTCTAATTTATCCGGCGAACTAAAATCCGGCGAACTAAAATATAAAAACTTAGTCTTAATATCAAAATTTAGGGTTATGGTTGAATTAGGTAAAAAAATCAGAATTTTAAAGTGTTTGGAGGCCATTTTCCGGCCGGAATTCGACCGGAAAATGGCCATTTGCAAAGGCTGAGCGTACCATAGGTACAGGGGGGGCATACCGGCCGGTACAGACCCTCTGTACCGACCGTACAGGGGGTACGCACCATGGTACAGAGGGGGTGTACCGGTCGGTACGCCCCCCCCCCCCCTTTACCTATGGTACGCTCGGCCTTCGCAAATGGCCATTTTCCGGCCGATTTTCGGCCGGAAAATGGCTTCCAAACACCCGAAAATTATGATTTTTTTAGTAATTAAATTTTTAATTTTTTTTTAAAAAAATCTTAAAAAAACAAGTTTTGATTTTGTGTTTTCATTAGAAGAAGTTTAAAAAAATTAAAAAGAGTTTGAATGTTCTTGAGGCAACTTTGAATGTTAAAGAACAATTTGAAGAATTTCACAAAATTGTAGTAATATGGGGTTTGATCTAGTAGAGAGTTGTGTTTTTTTGGGTATACATAACCAAATAGATTGTTTTGTGAATTGGGTGTATCTAGGATATACTTAGTGTTTTTTTTACTTAGTCGCGATTCAGATATTAAATGAAATTTCAAGGGTTTTTTCGTCCTAAAAAAATCAAACAAAAGTCAACTGCGTTTTTTGGGTATACTTAAATCACATTTGGGTATATATAGCCATACCCTATCTTATTGATTTAGGAAAATCATAACTAATTTCATACTATATAAGTTATAGAGTATAGAGAAAACGTAAAATTGTTTAAAAACAAAAAAAATCAAATTTAATATTCAAATGTCTAATATTGTAAAAAATATTGTATAGATGTTTTTCTTAATGAATATTTTATACTCAATGTTTTAGATGGAAATAATATTTTGTATAGGAGAATAATTGTTGATTCTAAAATATTTTATATTAATTGATATATAATTTATAGAGCATAATTAATTAATGTTATTTACTATTTGGTACTTTTTTTCTAGCGGGATGTTGAAGATATTTATATTTTATGGATTTTTTTTATAATATTTTTTTGGCATACCCTAAATTTTCATACCCGTCTATTATTTATTTATTTATTTATTTATAGGGTCAACCTATTTCCTCCATCAATTTTTTTATTTCCCCATAAATAAATAAAAACTCTATTTTGTTATTTCCTCCATAAAAGAAATAACATATTTAGCCTTTTTTTTATTTCATCCAAAAACTCATTCATTCTCCACCAACTCCATCGACTTCTACCACCATCTCAACTATGTCCCACCCTATCCCAACTATCTCTCACTCTATTAACTTCTGCACACCCAACCAGCCTTATTAGGTTCTCACCGTCAATCACCCATAAACCCTAACCCTAGCCTAGCTACAATAAAAAAACGGTCTCATCTCAGATTTCTCTTCAAATCTTGAAAAATAACAAACCCTAGCCACCTATTCGATTTATCTTCTAATCTTGAAAAACAACATTAATTTTTCTCGAATTCATCTAAGGTAGACATCATTTTTTATTTTAAAAACACAACACTTAAAAATGCACCACTATTTATTGAAACAGACGAAATGCACCTAATTCAGAGACGACATCTCAGAATTAAGTGCATTTTTGGGTCAAGCTATATATACCCAAATGTGGTTTAAGTATACCCAATTTTGAGTTTACCCAAAGGTGGTATAAGTTTACCCAAATTTTGACAAAATACCCTTTTATGGGTATATAAGGTTTTTTTACTAACCTTCATCCACCTCATTTTTTCTCTTACACTCCCTAACTTCTCTCTAAAACCTTCAAGTTCTCTCTAATTTATCCAGCTAACTAAAATTCGGCGAACTAAAATATGAAAACTTAGTGTTAGTATCAAAATTAGGGTTATGGTTGAATTAGGTAAAATAAATCATAATTTTAGGGTGTTTGGAGGCTATTTTCCAGCCGGAATTCGGCCGGAAAATGGCCAGCAGCGAAGGCTGAGTGCACCATAGGTACAGGGGGTCTGTACCAGCCGATACACCCCCTCTGTACCCACCGATACCTCCCCTATACCAATGGTACAGGGGTATCGTACCCTTTTGTATGCTACGCCTGTACCATCGGTACAAAGGGGGTGTACCGGCTGGTACAGACCCCTTGTACGTATGGTGCGCTCAGCCTTCGCTGCCGGCAATATTCAGGCCGAATTCCGGCCGAAAAATGGCCTCTAAACACCATAAAATTATGGTTTTTTTAATAATTAAATCCTTATTATTATTTTTTTAAAAAAACTTCAAAAAAAAAAATAAGTTTTTACCTTAATTTCGGCCGATTCATGTTTGATTTTGTGTTTTTATTAGAAGAAGTTTAAATTTTTTTTGAAAAGAGTTTGATGTTCTTGAGTCAACTTTGAATGTTCAAGAACAATTTGAAGAACTTCACAAAATTGTAGTAATATGGGGTTTGATCTAGTAGGGAGTTGTGTTTTTTGGGTATACATGGTGGATATTAAATAAAAGTTCAAAGATTTTTTCGTCCTAAAAAAGTCAAACAAAAGTCAACTTCGTTTTTTTTGGTATATTTAAACCACATTTTGGTATATATAACCATACCTTTTTTATATATAAAAAATACAAGTGCTGTCACGAATCGGGATCTTTGGTTGATTGGGTGATGTTATCCGGTGTTATGGTTTGGGTGTCTTCCTCTTTAATGAGTAATCTTTAAACAATTTGATTTTTTTATTTGTTTTTAGGGTTTAATTTTAAAAGATAAATCATATATGTTGGATTTGATTAAAGGATTTCATAATGGTTAATGGCATGAAGTTATAAATTTGAAAATAAAATTAGGGCAAAATAGTAAAAGTAAATAATAATTTTTTTAAATATGAAGGAAATAAAAAATATGATAATATCTGCACCCTTATTTATATTATTTTAGTTGTAAGTTTGAAACCGGATAATACAATAAAAATTGCTAGAGCCCAATATACTCCGTGAAAAGTACCATGTTTTGATTTTTTAATATTTACAACATTGTCATTCATAAAAAAAATCTAAAATTCTTTGAAGTTTAATTAATTACGTTGCATGCCATTATTTAGTTTATGAAGTTGCAAAACACAAAATCTATTCCAACATAACATTTTACTTCATAAAACTCACTAAAATCATAAAAACTCAAAATTTAAACTAACCAATTTTTTTTAACTCTATTAAATTTTAAAATCATGACCGAAATGGCGACAAAACCTGTTTTTTAGAGGCTAACGTGAACATGGATAAAGTATACACCCTTATATATTTTTATTTCAAAAAAATAGTTTAAAAAATGAAAAAACACTCGATTCTGTCCATCCATGCGGTGTTCGTCGCCATCATCATGTCGAAGAAGATAACATTTCTCGCCAAACAGATGGCGGTCATCATGTCGAAGAAGATGACATTTCCCGGCAAACAGATGGCGGATACAATGATCTTGGTCCCATGATACTGACAGACAGACCTGTATCGTATTTTTTAACTTAACATTTATTTTTTAATTTTATTTAATTTTATTATTTTTAGAACATTATCACTTACAAAAGACAAATACTAACTACAAACAATATCAATTTACATCAAAACTAAATACACATTGTGATTTGAGAAACTTTTATAATAAGTAAGAGGTAAATATGTTTTTTTTTCAAATAGTTTATTAAGTGTTATAATATATGATTAAGTGAGTTTTAAAGTACACATTTTAATTGTTAGTGTTAGTGTTAATTTATTTAGTTTTAGTGGTAAAACTTTTAATTTTAGGAATGTTTATATTTAAAAAATGAAGTAAAAGCGCAGGAAGAAAATAATAATTTTACAGACTAATTATATTTATTCGTAACATAATTTGGTTTTTTAATAGCAATTTTCAAATAGTATCATTATTGATTAGTTATTTTTTGGGATTTTCTTCTTATGAAACTATGTAAATCTCGGTTGGCCTCTATGATATTTGGTGAGAAATGTGATGATATCGTTAATTTTTTGGGTTATTTTTCAATGTTTTTATTTTATGAGTTTATTTGTGTTATATTATAAGGGTGACCGTGCCTCCTAATTTTTTATCTTATTATTCCTCCTTTATCAGATCTAATTATATTACAGTAGAAACTCTATAAAATAATACACTCGGGACCACCAAAATTTATTAATTAATCGATAAATTAATTATTAATTTATATATTTATTAATATTTTATTAATTTATAGTAAAATACTTAGTTTACAAACACCTTTCAAGCTTCCAATTAAATATTGTACAATATAAAATGCATGTATATCAAATGAAGGGCCCAATTTGAAAGAAATCTTTAATCCTCCACCTTATTATGCTTCTTGTGTTCAATGTATCACTTTATGAACATTAAACATATTTTCTATATAAATACAAGATAACAAACAAATCATACACACAACATGACTTCCCATCTTAAAGGTGTGAAAAAAAACAACAATGACAGACGAGATTCGAAGAGCATTATGCAAGCACAACAAGGATAATCCAAGTCTCACTCAAACACAATTGCAAGAATGGGTTCATAGTAACTATGGTTTGCAGGTGAGTCAAGCGACAATATCGAATACAGTCTAGCGGTCTTTAGAGCATCTCTCACTTGCTCCCGAAAGAGGCGATGTTAAGCGACACAAACCGACAAAATTTCCTGAACTAGAAAAATCTATCTAGGAATGGATTCTTCAATATCGAGAAGTTATACAATGGAACCACCTTCGCGAAACGAAGCTATTAAAGCGACAATCACATCGAACAATTTCTTGTTGAGCTAGGAGAAAACAAAACAAGAAATTCTTACCATGCTAAAGAAAATTAGAGACGAGATTCAAGGGGAAATTGATTTTAACAAAAAAAACAAAAGACAATTGAGTCATTTTTCAAGAAACCTTCATAAAGTATTCATGTAATATGCTATAGGTAAAGAATTATTAATTTATATTTTATATTTGATCTAAAGAAATTATCAAAAATGTATTATCTTAAAATTTTAGCGAATTATTAATTTAGCACCCAATCCCGAACATACCAAAAATATTATCTTAAATTTTTTATTAAATAATCGAATATTAATTTATCGAGTTTCTATATTTGGTTTTAATCAAAAGAAAGTTATTTGGATCTGTATTTGGGGCCACGAAAACACCTGTCCGACCATATGGTATAAGTTATAAATCAATGGCATTAGAATTATAAAAAGAAATTCAGTGCCAAAACTAGGTTAATTGAAGAGAACATTGAAAACCAGAATCGTATATTTTCATGTTCTTCTAGTATATCTAATGAGTTCCCTGAATGTAATCTTCATGCATATTCATCAACTCCTCTGCTACCTGCTTCATAACATAGAATAACATATTAAAACATGTATAATCGGCTTAATATTATATATAATAATAAAAACCTATTTAAAAATTCAACTTTTGAAATTATAAAATGGGTTTTGGATTGAGATCCAATCTCCATGGAGATTGGAGGTAAAGTTGAATACCTCTTCAATACTACCATCTTCTAACTCAGTGTTGAAAGAAAGTAACATTCTTTCATGTAGCAAGTTCTCTATCTCTTCAACTGAAACTCTACCTGCCATTATATAATATATTAAAAATTTACCATTTACAACAACAACAATAAGATCATAATCCATTTTTTATTTATGTCCTCCAAAATTCTATCAGAAGAAAACCTTTAGAATTAGAAAAAGAGAAGAAGATATCAGAAGCAAGTTGATGTGATTTCAAGAGGGAGTCACGGCCTCCCCATTGGTTCTGTACCGCCATTTGCAATCCCATCCATCTCGAAAGAATCGATTCGATCCTCTCTTCTAAAGAAACCATGTCCTCCCCTCTCTCTCTTTATCTCCCTCCTTCTCTCTTTGTTCATAAAGTATTTGAGAGAGAATTTGGTTTTCTTAAGATAGCAGGGAAAGCAGATCGAAGAATAGGATACTATTCTTTTGCTGACAAAAATTGACTATAATAAGCGTAGAATATATCAATAGTCAATTCTATTTCTTTTAATAATAATTTTATGGGTTTGGCTAAATTAGGGCCTTCAATGATAACCAGCTCCAAAATTTCAGCGCCCGTTTTTTATCTCGCCGGTTGAGACCCTTTCCACCGGCGGGGAACCTTACCCCGGCGGGTGAAACAGCTTTTCCGCCGGGTGGAAGGGTCTCAACCGGCGGTTGTGAAAGGTTCAACCGTCGGCGTAAGAGTAAAATTGTAAAACTTCAAAAACGCTTGTTTTTTGGGGCTGGTTAACATATTTTGGACCCGAATTTAGCGGAACCCTAATTTTATTTTATTACACTTTTACCCTCCCTTTTAAATCTTATCCGGTTTATCAATGTCTTATCATCCCAATACGGGTACAGACAGTACTGTCGTCTTAGGAGACAAAAATGGCATTACCGACGGGAGCGATTCTCAACCACATAGCAAGGGAAAGCTCAGACATAGATCGTCTCGCTAATTTCTACAAACAGGTAATGAATGACAATTATTTTAATTTAGTTAACTAATCATTTGATATGATTATTCTCTACTCATTTTAAACTTTGATTTGTACAGGTATTTGGGTTCGAGGAGATAGAGTCACCGGATTTCGGGTGTAAGGTTATTTGGTTGAGTTTACCAGGCGCTTTCACTCTTCACTTGATCGAGAGAAACCCTAATTCGAAACTTCCAGAAGGTCCATTTAATGCCACGTCAGCTGTTCTTCAACCAGAGGATCTTTCTCGTGGTCATCATCTCTGTATCTCTGTATCCAATTTCGATTCCTTTGTTCAATCTCTCGAGGTACTACTGTTTTGTGTCTTTACTTAATTCGGGTTCAAGTAAGTTTTGATTTTGAATTTGTGATATTCTTTGGTTTAGTTTAGGCTCTGTTTGGATGGTCATGAATTTGTTTGAATATCCAATGGATTTTGAGAATTCTTATTGAAGATGAAAGTAGAATTTGTTTCGACAAACAAACACGGACTTAATATTTTCAGGGAATTGTTACCATTTCCAACATTCTATTTTCATCTTCTTTTACAGGAAAAGGGAATAAAAAATTTCCAGAGATCACGGCCGGATGGGAAAGTTAAACAAGTTTTCTTCTTTGATCCTGATGGTAAGCAATTTTCGAATTGAGGATTGATAAATCAAACAACTTTTATTTCGGCTATTAGGTATGCTATAAATCTTCAGCCAAAAGGGGCCGAAAACTAATGGAACCTGATTATCCATGTTGATTCTGGTTAGATAAAGTATTGCTCTTTTCTGAGTTATTGAACTTATATTAGATTAGTTAATCATAGCTCAAACTTTCTGGTGTTCAAGAGAAGAGTTATGGAGGGTTTGGTTCGAGAATATTGTACAATTTTATGAGTTACCGGTTGTAATGAGCTTGACTGGGTTAGGGTTATTATTATTACTTAGATCTAATGGTTTAAGTAAAATAAGTGATATAGGGTATGAAAAAAGTGACTGGATCCCTAAAATTTTACTTCATTGTGCAGGTAACGGGTTAGAGGTTGCGAGTCCAGTGGCTTAGAAGGGAGGTAGCAAGCTAAAAAGGTTTTGAAAAGCTTGAAAGAATTGCAATAAATGAATAGTAGAAACTCTGCTTCAGACGTTAATCAATGTATATTGGTTCCTTGTTCTAATACCTTTACTGTATCTACAAAACTCAAAATGTTGAACTAGGGTTGCTTGCCAGTGTTTTTAGTATACTTGCTTCCGTATGTTTCAATCAGGCTAAACGTCTAGTTGAATGGGAAAAGGATCCCTTGAAGTGTAGCTGTGAGTATCATAATTTCAAATGATATGCATCTCTAGGGCCGTCGGGGCTGCATCTGATCCTGACTGTAAAAACGATTTCTAAACATCAATCTTGGATTTTAAAGACTGAAATACTGTCCGATCTCGTTGCCTATTCTATCTTGATCTCTCGAAAGGAGATTGAGAAAAGAGAAATAAAAATTAAATAGGAGAAAGAAAGGCGTGTTGCAGTCGAATGAGAAAAATTGTTAGGCAGGAAGGAGAAAGAAAACTTCTAAAAGGTTAGGACGTTGGACGGAATTTTTTTTTCTTTTTCAGATAAAACAATATTATTATTAATAAAGCCATACAACAGTTAGACCCAAAGTTGACCCACATATTAAGGCCAGCAAAAGGGTTACAAAAGAGAACTTAAATTTTCCCTTTGAGAAAGGGAAATTAAATTTTTTTATTTTTCCATTTTTAGACTATCGATTTCCTTTCAAAACCTAGAGAGGATTATCCAATCTCCAACGAAGACATGTTGAACAAATATCTTCCTTTCAAAACCTAGAGAGGATTATCCAATCTCCAACGAAGACATGTTGAACAAATATCTTCTCCTTTACGACTATGATGAATTCTTATCTTTTTTGTTTCAAGTTTTCATCATCTCCTTCGTATCTTTATCAACTCAACCTGCAATTATAAAAGAAAATGGTTATGTCAAGCAAGGCTTACTGTCAGTTAGTGACCATAAATAAAGTAAATTCATTGTTTAACATCAATCAAGAACTTAATCATCCAAATTAAAGTAACCTATATTTAAACTTTCTAATAATGTAATAGCTTTTAATCGTAAAAGAGTTTCCAATTTATTGAATTCAGCTTTCATCTTACATTTAAGGGTCCATCTTGCAAGCCAATCGACTGTTTGATTTCGGACCTTGGAAATGTAAGAGATGTTCATATAAGAGGAGAATAATATTCTACAACAACTAAGAATCTGTTTAAAATGAAAATGATACTTTCCGTCAAATATCATGTTAATCAACATAAGAGAATCGACTTCAATTTCCACCTTGCTCCATCCATTTTTCTTGCAGAGAAGCAGACCATCAAGTAAAGCTTGTGATTCAACCATGATCAGTGTCATTTTGTCGTACAGATTAGTACCTCATTTAACTATGTTGCCATTGTGATCACGAATCCGAAAGCCTCCTCCAAAGTTACCATTTTTATGACAAGAAGCGTCATAGTTAAGCTTAATGTAATTTTCTTTCGGGGGACACCATTTCTGGTAAATAGGCTTACTCTCTTCCAAAATATAGCATGAGCAACCCAGGTTTTTCGCAATGTGGAGATCTTTGTACCAATGTTTAGATTTAAGAGTTTTAGAGTGGTCAAGACTTATAATAATATAGTTAATGTACCTGATAGCAGCCTCAGTGTTTAGCTCTTTTTTCTATATTTCTTGTTGTTCCTCGCCTTCCATATGGTCCAGAGAATAATGATAGGTAAAATAGTTCTAATATGAACATAACTATTGGTAGACTAAAACCAGGTACGAATCATATGGGTTATAGTCATATATTTATCCACTCTAATCTTAGAGATATATCCATAATATGACCAAAGACTCCAAGCAAAATCACAGTTTATAAACAAATGAATAAGAGACTCAATATTACAGCACAACTGAACTTTGAGACAGTAGTTAGATGTTTTTTTGTAGGATAGTGTCGACATAAATAAAGTTATGGATGAGTTTCCAAGCAATAAAAGATTTTTTTTGGGAATAACATAGTTCCACATCTTACCAAATATGTCGGATTTATTCTGCTTGTTTCTCACCTGATTCCAGGTAAGTTTAGTATTAAATTTGGTGTCAGTAGAAAGGGTCCAAACTATAGTATCCTCAATCTGATCATTGATTTTTGTTTTGTGAATTAAATCAATGTTGGTTTGGTTGAGGAACATCCTTAGCTTGTAGTCATCCCACTTGTTATCATTCCAAAATTCAATGAATTTTTGTTACTTGTAACCAGTTTTATTACATTTATTATTAAGAGTAACAAGAGGAGGAGAGCCATACCAATTTTCTAACAAGAATTCCACATTTCCTTTGCCTAAGTTCCACCTTATATTAGGCTCAACAACATCTTTGATTTTGCAAAACCTTTTCCAGTTACTAGAGCCAGTTTTTTTTGTAGGATATTTGCAAAGGATGAAGGGAATTGCATTAAATATCATTCATAAGGTTAGCCCAGAGACCTTCATTGTTTTTAAAATTAAGCCACAACTTACAGTCAAAAGTAACCTGCAGATAAGAAAGTTCACGAATGTTGAGGCCACCTTCTTTGTATGTTTTACACATATCTTCCTAGTTAGACAAATGCATCCTCTTCTCAGTAGAATTAGTCCCCCACACGAACTTATTTAAGATTTTGTTAGTTCTATTTATAATAGTCTTGGGGATCAGACAACTTTGACACCAATAAGTAGGAATCGATAACACTGAGTTAATATGAGTGATTCTGCCACCAAACGAGAGTTTTTTTTATCTTCCCACTCTCTGATCTTAGCATTAATTTTGTTGAGCATATGCATATAGTTACGATATTTGTTATTATTGTTCAAAGTGATTCCCAGATACTCAGTAGGTAAGGTGCTAGAACTGAACCCTGAAAGATTAGTTAGAGCATATATCCTAGTGTTGTTTATGCTAGAAGATAAAATGATTTTCGTTTATCATTGTCAATCAATTGGCCATAAACATTTTGATAGATTTGCAGAAAGTTACTTTTTTAAATTATTTGATCAGTACTATTAGTGAAAATCAATATATCATTAGCAAAAACTAGACTAGGAATAAGAACTATACTTTTAGATTGAAATTGCATATCTTTATTGCTATAAAACAAATTATGAAGCCCTCTGATAAGGACTTCTTCAGCCAGGATGAAAAGACTGGGGGACAAGGGATCCCTCTGTCTTAAACCCCTTATGATTTTGAAGAAATCATAAACCTTACCATTGATCAGTAAGGACATACGAACATTACTAATTAAATTCCTTATCAGTTTAATGAAATAATCAGAAAAACCAAAGGCCTTCAGGACCTTCAGAATATATCGGTGAGCAAGCTTGTCGAAGGCTTTCGACATGTCTACCTGAATCATCATGTTATTACTGTTAGTCTTTCTACTTAAGTCATAAATAAGCTCTTTAACAATTAGGAAATTATCATGGATTGAAGAGTTAGGGACATAGGCACCTTGCACTTTAGATATGATTTTAGGCAGAATTTTAAGCAGCCTATTATTAATAACTTTAGACATGATTCTATTAAGTAAGCTGCAAAGGCTTATAGGCCTAAAGTCCTTCCATTGCGTAAGATTAACAGACTTAGGCACTAAACATATACGAGTAGCTAAAATACCTTTAGGGATCTTCTGACCTTTAATGAAGTCACCCATGGCCATACAGAGGTCCTCCTTCACAATCTTCCAACAGGTTTTGAAGAAACACCCATTGAAACCATCCATTCCCGAGGCACTGGAGGACTTAAGGTTAGTAATGATATTATGTATTTCATTCTCACTAGGAATAGATAATAAGAAATCATTGTCAACTACAGTGATCAGCTTAGGAATACTATTAAAAATATTATTGTTCATCATATTATCTTCCACCCTTGGTGCTGTTTATAATATTCTTCTTCCTTTTATTTTTCACATAATTGTGAAAAAACTTTGTACTCTTATCTCCATCAGCTAGCCAGGATGTGTAGCACTTCTGAAACCAAAAGGCTTCCTCCATCTTCAAGGATAATAAGAGGTTAACGTCAGCTTTAGACGGATTAACTTTAGTATCAGGAGTGTTGAATAATTGATGCTGGTTTTCCATGAAGCTAACATTATTTTCAGCCTCCTGCACCTTGCAAAATATTTTTCCAAAGTAAGCCAAATTCCAATATTTAAGATCTTTTTTAAGTCTGATCAATTTATAACAAAAATTTGAAAAGAGGGGAACCATCCATATGGTTATCACAACTATTTTTAACAAAAGTAAGGAAGTTATCATCCAGGGTCCACATATCAAGAATATAAAGCTTTTATGGTATAAATCTTTGTCATTACTAATAGTGATGCATATGGGACTATGATCAGAACAAGTTATGGCCATATGCATCACTTTAGTTTTGTTAAAATGGTTAGACCAGTTAGAGTTTATCAAAACTCTATTTAATATTTCCATTTGTTGTTTTTATTACAAGTATAGTTAGACCCACTGTAACCAGCATCTTCAAGGCTGCAAGCTGTTATCATATCATTGAACTCCTCAGCACTTTCTATTGAATAATTTAAGCAACCAATTTGCTCATCACTAGAGCAAATAACGTTAAATCATCCATAAGAATCTAGTTGAAGTTGTTGGCCACATAAGAGATGTTCTTCAGTTCAGTTCACAAAGTTCTTCTGTTATAACTTCGGCATTTAGCATACACAATAGTAAGAAATAATATGTCATTTTGATTAGTTTTAGTAATATCCAAATGAACGAATTGATCATGGTTTGAAATAATTTTGATAGAGAAACCATTTTCAACAGCAACCAAATTTTATTAGAGAGATTAGAAGTATAATTTTCAAAACCAAGCTTAGCTGTAATTGCAGGCAGGTTTTCAACTTTAATTAAAGGCTTTTGACAAGCAATCAGACCAATGTGCTTCTTTTTAATGATACAGTTGAGTCTTCTATATGTAGATTTTTTGTTGAATCCCCTTAGATTCCAGTTAAGGACTTTCATCATCTAGAATTAGATTTCATTTTCAGGGAGGATCTTATGAATCTTAAGGATTTGATGGCTAAGTTGTTTGATTTTTTCTTCCTTCTAGCTTCTCTGAGTTTCTTGTTATTAACTTTATGGAATTCAGTATTGCATTCATTCATCTTGTAGGTAGAAGTGGATTGTTTACTTCCAACGTTATCTTTGTCAGGTGTAGATGCCTCAGAGCTTTTGTTTTCGTAATTCATGATGTAACCTTTATTTAAAGACTGTATTGCTTCCAAAATATCATCGTTCGTAGGAGTTTCTGAACCATAGTCTTCTTTATTAGAAATGCTGTGTCCTATGTCTATTAAAACTTGTTGATCTGAAGGAGTAGTAAATATTCTTTTTGAGCCAAAATTTGATTGATGTTTGTTCATATCAGTGGTATATTCCTGAGTATTGTTTTCCTTTTCCTCTTCTGTATAATATTTTTCATTGTCTTCCAAGTCATCTTCTGTATTCAATCTGTCTCGTTTAGTGTTTTCTTTATTCTTTTGAGATTTTTTGCAGGAACCAGAATCATGTCCAATATGATAACAAAAGTGACAATATATTGGCAGATGTTTATAAAGAACATTTATCCAATAGCCCTGATTATCTCCAAAACCAGCCCAAAGTTTGTATTGTATTTTTTGAGTGAGATCCAACTCAACCCAAGCTAAACAAGAATTTTGATAAGCTCTGTTTCTTTCATGAACTTTTATTTTCAAGGGATTACCTATAGTACTAGCTAAAGAATGAATCATCTTCTCGTTATACATGAATTCAAGAAGTTTGTCAAATTTGATCCAAACTGGGCAGATAAGACACTCAAACTTGATGTTAAACTCTGAAGTACATTTCAACAGTCTCATTGACGAGTTACTAATGGACCAAATTTTTCTGGACCACACCTTGCACATATCATCCTTCGAGCTAAATTCCAGTAACATGTGTCTAAAATCCTAGATACTTAAACTATATTCATTCTTTAGTTTCATCTTTTGATGAAAATCTTCTATGACATGCTTTTCCAAAATTCTTTGACTGAACTTTCCAATTAAGTGAATTTCCTTTGATTCATTAATGAATCTTTCACGCTTAAAGAGAATTGAACTCATATGTGATCAGTTTTGTGTTGAAAGAATATTGAGAAACTATCTTCTTCAGCTTTCTTGCTGCAACATATTTCTGCAAAAGTTTTAGACATTCAGCTCGGATTGCATACATCTTTTTTTAGAGATTCCGTCTGAGTAATTTTTTCAGCAAAGATCGAAGATCAGGAAATTCTTCAGCCATCAAAGAAAAGAACAGAGTCTGCTATGTTTTGCGAAATCTAAGATAAGAAAATGATGAGAATTAATATTAGAATACAGTAATAAAGAATTGGAATATAGATTAATTAATTAGAATAGATGAGCAGAAATTGAGAGATTAATCAACAAACGATTGATTATTGAATTCTTGAATTCGTTCTTGAAGCTCTGTTTCCTAGATCAATTTCATGGTTTTCATAAAATTCGTTAGCCTTAAATCCTAGGGAAAAAGAAAAGTTATATGAAAGTGAATTTTTTATAGAATTTTTAACCAATTATTGATGTGTGTTTATACTATATATCTTAGTTATTTTTATAGTTTAATTATTTTAAATTTTATTTCAAATTATTTGTTGTGATGTATGTTTGTTTTACTTTTTACGTAACCATAAAATTAAATATAGGGTGACAGTGATAATAAAAATTAACATTAAACACATGTCAAGTGGAAGTATCAATATAATTATTTTAATGTTTTTTATTTTATTACTATTAAATAAAAAGGTTTGCATTGTATATTCAATACAATTTATATAGTAAAATAAACTAATATATTATTACACAAATTCATTTAACTTGGTTTGTGGATTGATGTTGGTAGGTTTCCGACCTTGTTTTACAGTTACTTAGTAATGATAAATTCCAAGTTGATGCGTCATTGTTATGTGCTATGTGATGATGTCCGTGTAAAATGTATTTGTAAACATGGACAATTAGCAGCAATGGCAAACTATATATACAAATAAAACAATATAAGGAGACAGATGACTAATTAGTATGATAAAAAGTTTTAAAGTAAAATGAAACATCTAAATTTAAATAATGGTTATTATTGAAAAAAGCTGAATTCAATTTCCACCATTTTAGACATCGGAGGGGTACACCTCATAGTGGTAGAAAAATGTAATTGCAATTCATCGACCCCGATTGTGATATAAATTATACAATAAACTGAAACATTGTTGCAATTATTATTCTCATCTCCGATATTGTCATCTAATAAGTTAGACCAACAGATAATCCATAATAGTATATACTTTAAACGAATTTTGAATAATCTTCTTTACTATTATATATCTTGTTGTAAACGTCAAACTCATCCGTAAGTTTATCATAAATTACCTTTCTAACCACCCTCACTCATCTTCTTGGTCAGACAACTCATATGATATTGAACGATGCCCACAATTCCCATCGGGGTCTAGCATCATTTATAGCGGTTATAAAAGGTCTGACGTGAGGAGAAAACCATTACAAGTAAAATTTTGGATCATTAAGTATTTATTTTGAACCGGTATTGGATCTTGGTATGCTATTACTAGATAGAGACGACATTGAAAGAGTTCGAACTGCCGTAGGTTTATCTGCTTGAATGGTATGACCACTAGCTTGTGTTGGTGGTTCGAAATTAACAGGCTTCATTCAGGGTGAAATTCATGTTCCTTTATGAACGATAACCTTATTAGTTTTAAAAAGGTTTGGCATCAAAGTTTCACTGGTCTTTTCTGAATCTTTCACATGTTCCCAATGCGATTTGTCTCGTTTAGTAGATGATGAAACAATTAATAATTTTTGTTTGGCATGTGGACGTCCAGAGTGTTTATGTTTCTCTAATCATTCGAAAAGAATGGATGTTTTCGGATAAACAACTTCAAAACCCATCTTGTAAATGTGTTTTATGTGTCTATCATTGTTGGTTAGCATGACATCAGTTACAAGTTTATCCATTGTTTCTTTCAAAATATCTATCTTGGTTAGGCTTGTACATATCATTATATATAACCTCTTCCAATGATCATGAAAAGATTCCAAAGGTGATTGTGCCATTATATAGCCACTCGCGAATCTGGTGCCAATACAGTATACCGTGCATAAATTGTATCGCAAAAATGCAAATTTCATATGGCGTCTAAATTTCAACAGCCATCCCAATGCTATCATATTTCTCATGATCTTTAGCATCTCATGCCTTATTTTCTTATAGGTGTTATCAATAATTAACACTATTAAAAATGTCCATAACAAATCCACACTAACTGGATGCACAAATAAAATATCAATAATAATACAACCTTCATACTCGTTACATTTATGTCATTCAAAATAATTATTTCCTTTGAGCTTCCCTAACAAGTATTGCTACTGCGACCGACCGGCTTTCTCCAACATCCAGTTTTTATAGCCGAGCGTTGTATATATTACATATCAACGATGCATTATGCTTTTTTACTTCGTTCAAAATTTCTATAGAGCTAGTCCCCATGACGGTAAAATGTTTTATAAATCCTAACTCTTATTTATTCAAACATCATGCGTATGAATGGCCGTATAAGTGTTTATTTTTTGGATGGTTGTGATTTGTGAATGTCGAATATAACTTCTAACGATCATTAATCCGAAGTTACCATGGTACCTTTAAACTCGAAATGACAACCATATTTTTTGTTGCCGTCAACTTTATTTTGAGATCTTTTTGAGTACCACTCGAATATATTATTATGATTTCTCGCATTTAAAAAATATTCGAGTATTCTTTCTACTATTTATCTTATTCCAATGTTTTCAGTTGATAACAAAATTGTTTTGTATTCCAATCTTCTTAAGCCACTTAAATAATCCATCTTGCATATAGTATTCGGTGGTGAAAAAGACATGAGTGTAACTAGTATTGAAATCTCCCGCGCATTCATCTGTCGCATCCTCACCTTAAAATTCCAATTTTAAAAAAATCAAACTTAGTAAACAAAACGTAGCTAAAAAATATAAAATAACAACTACTAAAACGAACCACATTCTAACCGATGACACTAGGGGTTCGAACCGATGGTTCCACCGGTTAGGACAGATGGTGTTGAGACCATGCACCAATGTTGCAGTTGGGTAGATTCAGGCTTGATGCACCTACGCACCACCGGTTCAACCCCACTAAACTAGTGGTTGACATGTGCACTAAGTCTGAAAAACTATTTTTTTAAAGAAATTTTTTAACTTCTCCAGCGGGTGTAGCGCATCCACCGGCGAGTGTAGCTTATCTATATAAATTCCATCATCCGGTTGATTCATATTTTTTGTTGTATTTTTTTTAAAAATTTGTTGAAATGTAGTTAGTTTTAGTGAGTTTTGTTTTTCAAGAACAAGTTACAAGGATACCATCAATATATGGTTGTAGATTTTATCCGAATTGGCTAGATAATATTTTATTTACCAGTCTATGGTAAGTTGATCTAGTATTTTTGAGGTAAAATTTCATTACCTTGTAGCATTATTGTCCTCGTTTGATATTGAAGATAATATGTTTTTCACCATCTCGATGTGTCATTATCTGGTTGTACATGAGCAAGAATTAATAAATGATAATATTATATTACTTGAAGTGATATCCACTAGTTGTTCGATATGTATAACATGGAATAGATCATTCAAGCATACTTTATTGTTATCTTTAAAGTCCCCACACATGTGCAATTTTTATTTTTTTACCAACATTAGATTAGCAGTATAGATAAGATAAAATGCTTATATGATGTTACCTATTTGGCTTAGTCTATTGACTTTAGCTACAATGTCTTCAGATTTCTCGAGTGAGAATGGTCATCACTTTTTCATGATCGGTCCGAACTTGTTATCTATGGATTTCACCATGCTACCTCAACTGGTACACCCATTACATATTGCGAAGATCTTACAAATTATGAATCAGTTCTAATACGAACAACTTGTTATGTCCCTTGTGTTACATATTTTATAGTGTTTTTGTTCCATTATAAGTTGGTGGGTCTATTGGATCATCCATAGCGTATATGATGATATGAGTACCTTATGGTTGTTATACGATGGGTCTCAAGAAATCGAAGTAGTAATCTTGAGCTATATAATGATTGATTTGAATCATTACGATCCTCCTATTGACGATGTACCGAATGCACTCATGCGTCATTGATACGATTGCGTACATCTCGTTAAGATGTGATCTTCCAAAGATAACATTATAAGTTGATCATTTGTTCACCACTAAAAAAAAATTAAACATTCTTCTCCATTCTCATAATCTGAGGACTACATCCAGGACCTCTTCCATAACCAAATCATCTGGTTGGTAAAAATAATAAGGATCCTCTTTGACGGTGCTAAAATTTTTATGCCTTATTCTTTTATAGTTATATTTTAACAAGATATTTGCCAAACTGCTAGTATTTATCCTTATCTTTCTTACTTCTACTCTAATGATCTCTACAATGACTATGACTACATCTTCATGAGGTGTTATTATCCCTCTCAAATCAGCACCACTAAAACTTATGATGGGGTATGAACTTCGATAGAGGTAAACCAAAGTCTAACCTAGGTGATAGATCTCGAGATCAACCATGTGATATTCTCGTGAGGAGTTGCTGACTATGGAAATAAATATCATGCAAAAAATGAAGGGTACTAATTGTTAATATGGATTAAATTTTAAGTATTTATCGCATTCCTTATAGATTTATAGTGTCTATAATACCCAGGGTGCTGTGGCAGGTGCCTATGCTTAAAGAGGCTCGAACCCAAGGAATTCGTTTCGGGTTTGCTGGGGTGTTAATTTGAAGTTGAAACGGCCTTAACATTGATAAAATTAATAAACGTACAATCTTCGATGAAATTATGAATCTTATCTTTTAGGGTCGACAGTCTTCTGTTTGATTCTCATTCATATTGTGATATTTGTAAAACTTTTTTAAGTATTTTTTGGAATCCATAGTTTTTACAATTCTCGAATGAATTATGTAATTTTCCTCGTTGTATATGTTTGCCACATTTTCAATGAGATCAGTGTAGTGAAAATCCAAACCTCTGATGAATTTTTTAATTTTACTTTTATGACTCTTGCTGTTTTTGTGGGAATATTTTTTGGTGGTTATTTAGAAGAATGTTTAGTTATTTTGAGTGGAGCAATAGTCATCGGCTTGGTATTATTATGTGGTTGGTGATACGAAAGACACAGGTTAGTACCTCATGGAAATTTTATCACATAAATGTGTTGAATTTAATTTGCATCTTGACCTAGGCTAAGATATCACCAAAGGTCAATGTGTTTCGTTTAAGAATATCCTCGCCTAGAAAAAGATGAATGATGCCCTACCAGTACATAACACACACCACAACCTTGTGGTAACTCTCAAGATTATATTTAGTTCGGACAAACCGTTTTGTGTATTCTCGTAAGCTCTCGTTGGGTTTTTGTTTGTAATGTATTATATAATCCACGTCTCTTTAGATCACCTTTCTCCCGATGAACTAGTCTTTAAACAATGTTCATAATATATCAAAGTTGTGAACTGAGCCCAAAGATCATTGATTGAGCCATGCTAGTACACTACCTAGAAGGTCATAGAAAATAATTAACATAGAAGCTAGTTGAACCCGATCATTTTATTTCAAAATTTATTAATGTAGTGTTCAATCGTATTTATTCATCTTATATTGTTTAATTTAGGAGATATGTCTCTTTCTAGTATTTGTGGAGCCAATGAGGATGCGACCATGTTATACTTTGTCTCATGTGCTCCCCATTTAGAGTATTTGTAGTTTACAACACATAAGATTTGTGGGTTGACCAGGGGGTGGACATCTGATGTTTCTCATGCCATTGTGGGCATCAATTGGGTAAAATCTTGTTATCCGAGAGTTTGACAATTACCAATATAGTTCAAGTGACTCATTGTCTCACTCGAGTCTATTTTGTCATGATATTTTATTGACATAGTGATGAAATAAAATATTAGCTTCTTCATCTTAATGGGGGTAATTTTGCTTGGGGTGGTGATATTTACGTATACTGACCGATTCTCCGTCAAACTGGCCTCTGGAATCCTTACCCACGAGACTTCTTAATTGGAACGGTAGGTTCGGTTATTTTGTCTTGACAATCGGTTATCATAAGGGTGATACCGTGGTATCGAAAAAGTCAATGCATCATCACTTTCATCATAATTATCCTACCGATGATGATGATATTATTCCAAATGTAACCCTTCTTTACACTTCAGATACATGTTGGACATCATGTGTCTGATGGTGAAAACTTCCTATAAACATGTGCGGTGAAAATGGTCCTTCAATTACTACATTTCGAATGATCATATCCAAAAAGATCTGCTGCTACCAAAATATGAGATTCAACGTTAGCTAATTCCGACATTGTTTAGTTGAGTTTTTTTAATATAAAAGGTTTTTGAATATTTGATATTTTTTGAGAACTTTGATTTCTCCGAACAACACCAAATGCTATGTATTATTTTGGTTCAACTGCTTTAAATACTAGTTTAAAAAAATTGCAAACAATACTTCTAACATAGTGTGTGATTAAGTAGGTGGAAAATAATTAGACAAAATACACCGAAATTGTAGATGATAAGAAATTTATGGTTAAATTAATGTTATTAAAATTTATATTTATATATATTTAAAAAATTTATTTTAAACACATAGAATATAATTTAAATTTTCATCTAATTACTTTTAGCTGAAAGTGAAAAATCTAAATCACATTATAATGTTTTTAAATTTTAATTTGATAATTATTAAATTATTAAGTTAACTGTTATATTTTTATAAAAATAAGTTACCAATAGTCACTTAAGTATAAATTAATAAATTATATTAATGATAACAAGTTAGGTTTAAAATATTATCAAAAATCCATCCACAACTTAAATTCTTTTAAATAAATACCCAAATACAAACATGATTTTTTTTAAACAAAAGTAAAACTATATTACCAAATAGAGAAATTACAAAAGTTTTGTGTGCCAATAGGCTATCAAACAAAATGAAGGACTTAAAAGGCAATTACATCATGAAAAAGTCTTCAGTCTCAAGAAGCTTTACGATTCACCAAAACCACCATAGCCAAAATTCTAGTAGAAACTTTCAGAGAGCCAAAAAAATTCCCTAAAGAAGAGAGGCAAATGGAGGATATGCAATAAGATCAATTTAAAATCCAATCCCTACAAGATCGCTTCCAATCCAATAGCCCCAAATCCGATATTGTAGACCAAACCCTAGAAAAGTTTTTGTTCCCAATTCTGTTGATCCTCATAAATTCATTAGTTTAGGCCACCAATTAGATATTCAGAGCTTGAATCAGCCAAACACCATAACAAGCCATAACAGAACCTTCAATCTTCAAATCCTATCTGACATTCACCGATTCGCTAGTCCTCGCATCATCTTCAAAGCTCCAATCATCATTACTCATTTCTTAGTTCCCGATCTCCATCTGTAAAACAAAACACCAAAACCAGCAGTATCCAAAATATAATGCGAAGATTTTATAATGTGCAAACGTAGCCTAAACCCAAGCTTTCAACAAATACAATCGAGAGAAGATTTTTCAGGATATTGAAATGTGAGAATGTTAGCTTCTCTTTGCATTTCAATTTCCACTTAGTGAGCCAATCCGCGACCTGATTTTGAACTCTCGAAACAAAGGATAAAGTCATTGAAGGCAGAATCAATTCTCTATAGATGGGAATTAGGGTTTGAAGGTACCGTGGATTTTTATTATTATCAATGTTAAACAATCGGTTTCAATATCGATGTTCACCCATTGTATTTCCTTGCAAATCAAAAGCCCTTCCAGCAAAGCTCTGGTTTCAGCAACCAGAGGAGTGAGCTTTCCAAAGGGTTTGGAGGAAGCAGTAACAATGGTGCCTTCATGATTCCTGAAAATCATAGCACCAGAGGACTCACCATTTTCCAGACAGGAGGCATCTACATTTAACTTCAACTTTCCATTCACCGGACCAACCTAATTAAGATAAGTCACCTTCTTACAATTATTTTCCTGGGATAGACATCCTAAAGACATAACAACATCACTGGCATTTAACCAGTGTTTGCTTGTAAGTACTTTAAAAATGTCTAAACCCAGAATAATCTTATTAATCATGATAATAGAGGTATAAAGACTGATACTAGAGTCTTTATACTTCACATTATTACGAATTTTCCATATCACCCATCAAATTATAGCTGGTAAGCAGTGGATGATATGGACTTTCTGATTGGAGAACCAAAACCAGTTGTAAACAACATGTTTGATCATCATATATCTCTCCATTTTAATATTAAACATATTGTTATAATGTCTTCATAGACTCCAGGAATAATGACAATTTATGAAAAGATGGTTTATATTTTCACAGTTTTGGAAACATTGGCACTTTGATGCCAAATGAAAGTGTCTTTTTGGTAAAGTAGAGTCTATGAGGATATAATTACGCAAGAGTTTCCAAGAAAAAAAGTAAACTTCATGGGAGTGATGGTAGACCATATCTTCTTATTGAAACTTAAAGGACTTTTAGAATTTCTAACAGAATTACAAGTGTACTTTATATTGAAATGGTGATCAGGGGAGAACATCCAGATCATCTCATCATCTTTACCATCGTTGATTTTGAACTATTAATTTGAATATTTATGCTTTCAGGAATAAATCTATTTAGGGACTCAAAATCCCAAGCATCAGCTCTCCAAAAAGAGTTAAGCCTGGCCTCCAAAAACCAATTACTGGTTGGCAGATTATGGTCCAAAATGGGTGGCAGATCATGCCAGTTCTCAGTCCAGAAGTCCATTTCTCCCCTGCCAAGCAGCCACTTAATATTCCTTTCAGCAGCAGCTTTGATATCTATAAGACGCCTCCAGGTTAGAGAACCAGTTTTCTTAATATTTACTTTTAAAAGGTGTGTATTCTAGTTTTAAATGTCATGCATTAGCAAGGCCCAGAGAGTATTTTTCTTTCTATAAGAAAACCAAAGACATTGAGAGTAAGTGGCCTAAATATGAGCTAATTTCCTGATATTCAGTCCACCCTCTTCAAAGGGAAGACAAATTTTGTCCCAAGAAGTCCAGTAAATAATACTTTAATTGAAATTAGTTCTCCAAAGAAATTTATTAATTTTTTTTTCCAATCTTTTAATCACAGAATTAGAAATCCAAGAGCTTTGCATTCAATAATAAGGAATAACCATTAAAATAGTAGAGATTAGAGATAGTCTTCCCCCTATAGGATAAGTGTTTTGAGTCTCATTCCATGATTTTTGCATTGATCTTATCCAGTAAAGAGTTAAACTTCTGAGATCTGTTGTTATTGTGCAGGGTGATTCCAAGGTAACAAGTGGGCAGATTATCAACAGTGAAAGCAGTAGTGCTCTCCAGACTATGAATTCTACATTGATGCAACTTCTTAGAGGTAATAACTTTTATTTTATCCTTGTTTATAGACTGTCCAGAGACAATTTGATATCTGTTTAAAAAATTACTTAAAAGCTCAATAGAATTAGGTAGACTGTTAGTGTAAATAATAATGTCATCAGCAAAAGCAGTACAAGAGATAAGTATACTTGACCTTGAAGCATACTGAACTGAATTGTTAGAATCACCAGACTATATAAGCCCCTAATTAGGACTTCCTCTCCAATAATAAAGAGGTTTGGGGACAAGGGATCACCTTGTCTCAAACCCTTTTTAGACTTAAAATAGCTATAGACTTTTCCATTTATTAGTAAAGAAAGATTTACATTCCCAATAATATTATAAATCAGATTGGTGAACTTGCTAGAGAAGCAAAAAAGGGTTAACACTTTCATAAGGAAATGGAAGGATATTCTGTCAAAATCTTTTGACATGTCCAACTACACCATGATGTTACCTTTTTTTCCGCTTCCTATTAAGGTAATAAGCCATATATTTGGCAATGAGAATGTTCTCATGAATACACATATGTCTCACAAAAGTTCCTTGAGTTTTAGAAATAATATGAGGAAGAATATTAGAGAGCCTACTATTTCCGAGTCTCGAGAAAATTCTATTTAACATGGTGCAAAGGCTTATGAGCCTATAATTTCCCTATTTAATAGGATTAGAAGTCTTAGGTATTAGGCTAATACCAGTAGCAAACATACCCTTTATAATATTTAAACCATTAATGAATGAATTGATAATATTGCACAAGTTCTTTTTAATAATATTCCAACATACTTTATAAAAAGTGATATTGTAACCATCCAAACTTGCTGCACTATCCTTTTTCATAGTGCTAATGGTGTCCCATAATTCCTCCTCATTTGCAGGCACCATCAGCCACTCATTTTCCTCATCTGTAACCAGATTAGGGATAACTTCAAAGATAGGATCAAACATCATTTCATCTTCTTCTTCCTTGCTGCAGTAAGGACTATAAGACAGGTAAGAAGAAGAGAAATTAACTGTAGAGTTTCCTATGTCCATTTCATTATAATGCCAACAATCCCCAATTTTAATCCCTTAATAGTATTTTTTCTTCTTTTTTTATTCACATATTCATGATAGAATTTAGAATTACTATCAACATCCCTTAGCCAGAAATTATAACACTTCTGCCTCCAAAAGGTTTCTTCAATTCGGAGAGCCTTTAGGTGAAAATCTATAGCCTTCTCGAGACCAACATTTGAAACAGGATTGTTTCAATTTGGTGAATATCATCCAACCTATTTACATTCTCCTCAGCCTCTTTAATGTTTTAAAACATATTTCCAAAATGACTTCTATTCCATTTCTTTAAGCAGTTCTTCATCATTTTCATTTTAAACCAGAAAATGTCATCTGTAGAAGCCCCAATGTTGAGATTCTACATATTTAAAATTTCCGAAGCTTTTCTTATTGTTAAGATAATTTGAGTTTGAAACAGAAGTATTGATAAGGAGTAGAGCATAGTCAGAACAAGTTCTGACCATGTTGATAACCTGAGTATAGTTAAAGGTGTCAGCCCAGTTAGTGTTGAACATCACGCGATCTAACCGTTTCCACTTCATATTTTTGTTCTAGGTGAACTTGGAGCCTACCACACCAGCATCCTCAAGATGGCAGTCATTGATATTATCCACAAAGTCTTCAATGCTGCTTTGGCAAAGAGTTGTGCAACCAATTTGCTCCTCAGCAGAGCATGGCATTAAAATCTCCCATGGTAAGCCAAATACGATTTTCAGTAAAAATTCTTTTACGATCAGCCCAAAGATCCCTCCTAAGAACCCTATTACACTTAGCGTAGACAACAGTTAAGACAATGTTGCTAGAAATACCAGGGTAACAAACATCTAGATGAAGAATTGAGCTTTATTAGCAAGGATGCTAATACTGATATCCCAGACCAGAAGATCCAGATATTATTATTTGAGTTAGCACAAAATTTAGGATTTCCCAATCTAGCAGCAACATCACCTTCAACCTCAACTTTGGCCATAGGTTCTTGAATTTCCAACAACTTCACATTCTCTTTAAGAATAATATCTTTCAACCTACCAATAGTGAAGTTGTTATTAATCCCGCGAACATTCCAATTTAAAACTTTAATCATTATGAGAAACAGATCTATATTTCTTCTTTATCCATGAAAAATGCAGTGACTTCAAAACTCTTTTACTTGGTATTTTTACCTTACTAAAAGACTTTAACTTTTTTTCCAGGATATTGTTAAAGCCCTGATCTGTTGGAGAATTTAGACTGATCATCTTGTCTGGAGAGGTACACTTACTGCTAATATTTCCTTGTTTTGGTGAGTTATTCCTCGAAGAGAGACTACTATAACCTTGAGAAAGTTTAAACTCCAATACTTTATTCAATTTTTTAAAGTATTAATAACTTAATTTTCTTCTGCAGGTTCCTTTGGTTCTTTTACAGATTGTTGTGAACCGAAGACATTCTGAGAAAATTGAAGATCTTCATTATTTTTTCCAGTGAAGCTCAAAACATGTTTGCATTAGCCAGCACTTTCACACGTTTTTGAAGTTGAAGGATTCTTCTCAACAACAATAGACCTAAGTTTAGGAACATAAATCATATTTGAATCTTTATGGTTATTTTTTTTTGAATTTTCAATCTTGTAAATATTTTCTTTAGTCATTAATAAAGCGGTAGACTCTTTTCCGTCTTTTCCCAATTCTATTTCCTTGCTTTTAACTTTCTGAGTTTTCACACATTTATTGTGATTATGGCCTAAATGATAACAAGAAGAACAATACTGTGAAATATATTTGTACGAAACAGATAACCAACACCTATCGTTCTTCCCAAAACCAAGCCAGATTTGAGTATGAATCTTCAACATAACATCCATTTCAACCAACACATACACAACATCGTTGAAGGCCCTGTTCTTTTCCGCAAATTAAACTTTTAAGGAAAACCAATAGTAGCTGATGTGGTTTATTTTCGTTTGAGGGTAATTTTGTAATTTTGTCTAGAGTTTTGTGGAATTTTGAGGGTATTTAATGTTTGGATAGAATGTAGAGGGAGAATTGAGCTGCCTGGTTGTATTTAATTTTCATTACCCTCATTTAATGTAGGTATTTATACCCTTATCTTTGGGCCACATGGACTTTCAGGTTGTGTTATTGGATTCGGGTCGAGTTTAAAGACCCATTAGTTTTAAGTAAGCAAGTAATCAGCTTAGTCATAAAGTGATTAGGTTTTAAATACTTTAGTTCTGTTCAGATAGTTCAGTAAATGAAGGTTGTCCAAACTGCCCCTGTCCGGTTAAGTGGATGTTGTCCGAATTGCCCCTATCCGGTTCTCATAAAGGGTGGTGACAAAATCCGGACTCATCAGTAGCCCTTTTTTTAGATGGTGTTCAAAGGCCTTTTGCAAGACCTAAAAAATAGCATGTAGCTGGTCACAGCCATATCCGGACAGATTCTTGAACTGTGTAATAGCTTTATCAGAACTGAAAAAGTTCTCAGAAACTAAACGGTTTTTTGCCAGAAATCGTGGGACACGTGTCTCTCTCTGGTTCGCCACATCAGCCGTTTTTCCCCTAGAACGACGCTCCCACTTTCTCTAAAAAACAACCTCTTCATTTAATGAGGATGACATCAGCGCCGTTCTTAATCATTGCAACCCTTTCGAATTCTCCTAGGTATCAAAGCATCTTTTGCATATTTACTATAAATTAGTCCATTCTTTAGTGTTTTACCATCTTCTTCATCCTTGCTCTGCTAAACTTCAAAGCTTTCTCTAAAAAATAAACACTTTCTTTCGGTGTGAGTTTATGTTCACAGCTAGGAACGATTTAATCAAAGATGGGTGGCTTAATTTGTCAGATTTAGAAAAAGCTCAAAAGGTTGAACTAGAAAGACGCATTGCTGCAGGCCTCCCTGTTTCCACTGTTGATAAACCAGAAACACCAAGCACAGAGCCTGACCAGAGCTCTTCTTTAACCAAAAGCGTTAAACCTAGGAGGTTGTTCCAACCCAACCTTTCACCAATTGTTTCGGGCTCATCGGTTCAGGAATCAGAGCCTACTGTTGAACCAGGACAGGTAGTCACCAGTTTTAAGAAACCTTCCCCATTTATTACCATGGGATCGGATGCTGATGCCTCTCCAGAGAAGTTAGTAGATCGGAGAAGAGGTCGCTTGGTAAAAAGGCAGGCTCTAAAAGGTACACCTTCCAAATTAGGGGCCAAAGATAGCAATACGGGGTCAGAGGCACCCATCAAGATTCCTAAGGGCAAGCTGTCCGGCCCGGAGGCATCTAGTTCAAGTCTCCGAAAAGAAACCACTGCATCTGAGCCCCAACCGGAGGTCAGAGTATAAGAAACCAGTGAAGCCCAACAGTCCGGAGGGCATGCTGAGCCATCCTCTAGCTCCCCTCACCCATAAACAACTGAAAACCCCTCCCTGGTAATTGAAGAAGTGATGGAGGATTCTATTGAAGAAGCTCCCTTTGAGTCCGAAGTCTCCGGGAAAACAAGTGAGGCTGTTGTTGCCAAGAAGGACAAAGGCAAAGAGAAACTATGCTTAAGACATCCAGATTTGCCGGAGTGCCTTGTGGGAAAAGTGGGACCTTGTTTCCACAAGGTAAGTGTTAAATATTTGATAGCTTTGCAAAAACTTAACTATGCTTTCATCCACACAGCCAAACTGGGTCGGATGTGAACAAAATGAGGGATCCCAGAGAATGTCAAAATAAGGATTCCAGTGGACCCAGAAACACCGATGGACTGCAAGCTCAATGAAATAGTTTTTTTCACTGAGCTCTTCAACTGGGGACTAAGGTTTCCCTTAGACCCGGAGATAGTCAAATACTTTCACCTCATCAAACTTTGTCCAAGTCAACTGAGTCCTAATGCATGGTACACTCTCATGGCCTGTATTATGGCCTCTAGGCTCTCCGGAATTCCTCTTCCAATGGAGTAGTTTGCAGAAACCACCATATTCCCTTCTATCACTTCAACATGGGTGATAATTACAAAGCAGTGGATGACCTGCTCGAGTCGGAAAGGAATTGGAAGACTCAATTCTTGTTTGTGAGTGGCGCCTGGGAGAATGGGAGGAAGATTAAAACCGGTGTCAGCCCAAGCCTCCTTACCAGCAGATGGCAAAGTGATGGTAAGACTCCCATCTCAAATTCCCATCTTTATTTATTACAAATCTGTTCATCTGACTTGTATTTAATGTTTCTTGGCAGTGCTGTCTAAAGATTTCAGTGACTACTTGAAGGCTGGGCAGACCACTTGCACCAAGCTAAATGCTTGGGCTGTTGAGAAGTAGGGGCATCGCTTCCACAATGCCTTTACCAGAGGCAATCTAGCAAGGTCCTACCTTTGGAATACCACTGACCGAAGGGACTTATCCTGGGAGGAACTTACCACCCCTCCCCCTCCGGAAGTAGTCCTCAAAAGAACACACGCACCGGATGGGTCATTGTATCTGCTTGGTAGAGCCAAAGCCCCAAGTAAGATGAAAGGCAAGAAAGGTAAAGGCAAGCAGAGTGCAGTTGAAGTCAATCCCACCGAAGTGGAGGAAACTGCTCCAACAAAACAAGAGGGGCCAGTTCAAGGACAGACTGATGTTGCTCTTCTAGAAGTAGTGGAGCATGAAAGTACTAGGGAAGTGGCAGGGTCTCCAAAACCTCCAAGGGTTCCTAAGAGAGATAGGAAACGGGGAGCAGAGGGCAAGGACAGGGAGGCCAAGAAGAAGAAGACCTCCAAGGGAGATGAGATTTCCCTCCGGCCTCCGGAGCCCCTTCCCCCTGTTGACCCTACTGATCGAACTCAAGCAGAAGGAATCCCTAGTGACTTCCAAACTGGAGGGGGTGCAGGAGGGGATATCAGCATTGATGGTGTTGATATCAATGGTCTTGAAGAAATTGGTCTTTACTTCGAAAACCTCCGTAAGGATGATTTTGCTGGACCTTACCTCCCCCCGAGCTCTTCGAACATCGTCACCTTCAATGATAAGTCTTTCTCTGTCTCAAGTGAAAGAGATGTTATAACCCACTCTATATTGGGTAATATTCAGCTAGTACTTAGTTTGGAGAAACAAGTGCGAGGTCAGTCAACTATTATTACTGCCCTTAATTCTGACAAAGATAAATTGTCTGGTGACCTCCTTATTGCCAACCAAAATCCTGATGTTTTGAAGAGGGAAAATGAGGAGTTAAAGAAGAACCAGGAGGGTTGGGCCACAAAGGTAGCTACCTTAGAAGATACTATCAAAGAACTCCGGCAAAAGCAATCTGAGTTGGAGAAAGATCTCTCTTCTTCGAAAGAGGAGGTGAAGGCCAGGGACAGGGTCATTCATACTTTGACCAATGACAAGATCTCGCTCGAGGACTCGGTGTCCAAGGCTGCACAAGAAAAAGCTGATCTGCTAAGGGAGCAAGAGGCAAAAATCCAAGCTAGGATTGATGCTTATACCAACCAAGTGATATACACTCAGGAAGAAAAGTATGCCAAGGTGAAGTCGGACATGGTCTTGCTCTTTCATGAGAAATTTCTGAAGAGGAATCTAAGAGACTTATGGACTTTTGTAGAGTATGAAGACCTTCCCTTCCACACGATGGCTGATGGTGACAAGCATGACTACTCCAGTGCCGACTCAAGCGATGAAGAAGAGAACACCAGGGAGAGTCTGGATGAAGAAAATCACGACCTCCAGAAGAAGAAAAATAGTGAGGCTGAGCCATCTTCAAAGGCTCAGTATTAGAGTATAAATTATCTTTTCACTTTTGTTTTGATTGAACTATAGTCCTTGGATGGCCAAGGCATTTTTTGTAACTGTGTCCGGTCCTTGTCCAGATAAATCTTTTTTGTTTTGACAATTTAAAGTCCTTGGATGGCCAAGGCACTTCGTATGTTTCAATGAGTATCTTTATTTCGCACAGATCTTGCATTTTTTCATAGTTTTTCAATTATGGTGGCTAATGTTTAAACAGCCCTTAGTTATTTCACAAACATTCAAAAGTGAGAGTGTTTAATTTCTCCGATGACAAATGTTTAAGTAGTCATCACTCCTTTAATTTAATCTGGCCAGTGTTTAAATAAAAATTTCACAAGAATTTATTAAGTAAAAACACTCCAAAGTTTTAAGAAGGCATTAAATTTTATAAAAAAGCCCGGACACCTCATTAAAACCTCCCCGCGCCACCAGGGTAGGAAAGAGTATGCCCCCAAATATTTATATGAACTTTTAAACAAGTAAATATTTACACAGTCTCTATTCCAAGTACAACCGGAGGTCCTCAATATTCCAGGGGTGATTCAAAATCCTTCCATCTTTGTCTTGGAGCCGGTATGTCCCAGGCTTAAGCTTTTCAATGATCACATAGGGTCCTTCCCAAGTTGGAGCCAATTTACCAAACTGCTTCCCTTTAGTATATGGGAAGACTTTTCTCAATACCTTATCCCCCGGTTGAAAGTATAGTGAACCTGCTTCTCATTAAACCTTGATAGTGTACAGCTCTAAGGTGAGCCTTAACTCTTCTTTCCTCTATTAAGTCAAGCTCGCCTCTGATAGCCACCTGGTTAACGTGTTCGGAGAAATTATGGACTCAAAATGAAGGGAGAGTAGCTTCTATGGGAGCTATAGCAGCCATCCCATAGACTAAGGCAAAATGAGACTCTTGTGTTGCAGCCCCGGGAGTAGTCCGGTAAGCCTACAAAACTTCTTGCAAATAAATTGGCCACTTTCCAGCAGCTCCTTCTAGATTCTTCTTTAGAACGGACAATATTGTCCTGTTGGCCACTTCGACCTGACCATTTTCCTGTGGGTGGAAAGGGGAAGAGAAGCAATGTTGTATACCTCCGGAGGCACATAAACTCTCCATTTCATTGTTGTCGAACTGTGGTCTATTGTCTGTTGTTATCTTTTGTGGAATTCTAAATCTGCAGCAAATATTAGATAAAATGAATTTTATAACAGCTTTTGACATTGTTCCTGCCAACGGAGCTGCTTCGATCCACTTCGAAAAATGATCAATAGCAGCGATTATAGTTCTGCGCCCTCCGGACGCCATGGGTAGAGGTCCCACTAAATCCAACCCCCATCGAGCAAAAGGTATAAGCTCAGAAATTGACTCTAAAGGGATGGCTGGGATATGAATTTCATTTCTATATCTCTGGCATGGGTCACACCTCCTCACCAACTCCTTAGCATCGTGCATTATAGAGGGCCAATAGTACCCAGCCAACAAAACTCTCCTTGTTAGAGCCCTGAGTCCACAGTGAGCTGATCCTTCACCATCATGTAATTCGGAGAGAACTATTTGAGATTCGTCAACCCCCAAGCATCGTAAGAGGGGTTTACTATAAGACTTCTTATAAAGAATATCTCTTAGGATGACAAAACCATGAGCCTTGTACTTTACTTTTCTTGCTATTGATTTATCCGGAGGCAAGATGCCATTTGAGAGATATTGAAGGAGAGGAAATCTCCAATCTTTAGGCTGTTTTATCTGTATATCAAAACTTTCTTCTTCCTTACCCATACTGAATTGAATGGACGGGCACTCCAGCACATGAATCCAAGGGTAGGACTCAGTATAGACTATGGTTGCCAAGGAGTCTGCCAATATATTTTCTGTTCGGGGTATGTGCTCATAAACGATGTTCTTGAAATTAAGTGCCACATCTTTAAGAAGAAGTAAGTATTTTACCAGCTGCTCTTTTTTGGCTTCAGATTGACCTTGTGCATGATGGATAAGAATTTGAGAATCGCTCATCAACTTGACCCTTTTGGCGCCACAAATAAGAGCTAACTTTAAACCAGCTATAAGAGCTTCATATTCAGACTCATTATTAGAACCCTAAAAGCAAAACATATAGCTTGGTACATTCTGTCACCGTACGGAGAGGTCAAGCATACCCCAGCACCACATCCCATGGTACTTGATCCACCATCAGTCCGGACAACCCAGACTTTTTTGTCTTTCACCTCAGTTGTTTGCTTAGTATCCCTGTCTGAGTGAAATTAAACTAAGAAATCCGCCACCGCTTGGGCTTTGATTGCTGTTCGGGGAGCAAAATCAATATCGAAGTCCCCCAATTCCACGGACCACTTAGTCATTCTACTTGAAATGTCTGCCTTTTGAAGAACGTTTTTAAGAGGAAAGGACGTCCGGACAATAATGGGATGAGCCTGAAAATAAGGTCTCATCTTCCTCGCAGCAATCACCAGGGCTAGTGCTAACTTCTCAAGCTTCAAATAGCGCTTTTCTGCATTAATCAAACTCTTGCTAATGTAATACACCGGAAGGGGATAATTATCTACCTCCCTCACTAATACTGCACTTATGGCACAATTGGAAACTGCCACGTATATGAAAAGAGTCTCTCCGTCAATGGGTTTAAACAAAGTCTTGGGGGAGGACATATGTTTTTTGATTTTATTGAAGGCCTCATCACACTGTGAAGACCAGTCAAATCCCTTTGCACCTTTTAAAGTTTGAAAAAACGGGGCACACCTGTCCGAAGACCTTGAAATGAATCGATTTAACGCACCCAACCTCACGGTCAACCGTTGTACTTCTTTAATATTCCGAGGAGGCTCCATTTGGAATAAAGCATTAAGTTAGTCCGGATCAGCTGTATCCCTTGCTCACTTATTACATACCCCAGGAATTTTCTGGACTGCACTCCAAACACACACTTTTCTGGGTTTACTTTCAAATTTACTTTTACTAAGTTAGCAAAAGTTTCTTGGAGATCTGTCAAGTGTTGCTCTTCGTCCATACTTTTTACCACCATGTCGTCGATGTATACTTCAATGTTTCTTCCAATTTGATCAGCAAAAGCTTTGTTTACCAACCTCTGATAAGTAGCCCCAACATTTTTAACCCAAATGGCATCACTTTGTAACAATGAAGGCCCCTATCAGTAACAAACGTAGTATGCTCCTGATCCTTTGGATCTACTTGAATCTGATTGTACCCGGAGAAGGTATCCATGTAAGACAGCAGCTTGTTCCCAGATGTAGAATCCACCAACTGATCAATCCGGAGAACCGGGTATAAATCCTTTGGGCAAGCTCTGTTGAGATCTGTAAAATCGATACACATACGCCACTTGCCATTTTTCTTTTTTACCAATACCGGATTGGCTGTCCATAAAGGATACTGAGACTCCTTTATGTGCCCCACTTTAGTAAGCTTGTCGACTTCTTGAACTATGACATCAACCTTTTCCTTAGAAAAAACTCTTCTCTTTTGTATCACAGGTGCTGTGTCTCTTCGGATGGACAGTTGGTGTGATATAATATCTGCTGGTACTCCGGTAACATCAGCATTGCACCAAGCAAAAACATGCTGATGGTCTTTTAGGAACTTCAACATTTTACCCTTTAATTCCGATGTCATTTTGGACCCTATCTTAACATTTTTTCCTTCAGCCAAAAGATGTGTTTCAACTTCTTCAATCGGTATTAAAACTCCAGGGGTCTCTCTGGGGTCATCAATTTCACCCTCACCCCCAAAAAGCCCCTCAAACTGCTATTCCTCATTGATACGAACTGCCCCAACGTCCGAGGAGCCAGTGCTGTCGCATAACAGTCTCTTGCTACCTTTTGGCTGCTCCGAACAACTCCTACTTGTCATTGCACATCGTATTTCAAACATTGGTGGAATGTTGAGGCCACTGCATGCATCCTAAAGAGCCAGGACCTCCCCAGAATAGCATTATAACAAGTGGGACAATCCACTACGACAAACAGTATTCTAACCATCTTCTTAAAATGGCCTTTGCCCAACAAAACTTCCTCCTCGAACTCCCCGATCACATCTGCTGAGCTTCCAGTGAAACCTACAATTGACCTGTTCGAACGTTGAATTACTGCTGGATTCTTCATCTTTTTGTAGGAAGTTAAAAAGAGAATATTGGCTGAACTCCTAGTGTCCACCAAAATTCGTCTTATGTCATTGCCCCCGATGGATGCTCCTATGATAACAACATCTTCATGAGGACCAGCTATATCCCTCAGGTCATCTTCATCGAAAGCAATGAAGGGAAATGGAATTTGCGATTGATAGGAAGTCATGCCTCCCTCTAGTTGGGTAGCTAAAGTATGAACATGCCTCTTTCTCGAAGAAGCAGTGGGTGCTGTCATAATGTCCCCTCCGATAATTGTGAGTGATTCAAAAAAGTTAATAAGCCCGGACACCGTCTTGCAACGCTCCTCAATGGCACCCACTCTATTCCAAGTTGGGTCAGGGTCCAAGTACTCCGACTCTACATCAAATCTCTCGATTATCACCATAACCCCCTCCGGAGCTGATGTGCCTGCATTGTTTGGACCAACCCGATGAGCGTTATCAGGCCTATTTCCTCCTCTTCTTTTAACATATGCTCCCAACTTTCCTCTTTCAATTAAATTCTAGACTTCTTGCTTTAAAGCAATACAATCCTCGGTGGTGTGGCCAGTATCATTATGATACTGACAGAAACAATTGTTACGGCTCTCCCTAGGAGATTGTAACGCAGCCGGCCTTCTATAGTGTACTTCTTCTTTCGTTTTGTCATAAATGGTGGCTACGTTTTCTTTTAACTCAGCAAACCACTCCGGTTGAACCCAAGGCCCTCGCTTATTTTTAGATTGTTGACTCTGGCAGGCGTAGCTGGTTGAGACTGAGCTTTGGCTCTGTTATGACTCTGCCCGGCCTCCCTTGCCTTGTTCCCGGACTGATTTTGGTTTGGATTTGGTGCAGCCGGAGCAGATCTCACCTACCCGTGCACCCTTGTTTTCTTTGTTTCATCAACATTAATCTACTTTCCAACTTGATTCAACAGACCTCCCCACGCCATGTCCTTCTTTCGGGTTACTGAATCAGCCAGGTTACTAGGGTTTAAACCCTGCCTCAGAGAAGCTATTGCTACTTGTTCAAAGCAATCAGCCAACCCATTTTTGGTGTTTACAAAGCGACTTATGTATTCTTTTAGAGATTCGTTCGGTTCTTGGGCACAATGGATGATTGTGTCTCCATTGCCCTTCACCTCCTTACTTCCAACAAACTGCCTTCGGAAGGCCACCCAAAAAATATCGAAATTTCTGATGCACCCCTGCGGTAGGCATTTTATACCACTTCAGGGCACTCCCCGTAAAGGATTGGGAGAATGCTCTACAAAACAACTTGTCGTCATCATCAAAATTCATCATGAAATTTTTGAACTGTTCCAAGTGGTTGTCCGGGTCTTTACTGCCATCGTATTTTTCCATTTTTGTACTGTCAAACCTCTTAGGGAGGTTTCCGGACAGGATCTTGGACGACAATGGAGATTGTCTCCAATTCCGGCCATGACTGAAAACGGTATCCTCGTTAGGAGTTGCAAAGATACCTGGCTCATCATGGAAGGAAAAAGGATCCATCACTATCCGGTCTATGTGTCTCCGACTATAAGACAACCCTTTGCCTATATGCCTTTTTAACTTTCCATTTCTATCTTTTTTCTTGAATACTTCTTAACCAACTTTTGCTTCTTTTTAGATTGGCCCTCATCACTGCTGGATGACAAGGATTCTTCAACTCCATTTTCGCCCGATGAGCTACTGGAAGATTCTGAGTCTGAATCAGAGCTCTCTACCGGTTTAGACTGGTGAGACTTTTTGGAGCTAGCATGAGTCTTCTTCGTACTCACATGGGTTTTCGAAGGCTCATGCTCTCTAGGGTTGTCAGTATGATGAGCAACTGACGCCTTTGATTTCTCTTTTATGCCCATCTTCGCCCTTTCTGCCCTCAGAGCTTCCATTTCAACTTTTAATCTATCACGCTCCTCGATGGTATATTCATCATTTTCTCCCACCACTTCGAGCAAAGCTGGTGGTACTTTTGGCACGTCCGGATTCATCAGAACTGGTTTTTTTCTAATGGTTTTGAATGCTAGATTCAGGCACCGTCGTCCTCCCACTGTGGTCGCCAATTTGATGTGGTTTATTTTCGTTTGAGGGTAATTTTGTAATTTTGTCTAGAGTTTTGTGGAATTTTGAAGGTATTTAATGTTTGGATAGAATGTAGAGGGAGAATTGAGCTGCCTGGTTGTATTTAATTTTCATTACCCTCATTTAATGTAGGTAGTTGGGTGTTTATACCCTTATCTTTGGGCCACATGGGCTTTCGGGTTGTGTTAATGGATTCGAGTCGAGTTTAAAGACACATTAGTTTTAAGTAAGCAAGTAATCAGCTTAGTCATAAAGTGATTAGGTTTTAAATACTTTAGTTCTGTTCAGATAGTTCAGTAAATGAAGGTTGTCCGAACTGCCCCTGTCCGGTTAAGTGGATGTTGTCCGAATTTCCCCTGTCCGGTTCTCATAAAGGGTGGTGACAAAATCCGGACTCATCAGTAGCAACAATATCTGTTATTATTTTCGAATCATAAATGAATTTCGGAACACGTTCAAGCCTAATCCAAACTAGAGCAATAGATCTTTCAAATTTAACATTAAAATCTGACGTCCAACGCAGCATTCTCATCGTGGTGTTACCAGTTTCCAAACATTTCTCGCCCAGATCTTGATGACGTCTTCTTTGAGGTCAAATTCCATGATGATATGTCGTGAATCCCATTTGAAGATATTGTAACTACCTCTAAACTTTAAAGAAACGAGAAAGTTTTCAATTACAGTTTTCTTTGGTAAGCCAGTTGAAAACTTCCCAACCACTGTAACTTTTGAAGACTTTTGAAGACTGAGACAATTTATCTTTAACATCACTAGAATACTGTATTGAGATAGACGTATTCAGGTTTTAATTTAACCTTAGATTCCTCATTTGAAGCTTAACCGCGTCGACATATGATTTATTGGTTTTTCCGATTTCACTCTGTCCTTTGTTTCTTGAACAGAGTACTGGGAAATCCTCTTCGAAAATAACATTGTTATATATCTCCATGACAAAGATAAGTACTACAATACAAAGAAGAGAACATAAATTGGAATGAGGCTATAGAGAGAGAAATCACCATTAAAAACCTTGAAAGAAAGGAGAAGAAGAACAACGAGAAGTTTTTGGAGAAGAGGAAGAAGGAGGAGCTATTTTCTATTCATAGTATTTTTCATACAATTCGAGATTGAAAGACTTCGTAGATTTCACATTATTTCAAATCTTTTAAATTCCATAATATTCCAAATCTCAACTAAATTAAATAATTAAAAAACATATATTTTCTATTATCCGATCCGTATTTTATCGATTTTTATAGTTATTACTTATTAGTAGATGAATTTAGTATTATATGTTATTAGTAGATTTTCATTTTAAAACATTCGACTTATAATGTATATTTAGCCTTCTCAATTCATAAAGTATATATTTCTAGTTAATATACCCCAATCTAATTCTAAATCAACGACATCATCTCCAAATTCTAAATAGGAAAACGCCAAGTCTAACCAAGTTAAGACCATAGTCCACGTATCATCCAAATGTTTGCCACGTGTCACGCAAACCGGTGTGGAATTATCCACAGAAAACATTTGCCATGTGTCGCTTAATCTCCGGCTTCAGTCTGATTAAACTACACGCATCTACTTCGACTCTATTTCTGCTTTACACGTGCGACTAAAACCCCACGTGTCAGTCCAACTTCACCGTTTCAAAAAGAAATATATAGTACTCCATTTCAAAACCCTGATCAAGTTCTTAACGGAAAAAAATAACCATGAGCCAAGAACAACCCCAAAACCCCCCACAAGAGAAATGGAAACCGGAGCCAATCAAATACGGTGACGTTTTCCAAGTTTCCGGTGATGTAGCCGCAAACCCTATTGCACCACAAGACGCTGCAATGATGCAGGCAGCTGAAGCAAGAGTGTTGGGTCAAGTCCTGACAGATGGACCGTCTTCAGCTATGCAAGTCGCTGCGGCCGTGAACGTACAATCTGGTCTTGTTGGTCGTGCTGATGTGTCTGATGTGGCAGCTGGACAGGGAGTCACGGTTGCTTTAACTGATGTTCCCGGTGCTCGAATCGCAACCGAATACGTTGGTAAACAGGTCTGTATATGTATATAGACATAAGACATGCATGTATATATACTATATAGCTATTCTTATTATATTAGTTTTATAATCAAGTTTCTGGATATATATGTAGGCCGTTGGACAGTATGTTCAAGTTGTAGAGCCAGTGGTGGCACGAAGAGACGAAGAAATCGATATTAGCAAAATAACAATAGGAGAAGCAATAGAAGCCAGCGCACAAGTCGCGGGTGATAAGCCAGTGGATATGAGCGATGCAGCCGCTATTCAAGCAGCCGAGGTTCGAGCGGGAGGCTCAAATGTTGTAATCCCGGGCGGTGTAGCGGCCACAGCACAGTCGGCGGCCCTCTATAACACTCAAGTTGACCGCCATGAGGATAAGATCAAGCTTCGAGATGTCGTAGAGGTATTTCGCCAAATCTCTGTTCAACTTTTATTAAGAATTTAATATTTTTTTCTTCTTCATTTTAATATATATCTTGATTTGTTGATCTGCTTTTTGGAAGGGAGCGGCGGAGAAACTTCCGGCAGATAAGTTGGTGACAAGGGAGGATGTTGATGGAATCATGGCTGCAGAAATGAGGAACCAACCAGAGTTGGGGCCACGCCCAGGACTAGGAGGTATATCAGCATCGATGGCTGCAGCTGCAAGACTCAACAAAAGTAATGATGATGATGACGGTGGTGATACGCCCAACATAGAAGATGACGAAGACAATATCATTATTGATGGTGATGGTGACCGTATATAGAATCATAATGAAGCTTGCATGTTTGTAATAGTAGCGCACTAAGCTTTGTTTGTTTATGTTTTTTGTTTCAACTATCAAGCTCTTTGATAGTTTAGTACTCCTAGTTGACATGTAATAGTAGTAGAAGCTACTTTGTAAAAAGTGAATCCTTTTTTGTGTGTTAATGTTACTTAGGCTTCCCTTAACAATGATATCAATATTTAATAATATTAACTATTTGAGACTGAAATTAAAATTGAAACGAGAGAGGTCGACTATAAATTGAGAGAGAACTATTTTGGGGCCGTTGTGGCCGGTGGCGGAACGTATTACATAAACTAGACATGTTTTAATTTTTTTTTCCATTCACTTCGTACTTTTAATTTATTTTTTAATAATTTGTTTGGAAATATTAAAAAAAAAATTAATCCTGACATTTTTATTGAAATTAAATATATAAAAAAAATTATACATTTGATTTATGGGCATATGTCTAAATAATCTTATGTTTATATATGAGTTAGTACCAGTGATAGCATTTATGTATAAAATCAAAAGACTTCATACTAGTTGAGATATATTCTTACTTATTTGTCATTGATTCTTCTCATACCTATCCGGCGTGGAAATTTGGTCGCACATAACAAATTCTACCACGTTTACCTCCCCTTAGTTGACTTACCTAATGCTTCCTCTAATTAAGTTGTTTCATGATTCATATCTAAGTCATAAAGTTTTACAATTGATATATTTTTTCATTCTTATTAGAGCATCTTAGAAGTTCCTTAGTGTCACTTCAATTAATCAAGTGACACTATATTTATACACTCTAATAAAGTCACTCCGTTTTATGAGCATGACTGATGGTTCATCATCTTCGACATCCAAGGATTTCATCCATATCACGTTTTCGTAATGATAGTATATCAACCACAAGCGAGATTAACTAATACCAACTATTAGACCCAAATAATAGTATATCAACCACAAGCGAGATTAACTTCAAAACAACCAACCAAATAATAAAACAACCGATTTATTAACAAAATAAATCAACGGTAAAATAAATCAACAACCAGAATATTTATATGAAAAGACCACTTCGTTCTGAAGAGTAAAAGGCCACGAGACTTATGAAGATTCCACCAAAAACACTTCTACTATTATGATAAGTTGAAGGTAAAAGTATATCAAATTCAATATAATAAATATCTACAACCCACCAACAATTTTAAACATAACAAACTAACAAAAAAAGAAACAAAAATGAATAATATTACAAAAACTACTCCACTATTCCAAAAATGATTTCTCCTGAACCGTAACATAAAATAACAATCCAACCGGACATATTGAAGCTTTATATGTCCCAAACATGCTGTCCAAATTTCAGCCAAAACCGACACCGTTTGAACATTGATCAAACATTTTAAACATAACTTCTTTAAAATTTCCGAAAATAAAAATTTCCCCAATACTAATCTTCCTTGAGGCTTGGGGGGGCTCGCGCCCCCCCAAGCCCCATATTAAATCCGCCACTGGCTGTGGCGACTTAATAATCTCAATGGCCAATGGCCACAAGATTTGGAAATTCTAATGCGATTGGAAAGTCGTTTTAAATTCTGAATTTCTTATGTGATTTTTTAATACAGTCGAATGTAAGAGCACCTACAGCGTAGGTGTTAAAGTACGTGTTAAATACTTTGTTTGTTAAAGTACGTGTTAAATACTTTGTTTGTTAAAGTACGTGTTAAATACTTTGTTTGTTAACGCACTCCTAAATTCACTCCAATGGACGTGTTAAGTTATGCGTTAACTAAAAAAACTTAAAAATAGCTAGTGGCTTTGTTAAATTAATTTATATTTTGTATTTTGTTTATTTATATTTTGTTTGTATTTTTTATTTTATTTTATTTTCATTTTTAGTGTTTGTTTATAAATATAAAAATTAATTTTTTTTTTTTTATAAAATGAAAAATAAATTTTAATATATTATTTTCGAAAGATATTTTGAAAGTAGAATATAACAAAATCTCATTTAATTTTGAAAGATATTCTTTTTTTTTTAAGCATCATCTAGAGTTTAGATGTCAGAAAATAATTTAATTTTCAAATTTTAAAAAATAAGTTAAAACCAATGAACCATCCAATAAACATCTGTTACTACTTCCAGTCGAACTAATTACTTTTTTTGGCGGATTTTGTTGTTGGCAGTGTGCCAAATACTTTGTCCCAAAGTGCGGAAGTGATCCCAAAACCTTTGTTCTGAATCCTGAAGTGGTGATTTAAGTGATATTTCTTGAGATTTTTCGGTATTTCACTTGTGGGTTGAGCATGGTGTAGGTAGTAATGAGTTACATCATACATCACGTAACCGAGTAAACCACCTCCAAGAAGACCAGGCGCTGTAGAGGGAGTGGCCAAAAGATGAAGCAATTTCCAGAACGGTACCAACAGTACAGCCGTTGCAGCAGGAGGGAAAACAAGCCTTAGGTGATCCATTGGATGCTTATGATGGCAGCCATGAATAAGATAGTGCAGTGTATTTCCCCAGTAACTCTTTGTTTTGATATGAAACACGAATCGATGCAATGAGTACTCAACTAATGTCCATACGAATACGCCAAAGACCACCATCGAAGCCAATTCGGCATACGTATGGCCCATCTTTGCTGACATTGAAACAAAGTAGCATACAGCAGGCAGCCATATTACTGGAATCGCCCACCAAACAGTAAGCGTCAAGAACTCCCAGAAATCACTCTCAAAGAAACGGGGACCTTCCTTGGTGACAATAGGTTGGTGAACCCATTCTTCATAAGCTTCACCAAGATGGCCAACCTGGAACACAAGGGGCTTATCTAAATCAACTGTGAAGTTTTGAGCAACCATCTTAGCAACCTTTCACTTACCGGAGAAAAGTATCAATCTTGACCCCAAAAAGAATTATCTCCTCAACTCCGAACCCCAGGAACCTAAGGCCATCTTTAATCGTAGGTCTCCCTGGAGACCTGGTCCAGCCCCGGAGACCTCCATTTATTTACAGATCTGCCACACAGCTTCTAACCGTTGTTTTACTATTCCGGAGACTTTTAATATAAAAAATTCAATTCAAACAATTCCACTATCTTTTAACTATTCATCTCACTCTCTTTATTTCTCCCTCCATCTCACTCTCTCAATATTTACATTATCACCCTACATTTACTAATTCTATAATAAATAATTGGGAGACTTACGTAATGGGTCTAAAATTTGTCTCTATTTACTCAAGCATACCCCAACAGATCCATTTTACAAATAGATCCAACCCATTTAAGAAAAGACTCAATTATCTATAAAAAACAAAATAATTACATCTCAAATTAAAATATTTAATTCCAATTTCAAAATCAATTCTTTCTCCTCATTTTTTTTCTTCATATTATCAAATTCATTAAGGGTAAAATTGTATTTAAAATTTAAATTTGGACTAATAGGTAAATAAAATCATATTTTGGTAGTTATTGGTAAAATCTATTTGAGGCTGGACTTATTAGTAAATTTGATATGTTTTTGTACCCAATTGGTGTAAACCCCTAAATAATTTAACATATATTGTTAATTAGTAATTGATATTAATATTTAACAATATTATTTATTTTAAATTTATGTTATAAATTTTTGTGTTTAATTTTTATTTACAATAAAATAATATGTATTTTTTAACTATTCATTTGACTCTCTTAATTTCTCATTCTATCTCACTCTCTCAGTATTTACATTATCATCCTACATTTACTAATTCTATAATAAATAATTAAACCTATATTGTTAATTAATAACTTATATTAATATTTTTTTAATTCAATGGTGTTAAGCAAATGTCGTTTTATTCATAAATTCGAAAATTTTAACCCTTTGAAATTAATACGGGGGTGACATTTCACTAATTGCATTAACTATAATATACAATAATTGTCTTGAAAAGACCGAGAATGCCAGATTTCATTAAAACATTACACTTAAATAAAAAGCATTGCATAACTAGAAATACATAAGCACATAACTTAAACCAAATGATAGATAAGCTAACCATGAGTTAGCATTTCACACTTAGTTTTACGGAGTCGGATAGTTCATTCCATACTCAAATCTTTTCTCGAACGAATATTCCTCTCCATCACTACTTCCTTCGGGAGTTGAGTATGTTTCAACGGCGCTGGCTATTGCGTCGGCTATTTCTTGCTCCCTTTGCTGCGTCGCATGTGACACCATCTCCTGCGTAATTGTACCTTGGGATCCCATGTTGAATACATATTGGACATGTAAACGGGTCTCGTAAGCCAGTGACTCAATCTGTATAGTCATTGGCTTAAGATAAGCTAACCTATTGGCGACTTCTTCGCGTCCGCGTGGTCGGGGCATTAAACATCCTGGACACGATGCCTCCCTACCGTGGTTGAAGAACATTCTGCACAAAACCGCATCGATGAAACCAGGAATCTCCTCTTGCATCGTACCTCTGACGAAGTCAAATGCGCTTAGGAGGCTTGCATCTTCGTGCACATTCCAGCCTGAATCACCCATTGTTATAACTAAAATGTTTAGTTTCATAGAGTGAAATATAGTATTTATAGACTCAAACTCGGTTGTTCAATTCTAAAATAATACGCGGGAAATAGTGTTTTTGTTCCAGCGTAAAACGTTTTGAGGCGGGAAACCTTTACTTCATTTGTTTCTTCCCGCCGGGTGTTTTTTTCTACCATTGACGAATCATATGACTTTAATTAAACTTTATGTTGTGTTATATTTGTTTTACATTCACGTCTAATGTTGTGTTATATTTTTATGGTGTTTTTTAGTTTGCGTTTAAATGTTCATGTTTAATGTTTAATGCTGTATTGTCAACTTAATATTTATATAGCTGAATTTTTAACACAATTAACAATTGTTAAAAAAACAACTGCAAAAAGTGTAATAAAAAAACTAGAATCCGAATGAAAAAGGGTTACAAACTAAACTTAACCAGCATTAAACTTACATATCATAGTACAATCTTAAATTAAAAACAATTCACTTAAACAACATTGGAAAAAGCTTAAATTAAAAACATTTCACTGAAACAACATTTGAAAAAACTTTAAAGATAAACAACAGTGAATACTACTCATGTCGACCACGTTCGGACCACACATGTTCGACAAGATCATCTTGGAGCCGTTTGTTTAATACTTCGCTGCGGATTGACCGATGACGAATCATATAGTCCTCAAGTGAAATATTTCCACTCATATTGTCCATATCCACATTACCACATTCATATATACGTGCTCGTGCTCGACGAGATATGGCGGGATCAATTTCATCGTCGTCAGAATCTTCGTCTGCATACTCCTCACGTTCGTCTTCCACAATCATGTTATGTAATATCACACATGTAATCATGATATTAGAAAGATGTTCAGTACTCCATCCGCGGCCAGGGTTTTTTATTATGGCAAACTGAGATTGTAGAATACCAAACGCTCTTTCAACGTCCTTACGGTATGATTCTTGCATTTTAGAGAATAATTTCTCTTGAAGGTTAATCGGTGATCGAATAGCTTGGATAAGTGTTCCCCATTTTGGATAAATACCATCCGCGAGATAGTATGTAATATTATGCTCATGACCATTTACAACATAAGCTACGGTAGGAGTATTCCCGTTAATTAAATCATCAAACAACGGTGAACGATTAAGAACGGTCACATCATTTTGAGCTCCCGGAATACCAAAAAATGCATGCCATATCCATGTATCATGAGAAGCAACTGCTTCTAACACAATAGTTGGTTTTTTAGACCTACTAGTGTATGCTCCTTGCCAACCTGTTGGACAGTCTTTCCAAGTCCAATGCATACAATCAAGTGAACCGATCATACCTGGAAATCCCCGACGTTCAGCTTTAGCGAGTAGACGATGTAAATCTTGTGTCGTTGGTCCACGTAGGTACTCACTTCTATATAAAGTTATTACAGTTGCACAGAACTCGTTCAGAGTATCTATAACAGTTTGTTCACCCATATGAAATGTTTCGTCTAAGCTGTCTGCGGGCATTGCATAAGCCAACATACGTAAAGCAACAGTTACTTTCTGATGTGGGGTAAATTTATTGCGTCTAGTGGCATCCAGACCTCCTTGAAAGTATGAATTTTCCTGTTGAACATCTTCCATAATACGTAAAAATAATCTACGATGCATACGATAGCGCCTTCTAAAATCATCATCAGAGAATGTTGGATTTTCAATAAAATAATCTGCCATTAGTTTTGCATGTCCCCCTTCACGGTTACGGCGTTTGTACTTACGACCATGCACAGACCCACGAGGTTTTGAAGCTTCACCACTTGAATTTCCCGTACCAGTTTCCGTATACGTTTCTGCAAGATATGTCATAGTCTGACTTCGAACTAAGTTACTGACGTTAACAAAATTTTGAATATTACTCTGAGACTCTTCAAAATCTGCTTCCCATTCCGAAAGCATACGAGAAAAATCAGGTTTATTGTAACTCATTTTGTTGAAAAAATATCAGAGAAGTCTTTTGAATTGGAAAAAGGGTTGTGAGAAGTGTTTCGAGTTAGAAAAGTTGTGGCAAGTGTTTTGAATTAGAAGAAGTTATGGATTCTGTGTATTTATAGAAGCATTTGTGGTGAGTGGAGTTAGTGGGTGTTTTATTATACTGAAGATAATTGGTGGAAGCTTTTTGTCAAATCAGAAATAAAGTTTTGATAGATTGGTGGAAGTTAGTGGGTGTATATATTATACTGAAGATAATTGGTGGAAGCTTTTTGTCAAATCATAAATAAAGTTTTGATAGATTGGTGGAAGTTAGTGGGTGTTTTATTATACTGAAGATAATTGGTGGAAGCTTTTTGTCAAATCAGAAATAAAGTTTTGATAGATTGGTGGAAGTTAGTGGGTGTTTTATTATACTGAAGATAATTGGTGGAAGATTTTTGTCAAATCAGAAATAAAGTTTTGATAGATTGGTGGAAGTTAGTGGGTGTATATATTATACTGAAGATAATTGGTGGAAGCTTTTTGTCAAATCAGAAATAAAGTTTTGATAGATTGGTGGAAGTTAGTGGGTGTTTTATTATACTGAAGATAATTGGTGGAAGCTTTTTGTCAAATCAGAAATAAAGTTTTGATAGATTGGTGGAAGTTAGTGGGTGTTTTTTATTATACTGAAGATAATTGGTGGAAGCTTTTTGTCAAATCAGAAATAAAGTTTTGATAGACTGGTGGAAGTTAGTGGGTGTTTTATTATATCTTGAATGGTATAAATACACAAGCTTGGAACCAAACTAATTCATAACATTTCAGAAACATTTATCCGAAAGGAAAATAATAGTCTCTCTCGAAAAAACCTTTTATCTTCTACCGAAAAAATATAAAAAAAAATGGACTTCAAACGAAGACATAGCTCTATGCAAAGCCTATAGAAAAATTTCTGAAGATCCATGTGTAGGAGTGCAACAAACCGAAAGTCATTTTTGGAAAAAAATCAAAGATTCAATGTATGAATATTTAGGAGATGTTGATAACAACATCAACCATGTACAACGAACTGAAGAAGGTCTTAGCAATCGTTGGAAAAAACATATTTTTCCTTCGGTTAACAAATGGAACCAAGCGATCAAGCAAGTTGAAAAAGCACCAGTTAGTGGAACTAACATAGCGGATCAAGTAAGTATTTTTATTACACATGATTTCAACATTTAGCAGTTGTTAATGTTCATGTATATATTAATATTAACTAATTTATTTATTATTTTTCATTTAGGAAATTCTCAAAGTACACTTATATTCAACTCTTGCCCGTGGAAAAAAATTTCAATTTCATCATTGTTGGGAAATTTTAAAGGATTCTGTGATGTTTCAATCGACAACATCAAATTCTCATACTTCTCAAACCAACCAACCTCGTCCTATTGATACGGATTCCGAACAACAGTTTACGGAATCACAACCTTATTGTGATCTTGGAGTTGATACCGATCCACCCGCTAATGATATTAATAGGCCCATGGGTAGAAATCATGCTCGTCGGAACAAAAATAAACAAAAGATAAGTGATAGTGATGCATCTGCGGAAAGGACTGAAGGCTTGGCTAAAATTCTAGCAATGCAAGCTGAAGCTAACGCACTCATGAAAGAGGCGAATGATCTTACACGGACTAAGATAGGACATATGCAAGATACTTATAGATTGGTGGAAGAGGCGAATGATTGTAGCATCATGAATGTTGATACCACCAATATGACTCCGGACTCGAAAAGCTTTTGGACCAAAAAAAAGAAAAATATACGTGAACGCATCGAGCGCGCTACATATCGACCTTCATTTAACGACGGAACGGATTATGGAAATGATGGACCAAGTGGAAGTTCTGGATTCAATAATTTCACTATGTAATTTATCGTAATTGTTTCTTTGTTATTTGTGTTTTCTTGTATTTTTATTTATTTTGCATGTGTGTTTTCAAGTTTCGGTTGTTATTTTTTCGAAAATTTATTTTCGAACAAATCAATACCACTATGTATTTGATTTTCGCAATTTATGAATTAAGTTTTTATTATAAATGAATTTGTTGAGACAATTTACAAATTTAAATTTAATTTCTAAATTTAAATATTTATTATAAAATTAACAGTTAAGTGATATTAACTTAAAAAGATCTAATTAATAAATTTCTTAATTTCTAAATGAATTAAATTAAGTGACATTATAAACCACTATTAAATGGTTTATAAAACGTTAATATAAATTTAAACATCTATATTAGCTTAAAATAAAATTATATTTTATACGTTAAGGGATATTAATTAGATTAATATAAATTAATTAGATTAATTAATCAGATTAATATAAATTAATTATATTTTATTCAATTACATTGAAACATTAATTACATTGCGACATTAATTACGTTTCACATATATTTTATGCATTTCTCATTTTCTCTTTCTTCCTTTTTTTCAGACTTTCTCTCTTCCTCTTCTTTTTCTTTCTTTTTTCTGGCTTTCTCTCTCTCCTCTGCGACTCGGCTTGTTTTTCTCTTTCCTCTGTCTTCACCCATTTTCTCTTTCTTTGGGTCTCGAGACCGGGCTCGCCAGAGCCGGAGTTGGAGCCCGAATAGTGTTTCGGTCTCCCATTTTGGAGACCGAACCCGACGGTTAGAAACCGTTTTCGTCCCTCGGTCTCGACCGAGACCGAGGGTTAGAGATGGCCTAACCAATCAGCAGTCTAAACCACTGTCACACCACAAGAGCCCTCAATTTTGAAAGATATTCTTAAAAACAAATAGAAACAAAATATGTTATTTATATGATAAAACTAAAAAGATATTTTTTATTGCATTTCCTTATTTTTTTCAACTATCTAATATTTTTTTCATGAAATCTTATCTTTTACGAATTCTGATATATATTTTTATTTTATTTTACTTTTTTATTTGTTTTTCTTCTTTTCAATATCTAAAAAAATTATGATCTTCTTTTCCAACACAAAAATAGTGAAACAATAATTTTAAATAACACATTAAAAAATATATAAAATAAAATAAAAAATATTTTAAAAAAATATTCTTTCTCTCATACGTGTCAAATTTAAAGTGTGATTTAAAAAAATATCATTGGAGTGAAATTAAGTTTGTTAACTAAAATGATGTTAAATGATGTTCCACTAACACACAATTTTAACACTAACTGTACATGCTCTAAAAGTTTATATGACAGTTTAAAGAGAAATTTAGTAACATCGGATGGTTTTAATTAAGAAAAACATATCGGTATAAGTACACTTGATATTAAATCGTAGCTAATTGTATTAGAATAACGTTGTCAAATTGATTAAAAACAGTCAAATATCAAAAACCAAAAATTGGTACGAATATAGTGGATTATTTTATTCTGAAATATTATTCTATTCTGAAATATTATTTGAGTTATATAACTGGAAGAGAAAAGTAATTCTCGATCACATTCGCAAATTCAACGACGAGAAAGAAAGAAAAACAAAATTTGGGGAAAAGTCCAAATTTAAAACAATCAAATTATTTATTTAATTAATTCAATTGGATCTATTTAATTAATTAAATTAGATCGATGAAGGTAAAGACTTGTTAAAATAAACATATTCCGCCTATCATGTTCATATGTAGTAGAACTTTAAAAGCGTTATAGGTTTAATTGTGGTATCCGGTTGAATGTAGTCCAAATCTTAACGTTTAAATCTGAATTAATAAATGAGAATAAATTGAATTATCAATTTATCGGATTACGATTCGTACACAATGATAGATTTTACAATGTTGAGTTTCACATTGTAAAGACTACAAGTAAGGGGCTAGGTTTATGATTTTCATCATCCTAAACACTAAACAAAAATCTGTCTCTTTGCATAGTGTCTGGAAAATGAAACTTTTTTCTTTTTTTAACTTGGTTTCGCAGATTTCTCAAGTTCATCTACAGGATCACTAAGGAACGAAAATGAACAAAACCGAAAATGAACAAAACATTAGATGAATAGCTGCATGCAATCTCGTGATTAATCTCGTATTCGTTTATTCATTAGGTGAATCTTAAAGAAGGGTTTAATTATTTTCCGCGTTTTGTTATATTCGTTTGATGTGATTTCAACTAAAATATAACAATTGGTATCAGAATATGCAATTTTTTTTAGATACGATAGAATAATCGAATTGTATGTTGATATATACTGATGCATGTTTTTTTCACTATTAAGAATCCATGCCAATAAGATTATGTGTTGGTTGAGCTAGTTAGGGCATGGATTTTGGAACGGTATGAAAATCACGATTATGTGATTTATTCGTATAGAAAAGCATGTTATATATATTTTTAATGTTTAATATGAATAAATCGTTTCTAATAGTTTTGGGGTTTTTACGATTAAATTAGGGTTGATAGATGTCTGAAATTTATTCTCCCAAAATAAGCATCAAATTAACCATAATATAATGAATAAATCAAAACTATTGGGACACTAACTCATCAACGACTTAACCACTGATCAAAATATGTTCAACGGTGTTCATCATCATGGTAATTGAATTGTAAATGTTGTGGTGAATACCGTGGCTTGTGATGAATCACAAACCCGTTGTTATCGCAATGATAGCAGTAGGAGGAGCTATTGACTGAGCATAAACCCAGTGAGAGTAGCGCTCTTGCAGGGCTAGGTGCTGTCTAGGAATTGCAGCAGGGTTGCTGCAGGAGAAACTTTTTGCTGCAGGCTGGACGCACACCCATGATCTGTAGCTAGGGATGACAATGGGACGAGTTCAGACCCGGTTCAGGCTGACCCTCTTGATCCCTTCCACTTTTTACTTGAATCCTAATCCGGTCCGGCTCGCTATGGGTTTAATATTTTTGAGCCCGAGCCTTACCCGCATGTGTCTGTGCGTCAACCCGCCCCAGCCCGCAAACAATACTTTTACTATTATGATTTTTTGGTTCGATTCGACCGGTCGGAACACATCTCAAACTTGACTTTATTTTTTAATTTATAAAAAAACTAAGATATAAACTTTTTCAAACCAAAACATATATACTCAAATAAACCATTAAATGTTAGTGAAATAAAAAAATATAAATCTGTATAAAAAATCAATCTAAAACATATCCTAAAAATGTGAAAAAAACATTGTGGGGATGAAAAAAACTTTGGATTTTTAATTTTTTTTTTAAAAATTTAATATGTCTTAACTGATTTATTTCACAAAATGTTAAGTGTTTGGTAATGCTAAATGTTGTATGTAAATTTATGAATTTAATTAAATATGTTTAAATAATTAACGGTGAAGCACGATTAAAGTTTCGTAGACCGGTAGGTGAAAGTAAGGAATTAATTCAATCGGTCCTCCAAAATGTTATAATTAATTTTCTTATGGACCCTAAACCGCGAAAGATTCGGGATTTTATAAATTCAAATACTACTGGCCCTCCGGAAGGTTCACATTTGGTTTTAAATTAATTATGAACAGAAGAAAATCACTGAAATAGTTCGTGTTATATTTTTTATTTTAAGTAGATGAAATCGGTCCTCCAGGAGGTTTCATCGGTACTTAAGAAAATCAAATTAAGGTTATTTTAATTTAAGTAAATAACATCTGCATTCCGGAAGGTCTCATTGGTACTTAGGAAATTAAAATAATGATCACGGTATTTTTCTCAAACTCATAAAATTGCTTGTTAGTAGATTTGCCCCCGATATCTATTATCATGAAACTTTATGTTTTAGATATATTTTCCATGTTCATGCATATGTTTTCAGTTATATGTCAATATGCTATATATGCTTTGTGTGTTTTTGGTTCTTACTATAGTGTTCACTGGGTTACAATTTATTGGGGAATCTTACACCCATGTTAGATTGTTCGGACTTCCAATTATGGAAGAAAGATATGATGTTATTCCTATATGTACATGATTATAAACATGTACTGACAACTCCTAAACCATACTCCTTTAGTCCGGAAAGTACCCCGGAGGAAACTAAGACATATAAAATATGAGAGAAGTCAAATAAGTTATGCATGACGCTCTTGTTATAGAGGATTCCAATAACATTACGCGGGCCTCTCCCTAAAGGTGTTACCACTGCCTCAGTCTTTCTCGTGGAGGTCGAGAAAGTCTTTGCCAAAATGAAAAGGTAGAGATGCAGTATTTTCTCATTGAACTAGCTACAAAAATATATATTGGCAAAGGTAAAATCCATGAGCATATTCTGGGAATTTCGATAGTTTACCAAAAGTTAAAGACAATCAGTTTAAACCTTCGTGGGGAATGCATAATGGGGTTCACATTTCATTCACTGCCAAACCGGGTTATATATTTCTAGTCAACCTATAACTGCATGTAGGAAAAGTGGAATATCAATTAGTTGATTTCCGACGTTGCACAGGAGGAAAAGAAACTTAAAGGCATAACACCTGAGGTTAATATGATTACATCTGCAAAAGGGACAAAGCCTAAGCAGAATACTGATGGCAAAGGACCAAGCCAAGGTCCAATTAAGAAGAAATATCATGAGGAATCGAATTGTGGTCGATATTTGTTTTGCAAGGAGAAAAGACATCAGAAGAAAGACTGTGAGAAATTCCAGGCTTACATGTTAAGCAAAGGTATTCCGACATATTTGATTGTTTCAAAAACTAATATAGTTTATATTAAAAGAAGTACTTAGTGGGTCTCATATCCGTGTTTCTTTGTAGGCTACATCAAAGAGCAGAATGCTAAGTGAGGATGGAACATCCATTTTCACTTCAGACTGAAGCTCGTATGTGATATTTTTATAAATCTTTGGAGGAGGTCTTGGAGTAAAAAAATATTTAAAGGACTTAATTCGTGATTCAGATTACTTAGTAAATTTTTTACAGAGAGATGACTTTTTAGAGAGAGAAAGTAAAGAGCAATAATTGTGTAATCATTAATCAATCACTATTTCCCTAAAAGGGGTGTGGTGCTTTTATAGTACATTTATTGGGTCGCACATGTCTAACAATTCACTAATTGTGGTCGTGTCTAAAAGTTTATTGTTTGTTATACAGTAGTCCTTTTACATTACATAATTATCAATTTCTCCTAAGAGACTTTCTTTGTTAACAAATTACACCCCTAACTTTCTGATATCTTCTTGTTGATTTATTCTTCCCTCATCAGTATGATGTTTTAGTTATTTGTGATTTTTCTTTAAAACTTTCCACAAGACATATATTATTTTATAAAGAATGTAATGTATGTTCCTACTTTTCGGTGGAACTTAGTTTCTTTTCTAGTTTTAGACTTGCAAGGTTACTCTTGACTATTGAGAAACAATTGTTTTACACTCTCTCTAAATAATGTGATTGTTAGAAATGAAAATTTGATTAAATATTGTGATGATGAAATATATTTTTTGATGAAAGTTTCCTCTAGACCCTCAAAATGATCCTCATCTTTTGAACTATTTAATAGCATATCATCGATATATACTTCAACATTTCGCCCAATTTGCGACTCAAAAGTTTTATTCACTAGACGTTGATAAGTTTCCCCTACATTCTTTAACCCAAACAACATTACTTTATAACAATGTAAACCCCTTCTAGTAATAAACGAAGTATTTTCTTCATCCCTCAGATCCATTTTGATTTGATTATACCCTATATAAGCATCCATAAAATAAAGCAAATTGTATCCTGTTGTAGAATCTACCAGCTAATCTATCCGCAGGACAAAGAAAGGATCTTTTGGACAAGCCCTGTTTAAGTCTTTGAAATCTACACACATTCGCCATTTACCGTTTTTCTTTTTGACCAAAACTGGGTTTGCTGCCCATAAAGGATATTGTGATTCTCGAATGTTCCCTACTATGGATAGACGCTCTACTTCTGCCACTATCGCCTCAGATTTCTCATGGGAGAAAGGTATCATTTTCTGTATTATTGGCCTTACATTATTTTTGATCGCCAACTTATGATAAATAATTTCTAGGGGGACACCAGCTACGTCCTCGGAACACCAGGAAAACATATCTAACTTTGAGGATAAAAATTCAATCAAAATTTTCCTAAAATTTGGAGATAACTTTGTTCCAATCTTCAACACTTTACCATATAGATAAACATGATTTTCATAATTTTCATCGGGAACTAAAAGATGGGGGGACTCCCTTGGGTCATCAAAATAAGTTGGCTCCGATGAAGTCTCCACTAGCTACTATGCTTTCTCTAATTCATTCCCCGAACTTTCTTGATGATAAAGCAATTCGGTAACATTCTCTAGCAATTTTTTACTGCTCCTAATTGTCCCCACATTATTCCCCATAACATACTTTAGACGCTGATGAACTGTAGAGATGACAACATGCATTTTTGACAACCAGGACCTCCCGAAGATATAGTTTTAAGATGTTGGAGCATCTACTATGATAAACAAAATTTCAACTTCTTTTCTAAATGGTCCCCGACCTAGTTCAACCATACTTTTGAATTCTCCAACCACTTCAGCAGTTACCCCTGTGAATCCCACAATAGTTCGATCAGACCTTCTAGAAAAAAAAGGATCAATAAGTTTCTTATAAGTGCTCATGAATAATTTGTTCGCGGAACTTCCCGTGTTAATTAAAACTCTATGCACTTGATCACCAACTATCCCTGCTGTAATTACCACTACATCATCGTGTGGGCCTGCCATATTTCTCATATCATCATCTTCAAAACAAATTATTGGGAAGGGAGCTCGATGCTGATGTGTTGAGGCACCCACTTCTAGTTGAGTAGTCAAGTTTACTATATGTCTCTTCCTGGAGCTGTTCGAATTTCCTGCAACAGTATCACTCCCAAAAATTGCTAAAGATTCAAAATTGCTAAATCACTAACCTTTTAACTCGGGATGATTTCTTCTACCATGTCAATATCGTTCATCCAATCTTTTGGATCAAAGTACTATGTCATAATATCAAAAGAATCAATCTCTTCAGAAATAACCAACGCAGTTTCTTCTTTCGATGCCTTGAATATGGAAAGGTTTGCGGAATTGCACTTGACCACGAGTTTTTTCAAATATAGTAGCCACATACTCGATCAGATCTATAAAATATTCTGGTCTAACCCATTTGTTGGATATTGGTTTAGTTACCGGTTGTGTACTATATGTTTTGCTGATTTACTCGGGCCTCAGAGGATACTGGTTTGTTGCTTTAGATTGCACATTTGTTCGAGAAGGTTATGTAGTAGTAAGAGATCTTAGTAACTTATTTTTCTCCAACTGGTCACTAGAACATATTTTTGAAGCCTGAGTTTCTTCCACCAATATCCTTTTTTCAACTTGATCAAGAAGAGCCCCAAATGTCATTGCTTGACTTTCAACCACAGTGACCTTCAGTACTCCGGGGAGAATTCCTATTCTATATGCTGCCAAAGCCACATCGTCTTTAAAATATTCTATATCATTTTTTTGCTTCAACAAAACGGTTGGTATATTTTTTTAAGCTTTCTCCAACCTTTTGCCGATAATATATTATGGTGTCTTCATTAGCACAAAATTTCTTACTACCCACCAAAATCATGACGAAAAACATTCCAGAACATATCAATTTTTTTATATAACCTTGCGGAAGTCGGTTATACCACTTTGAAGCTAAATCCTTAAAAATTTTCAAAAAAACCTTACAACTTGTCATCATCATTGAAATTAATCATATTTTTTTTGAATTGTTCAATATGGCTGTCAGGATCTTATATTCCGTCGAATTTCTCCAATTTAGAAATGTCAAAGTGCTTCGGGAAGTTGCCAGACAGTATTTCAGCTGACAAAGGAGAGGGCCTCCAATTATGGCCTGCCCTATAAACATTAGGCTTGTCCAATTATAGCCTGCCCAATTATAACCCTCACGACCCATTACATAGAGACCCTCCTCAGAGGGAGCTATGTACTGATTACTTACACGATACTAAATTTTTTGACTTCCTAATTGGTTATGAGTATATACAACGTTATCTTTCTTTGCATGATCCTCGGAGCCCTGCTCCTTCATCTTCAAGTTTTTAGTTCGATGACCCGTTTGATGCTATTTTCTATTTTCAGTTACATATTTCTTTTTGGTATCTTTTTTCCTACGATAATCCCTTTCTGGAGAAGATTCACTTGAATTATAGAGTGAATAATCGCTTGACTCAGATGATTCATACCTGTACCTTGGCTTTAGCTTTTTCCTCGTTGAATAGTGATGATGCCTCCGATATCTCTCATTCCTACTGATTCGATGAAGGTGATTTGATTCATCTTTCTTTGTTCCCTTCAGAATTCATACCTAATTTTCTTGGAAGCCATCGTTACATCTCTTTCAACTTTCAGTTTTTCGATTCCTTCCAACAATTCATTTCTCCGAGTGACAATGATGGACTCTTTTAAATTTCACCAGCATGTTGATCGCCATGCTGTTGATCGATTTCTATATTATTCTCAACATGGTTTTTTTCGATTTTTTTTTTCAATTATAAAATCATTATTCATGTTCAATTCTCCTTAAATTTCTATCATTTTTCTTTCGAAATTTCAACAAGTTTTTGGAAAATGATTCTGGGTACCAAATTGTTTCCCACGGATGACGCCAATGATAGTTCTAGAAATCTTTGAAGGAGGTCTTAGAGTAAAACAATATTTAGAGGACTTAATTCACGATTTAGATTACTTAGTAAATATTATAGAGAGAGATGAATTTTTAAAGAGAGAAAGTATAGAGCAATAATTTTGTAATCATTAATCAATCACCCTTTCCCAAAAGGGTTGTGGTGCTTTTATAGTACATTTATTGGGCCCCACGTGTCTAACAATTTACTAATTGTGGTCCTGTCCAAAAGTTTATTGTTTGATATACATTAGTCCTTTTACATTACATAATTATCAATGTCTCCTAAAAGACTTTCTTTGTTAACAAATTACATCCCTAACTTTCTGATATCTTCTTGTTGATTTATTCTTCCTTCATCAGTATGATGTTTTAGTTATTTGTGGTTTTTCTTTAAAACTTTCCACAAGACATATATTATTTTATAAAGAATGTAATGTATGTTCCTACTTTTCGGTGGAACTTAGTTCCTTTTCTAGTTTTAGACTTGCAAGGTTACTCTTGTCTATTGAGAAACAATTGTTTTACACTCTCTCTAAATAATGTGATTGTTAGAAATGAAAATTTGATTAAATATGGTGATGATGAAATATAATTTTTGGGGTAGTTTTTGAATATGTGGTATTAAATTCTTAATATAATCGAGGGAGAGAAAGGAGGTGCTTGTATTTAATATCTTTAGAAAAATTGCAACCCATTTAATGTTGTTGGTTGAGCTATTTATACTCTTTTTGAGATCCATGGGTCATTCGGGTCGGGTCACCTATTCTGGTCAATCTCACGAGCTCCTAAGCCTATAAACCAATGTACTAAACACTTAGCTGAGTCACTAAGCTTACTTAGCTTACCGCTTATTTATCAAGTTTTAGCTATCTGGTCCGAAGTACCCCTCTAAATAAATTCCAACCCACTTTACTGCAAAGGACATCCAAAGTAATCTGATCTTATCATCTAGCCCCCTTAGCTCTTTCCAAAATATATCGGGAGAGCTAATACTATAACTGATTTCCCAACTAGATCCGAATGAGGTTATCAAATCTATTTATACGGAAAGGTCACGACTTTAAACGATAAGTTTTTTTGGACACGTGTCATGTAGTCATTAGAGCTTCTGAACGATTTCTCTCTTGGTAATGGTATTTTATTGTCGCCAATTCCTCTTCCATAGTAAAACAGTAAAGTGCATCTTCCGTACTCATATATAAGGGTAATTTTTACCAGTTTTTATTTCTAGAGTGAAAAATAGATTGATCTTATAGTTATAGGTAGAGAAAAACTCTAACTTGCATCCAACTTTCTCTTTTGTTCTTTTAGTTTCTTTTAAAGTTTGTATGTTTACAACGAGGACTACATTAATTAAAGGAGGTTGGATTAATTTTTCCGAGTTGGAGGAAGAAAAAAGGCAAGCTAGAATTGCTTCCGGATTACCCGCTTCTTCGGTGACTCAAACTCCAGAACCAAACAAAAGTTATTCTTCTAGTAAAAAACTATATGTTTCTAAACTTAGCCCCCTTTCACAATCTCTTACAATCCCGAATAATTTTCTTAGTCAACTAAAACTCGCTCAATAAAAGTCGTTAGTACTCGTAAAACTCCATCAACTTTCATTCATATGGGGTCAGATATTGGAGAGAATACGCCTCTTGGGCTTACCAAACGTTTCTAAGGCTAAAAACAGACATTTCCAACGGAGAAAGAAGTGGAGAACCCATCAGATATTTCTACTGATATCAGCAATCTTCCTCAACAAAAACTGATTGAGAGGAAAAACATCTCTACTACTCTTCCAATAACTTCATCTACTAAGCATCCTCATATTGAGGAAGATAACACTGGTACTCAAGTTGGTGATCCAGTAGAATTGGGACCACGAATGGTGGAAGAGAAAATAGATGACAGTGGTGAAGATACACCTATGGAAACGTTAGATTATACTGGGGACACTAAAAAGAAACTCGAGAAAAATAAAAAAGACACATCTGATAGAATCTGAACCACTTCCTGAATGTCTTGTTGGGCGAGTCGAGCCCAATTTCACTAAGGTTAGCATCAAATACTTGCTGGCTCTACAAAAATATCTTATGTATAAAGTCATACAAATAATTTGGATAAGCTTCAGAATAAGTGGGGGTTTCCTGAGTCAATTAAAGTAAGGATTCATATCCCTGAAGAGACTCCGATAGACTGCAAGACAGGAGAGATGGTGGTGTACACCGAAGTACTCAATAGGGGTCTTAGGTTTATTTTAGACCCGAAAATTGTGAGATATTTCCCTCAGTGAAACTACGCCCAAGTCAACTAAGCCCCAACACTTGGTTTACACTTTTAGCCAGTATTATAGCTTCCGATTCCCATGGAGAAATTCGTCGTTGTGACTGGTTTGTGTCAGAGTGGTAACATTCCATTTTATTACTTTACATGGGAAATGACTATACAATAATCAATGATTTGCTGGAAGCTGATAAACCTTGGAGAACTTACTTTCTCTTTATTAGTGGCGCATAGGAAAATGGAAGAAATATTACATCTAAAGGAAATCTGAGTATGCTTGGAAGATACTGGAAGTCTCCATGTAAGTATTTTTGTTTTAAAAGATTTCGTTTGTTACGTTTGGATATTGGTTCTCAAATCGGATTTGTTTTAAAATGTTCTCAAAGTTATTTTCACACCACCTTGAATAGGGGAAAATAACTTTCACCAAACTGCATCAATGGGCCACTGAAAAATGGTAAAATGGATTTTATAACTGTTTTAGCACAGGAAATATTGTGAGAGATCATTTATGGAGAATAAATCTTATCCGTGAGCTCTCATGAGGAAGCTGATGACAAACTTTGTTTACCAGCTAGAAACAGAGCTCCTAGTCACCTTGATAAGATAAAGAAAAAGAATAAGAAGAAGAAGAATGAGGAGAATGATACACAATCTCAAGTCATTTCTGAACTGGGAAGCATGGGACCTCCGGATGAAATCGATGCAACTCTTTTAGAAGTTTTGGCAGTTACTATTGGGAAGATTAAGGATCCATCAAAATCTCTGATAGTTAAGAAAAACAAGGGGCAAAAAAAAATAAAGAAGACAGTGACAAAAGAGAGGTAAAGAAGAAGAAAACTGTTATTGGTTCGGAGATCATACTTCGATATGAAGCCCCTCCCACCATTACTCCTACTGAAGTTCCTTCTCAAGTAGAAATGTCTGTTAATTCTTCTTCCTATGTACTTCCTGCTGCGGATAGACCCTCTTTCAAAGGTATTGATCAACTAAATGACATATGACATTTTAATTTTGATAACGTTTTCATTCAGACCACTACCATTGCCAACGCTATGACACATGATGGGGAGTCCTTCGAAGTGTCAAAGGAATATGATGAACTGCGATTTGTAGTTTTAGGCTACATAAGGCCAATAGTTGACTTGAAGAAGCAGTTTAGATCTCAAGTCAAGGACATTACTTCCCTTCGTAATGAAATCCAATATTTACAGAGCACCATCGGAGCAGAGAAAAACAAGGTAGAAAATCTGAATAAGGAAGTGAAGACCCTTAAGGATGAGCTGGATCAATCTAAATCCGATCATGATCGGAGCGAAGAAAGACAAGGTAGAAAATCGGAATAAGAAAGTGAAGACCCTTAAGGATGAGCTGGTTCAATCCAAATCCGATCACAATCATCTGTAACTCAAGTTTTCTGATTTGCAAAAAGAGATCACCTCTTTGAAATAGCAACATGCTAAGGATAAATTTAGCTTTCAAAACTTATCTGAAGAGAAAAAAAAGGCGGAAAATCTTCTAAAGAAGAAAAAAGATGAAATTACCAATCTTAAAAACAATAATGCAAATGACATAGCCGATGATGTAGATGCATATGCTCATGGTGTATTGAAATCTATGGATAAGAGGGAAGAATCCATCAAATTGGACATTTTAATGTCGTTTCATAATACCGTTCCCAAGCGGTCTCTTGGGGATCCGTGAAAGTTTATGCCATATGAGCAAATTCATAGTATGTTTGCGGGTGATAAACTAGGGGTTTCTTTGGATGAATCCAAATCTGATGATGAGACTAAGGAGGATTCGAATGATGATATTTCAGAAAAAGAAAAGGAATAAAATGAAGGAGAAGAGGCGGGGAAGAAGACAACCGAAGGGAATGATCCCTAAGGTTAATAAGTTTTATGTGTTTGTATTTTAACTTAAAGTCCTTGATGCGTGCAAGACATTTTGTTGTTTGAGGATCAGATTATTTTGCGATTTCATTGTGATAAGTCTTTATTGTATACAAGGCATTTTGTTATGTAGATCGGATTTTAATTCAAAGGTATTTTATGCCATATTTTTATTTTTATCCACTTCATGCCTTACTACGTATTTTACTTTCATTAACATCCGATCTCAACCAAATATTCAAAGATATTTAAAATTTGAGAATCTTTACCCAAAGTAAAAAAATTAAATCCGACAATCTATATGGGGGTATTCTATTCAAAGGCAACATGGTTTTAATCCTATTTAAGCCATTCAAAGGTAATCCATTTGAAGGCATTTTGTCTTTAATCCATCCGTGTCATTCAAAGGTAATCCATTTGAAGGTATTTTGTCTTTAATCCATTTGAGCCATTCAAAGGTAATCTATTTGAAGGAATTTTTTCATTAATTTATTCGATCCATTCAAAGGTAATCCATTTGAAGGCATTTTGTCTTTAATTTATCCGAACCATTCAAAGGTAATCAATTTGAAGGTATTTTGTCTTTAATTTATCCAAGCCACTCAAAGGTAATCCATTTGAAGGCATCATAACTTTAAATCAACCGAATATAGCAAAGACACTTTTAAAGGTAAAAGATGATATATTGAACGGAATTCGAACACCTCACTAACACCTCCTCGCGCCACCAGGGTAGGAAAGAGTATGCCCCATAGTATTTACATTAAAGTAAAGTAAAGTAAATATTTACAAGATAAGCTTATTCTAAATATAAACTTAGATGTTCAACATTCCAAGGATGCTTTAAAAGGTTGCCTTATTTGTCTACAATCTTGTATGTTCCTTGCGTGACCTTTTCATATATGATGTATGGTCCTTCCCAATTCAGAGCCAACATTCTGAAATTTTTCTCCTTAGTATGTAAAAATATTTTTCTTAACACTTTGTCTATGACTTAAAAATTTATTCTTCTTACTTTAGATGCAAACCTACTCTTCATCACGCCTCGGTAATGCACAGTTCTTAGATGAGCTTTTACTCTTCTTTCCTCAATTAAATGTAATTGAGCCCTCACTACCTTTTCATTATTCTGTTCAGAACAATTTTGAACTCTGAAAGAAGGAATAGTAGCTTATGGATGTAATTGCATTTATTTCATAAACTAAAGCAAATGGAGACTCCTGAGTGGCTGTGTGGGGAGTGGTTCGGTATACCCATAAAATTTCATGTAGATAATTTGGCCATTTTCCAGCTGCTCCCTCTAAATTATTTTTCAAACCCGTTAAAATCGTTTCGTTTGCCACCTTAACTTGTCCATTGGCTCGAGGATGAAATGGAGAAGAGAAACAATGTTGAATTCCTCTTGATGTACAAAATATTTCCATATCTTTATTTTCAAATTGAGGACCATTATTCGTAGTAATGCACTTGAGAATACCAAATCAACAATATATGTTGGATATGATAAAATTTATCACTGCTTTAGATGTCGTCCTGAATAAGGGCGCAACTTCTACCAACTTGCAGAAGTAATATATCGGCACAATTATAGTACGGCATCCCCAAGAAGCCATCAGAAGAGGTCCGACTAGATCAAGTACACATGTGTCAAATGGTATTGCTTCAGATATAGAGTTTTCATGGATACTGATGATAAATTTGATAAATGGTCACATCTTCTCACCAAGTCTTTAGCACCTGCCATAATAGAAGGCCAATAATACCTTGCCAAAATACCCTTCTAGATAAAGCTCTATAGCCACATTGTGTTGATCTTTCCCCATCATATAGTTCTGATAGAAAACTTTGAGATTCATTGGATCCGAGGCAACGTAGCAGAGGCAAGCTCAAAGAGTTTTTTTATAAAGAACCCCCATTAGAACGGAAAATCTACGAGCTTTGTACTTTATCTTTTTTGGCAGACGCTTTGTCTTGAGGTAAAACTCCTTTAGTGATAAATTCTTGGATCTCATTCCTCTAGTCTTTAGAGACTATGGTGGATACTTGTAGATTTTCTCCCACTTCACTGTTTATTTATGTATTTGTGACTATGGAAGGACATTCTTGTATAAATATCCAAGGATATACTTCAGAATAAGCTATAGTGGCTAAAGAGTCAGCCATTGAATTTTTCGATCTGGGGACATGCTCATATTTAATGTGTTTAAACCCGGTTGTGATTTCTTTCAACACTTCCAAATACTTTATCAAGTGATCTTTCATGGTTTCAAATTGTCCATGTGCTTGATGAATGAGTAGTTGTGAATCACTGATCAATCAAACTCTTTTGGCACCACATATTTGAGCTAACCTTAATCCAGTTACGGTGGCTTCATATTCTGACTCAATATTGGATTCTTTGAAACCAAAAAATATAGCTTGGTATATAAAATTCCTAAATGGGGAGATTATGCATATACTAGCTCCAGGTCCCATTGTACTAGACCCACCATCAATTCGGATTATCCATTACTTCTTGGGCTTATTGGTTTGAGTTTCTTCATAAGGACTTTTGGAGTGAAATTCAACTAAAAGATTAGATAAAACTTGAGCCTTTATTGCAGTTCAGGGCGCAAAGTCAATGTCATAATCCCTAAGTTCAACTGACCACTTGGTCGTTCGTCCGGATATATCCGCCTTTTGAAATACATCCTTCAAGGGGAAAAACGTTCGAACTGTAATAGAATGTGCTTGAAAATAAGGTCTCATTTTAATGGTAGCTATCACCAATACGAAGGCTAATTTTACCAAGTTTAAATACCTATTTTCAACTTCCAACAAGCTCTTACTTATATAACACACACGACGGAGATAGTTATTAACTTCTCATACCAATACCGCACTCGCAACATACTCCGATACAACCAAATACATGTAGAGTCTTTCAATATCTATAGATTTCAAGGAAATCTTGATCACAATTTGGGGACCAATTGAAGTCTTTAGCATTTCTTAAGACTTGAAGAAAATATGCACATTTATCTGACGACCTTGAAATAAACCTGTTTAATAATGCCAACCTTCCAGTTAATCTCTGAACTTCTTTAGAATTCCGAGTGGATCCATGGCTAACAAAGCATCTAACTGATCTGGGTCAGGTTGGATCATCTTTTCACTTATAATGTAGCCTAGAAATTTCCTCAATCGAACACCAAAGGTGCATTTTTCAGGATTTAATTTCAAGTTGATGGTTTCCAAGTTAGAAAAAGTTTCTTGGAGGTCGGATATGTGGTATTCCTCTTTAGGGATTTTAACCATCATGTCATCGATATACAATTCAACATTTCTTCCAATATGGCTAGCAAATTCCTTATTAACCAATCGTTGATAAGTGGCTCAAGCATTCTTCAACCCAAAAGACATCACTTTATAACAATGAAGCCCCATGTCAGTGATAAAAGTAGTGTGATCTTGATCATTCAAATCCATATGTATTTGATTGTCCCATAAAAACCATCTATAAAGGATAACAACTTGTTTCCCAATGTGGAATCTAGTAGCTGATCTATGAGGGGTACTGGAAATGGATCCTTGGGGCAAGCTCTATTAAGGTCGGTAAAATCAATACACATATTTCATTTCCATTTTTATTTTTGACTAGGACCGGGTTATTTGTCCAAAGAGGGTACTGAGATTCTTTAATGTGTCCCACTTTTGTTAACCGATCTACTTTTTAGACTATGACTTCAGATATTTCTTTGAAAAAAAACTCTTTTTATCTGTACCACCGGCCCTGTATCGGATCTAACAAACAGTTTGTGACTAATCATGACAACAAGCAAACACATAGTAGTTCAGTTACATCCTCATCACAACAAGAAATCACATGTAGATTGTTAGATAAAAATGACAATAAATTTTCCTATAATTATAATGATAATTTAGATCCGACCCTGACACTTTTACCTTCTGCCAAGTGATGAACTTCAACTTCTTCAACTGGGATTACAGCACTAGGAGCCTCCCTTGATCATCTATCTCATTTGATTTGGAAGAAGACTCCATTAACTGCTATTTTTTGTCAACTTTCAATACTATAACGACTTTGGAGCTAGTGCAATGACATAACATTCTCGAGCTATCTTTTAACTACTTCGTACGATGCCTACTTGGCCTCCCACAACATATTTCAAACATTGGTGGACTGTGGATGCTACTGTATACATCCTAGATAGATAAGACCTACTAAATATAACATTGTAACATGTTAGACAATAAACTACGATAAACTAAACTCTTATCGACTTCTTGAACGACCCTTTTCCCAACAAGACCTCTCATTCAAACTTCCCAATCACATCGGCCAATTTACCAGTAAATCCTACTATGGCCCTATTCAAACATTGGATGATTGAAGGATTTTTCATTTTTTTGTAGGTTGATAAAAATAGAATATTTCCTGAACTGCATGTATCAATTACGATTCGACGTATATCATTGCCCTCAATGGATGCGCCTATTACCACAACATCTCCATGTGAGACTGCAATGTTTCTCAGGTCATCTTCATCAAAGACCGTAAATAAAGTCAAGCCCTGATAAAGATGTGTAGATATTTTCCCTTCTAGCTGGCTACTTAGACTGTTACATGCCTTTTTGTTGAACAACTTAAGGGTGCAGTCATGGCATCTCTCCCAAAAATGGTCAAAGATTAAAAGAAGCTGCATAGATCGGATACTGTCGTTGTTTTTTCCACTATCACCCCAACCTGGTTCTGAGCTGGATCAGGGTCTAAATATTCCAAGTGTACATCAAATATTTCCACAATCACCATAACATATTCTTGTCTCCCATACTCCGTCCATGCACATTTAGTGATGGTTCTTGTGTTGTGCTTGCACTAAGCTGGGAATGAATGTTAAATTTCATGTTGCCTCCTTGCTTTATAACAAAAGCAGACAACTTTCTTTTTTTAATCAAGTTTTATACTTCCTGGTTTAACGGAATGCAATCTTCAGTATCATGACCCACATCGGCCTAGGCAAATTCAGTCAAATCAGGGTCAACTGTCTAGACCAAGAAGAAGTATTTATGCTGGTAATTTACTATGGCCTGGGATTGAGTACTGGCTTGAGGGATTGAAATTGTTGGAGCATACCTATTCTGCCACAGTGCAAAGTCGGTATCCTTCTTACTTATTACAAACCCCAAAACGTTTCGCCCTGCATAACTAATGAAAACTTGAGAGGATTTAATTTCAAATTATATTATCAAAGGTTATCAAAGATTTCTTACAATGCTGATATATGGTTATCTTCACCATTACTCTTTATAATCATATCATCAATATATATCTCCATATTTTTACTAATTACTTTGCAAAGTCATGATGTATGATCATTTTATATGTTGACATAACATTTTTTTAACTCAAACAACATCATTAGATAACAATATAAACCTCTCTTAGTCATAAATATTGTATATTCTTCATTTTTTGTATGCATCTAACCTTGGTTATATTCTGAATATGCATCCATAAATGACGATAAATCATGACATGATGTAACATCCATTAGATGATCAATACGAGGAGAAGGAAAAAAGATCGTTTGGACAAGCTCAATTAAAATCCATACACATCCTCTATTAACCATTTTTTTATCACCAAAATTAGATATTTAACCCACATCATATATGTGAATTCTCTTGTGTGACTCACTTTTAGAAATCTCTCCGCCTTTTTTACTATAACTTCACACTTTTCTAATAAAAACACCATCCCTTCTGAGGAGTTGGTCTTAAATTTTTATCAACAACCAACTCATGAAAAATAATTAATTTACTCACTCTAGTTACATCATCAATGCTTAAATTTAACACATCCAAACTTTTCTTTTTAAAAAATCACATATTTGTCTTTAAATCCATGTCTTAGACGACTTCTAATATTTACTAACTTTCTAAAAATAATCACTAAGTACTTCTCAGTTTTCTCATATGGAGATATCCTCATCATTTGCTCATACCTACTCTTATACAAAATGTTAGCCAAACTTCATATGTCAATCATAACCATCCTACTTATTCTCATACGATTTATAAAGTAACAAACATAATATCTTCATGTGGAGCCACTAACTCTCTCAAACTATTGTCATTAAAAATTAAAAATGGTGTTGGAAGTCTATTCACACGTAATGATGACTCAACCACCAGATAAACCTTTAAATCACTTATGTACCTCTTTCTAGATTTATTGGAAGTTTCAATTAACTTATCTCCCCAATTTATGATACACAACTCTTGTTTGTTAGCCCGGCTCTTCCATGAATTATTATATTTCTCAGTTTCCTATAATTTATCAAAACCTATCTTTTGGATGAAATTAATTAATTCACAATTGTCGATCAATTTATGAATCTCATATCTTAAATGCAAAACTTCTCATATCGTATGACCATAATAATTTTGGTAAAAGCAAAAATAAATTTTAGATTTTTCATTACGTGGAGCAACCATCTTTCTAAGAGTCTTGTAACTCACTTTATCCCTGGTTTTTTCATCGATTATCGTAATCTCTTCTATAAGTGGTGTAAGCCGCCTATTTTCATTATCAGAATATAAAAACCTGGCCCAAGTTGGTTGCATTTTCCTAACCTCTTCATTTATCTCATCATCTACCTTATTCTATCAACCATTCCACTTCTATGTTCCTGAATTTACTCGATATAACTCCACCTCGTCTTGTTTCATTGACTTTGATAAATAGTTTTGATCTTCTTAATAAATCTCTCATATTATCAATTGGAAATAATATTAATTCTAACTATTGATTTTTTTATAAAGGAAGATCTCTCTTAAAAGTAGCCAAAGTAATTTATTCTTAATACCCTTCCAACATATTCGTGTTCTGGACAGGCTTCTGAACATAATTTCTTAACGTTACACTTATTTTCTAATATAAAACATAATATAATCACTACCCTTCTCAATATCATTACTCCCAATAAAGTGAATTATAAACGCACTTTGAAGTTATTCAAATTTAAAAATTGATCCAGGAATGAAATTGTTGAACAAAGCCAAAGCATTTCTTCTAAAATTCATAAATAAAGCTCGACAAATAAAAGTATCATCACGATTAAAACCTAACATATTTTGTAACTACTTCAAATGATGTTTTGGATCTCTAGTTCTGTCATATTTATCCATTATATATGAGTAAAAGTTTCTAAGTAATTCTTCAAAATATCTTGAGACAAATGTGGTTGTGCTAAGGTATACGAAGCTAACTTTGGTATTTTCAATGTTCCTTGATAAATCTCAAACATTTTTATTAACTTTTTATTTGCTAATAATTCCATTACTAGAGTGTTAATCATTTTCATCGATTATTTTTACTTTGTTTTTTTTGTTTTGAACTACATTTTCATTAGTGTTCTTAAACATTATGTTTCCAGTCAACATTTATAATACTTTAAACATTTGTTCAATTTTTGTCTTTTTTTGTCTCTTTGCATTTACAAAACACTAGATCTATATTGTTCTTGTTATAATTTATTTAATTGTATTCCCGAAGTATTCAAATCAATAGACAAGTCAATATTTCTATCATTATTAAATACATGACCTAGTGTTAGAGACACAACAACTGGAAGGCAACTCAATGAGAATTACCTCGTACTTTATTATTCTCATAAGATAGCGAAGCGGTGTTAACATTTTTCACACTAATAGTTGTATATCTCTAATTTATTTGTACTTCAGCATTTCCACAAGCTGGAGAAACCATATTGGAATTCGCTGAAACCAAAGATGGAGAGCCATGAACACATTATCCACGAGAAATGTCCTTATCTATCTTTGAACAAGTCATCATCATTGCTTCGGGTTTTCGCTTTACAAATATTTTCACACATAAGATGCCAAAAATATGATGAGTTAAAACCTCGTCAAAGTAAATGCGAGTAGAAATTAAGACTAAAAAATCAAGAATTAGAAACAAACAAAAGAAAATATTTATTACTCACAAATCAACCATCTTCAAATCAAGGTTTATGGCCTATTTATAGAATTTTCTAAGGACTAAAATGAACGGATGAACGACACGTGTCTAAGAATTAAGTTGTTACAAATATTATAGATTTGACTAATATACTCTCTAACTGCGTAGGTTTCTTAAACCCTTTTCATCTTCGAGACTCATATTATATTTTGATATCTTTCTTATGATGTCTAAACTCATCTTTATCTAATTCTTTTATTTAGCTTTTTATTAAGCTCACCTATATCCTTAAAATTTAGTGAACATCTATTTTATTTTATTTTCTTTATTTTTTTTAATTTTATTAGATTTTTCTTGTTAGGTATCTCTTACTGTCTTTTATTTTTTTATTTAATCCGACCTAGTTAGTTTTTATTATGGTTTATTACCATTCATTTTATTATTTAATTAATTTTATCTTTATTTTGATAATATCATATTTAATTTATCATTAAAATTCAATCTGTTTTGTGGAATTGATAAATAATTAAGTAAAATATTCACGTTAAACTAAAAAACTAAGGGTTATTAGCGGGTAATTGACTAAATTAGAAATTAATTAAATAAAATAAAAACAATTAAATGTATTAAGTAGGTTTATCTTTTTTTAATTAAGCCGATAGTTTATTACTTTATCTTAACAACTAAATTACTCAGGGGTGGTGCAATGTTAAAAAGTACTAGTTTTAAAACGATTAATAAAATAGTAAATAAATTATTGTAAAAAAGAAATACACTTTAAAAGAATTAATATCACAACTTTGCAATTTAATCATTTTGTTAAAATAATTATAAACTACTTTATTTAATAATTGGGTTATTTCTATTATAATACCAAAATAAGTCATATTCCAATTTTAGTCTATCCTAAAATGCTTATTTCCTTTTATCGTCTAAAAAAAGTCTTTTAAGTCATTTTAATACCAAACATTTCAAAAATACCCACTTTACCTTTACTGCTTTACTAACCCTTGTTTGTATTATAATCCAGTAACTTCTAACAAAATATAAGTTTTTTTTTCTTTTTTTTGTAAAGTTTGTATTTTTTTATTTATAATTCTAATTTTAAAACTGAAAGCACAATTGTGTTTATATTTACGAGACGAATTAAACAAGTGGTATATATGATATGTTTCGAACAAAAAATTAAAACTACTAAAAAACAAAAAACTAACATTGTTAAAAATTTAAAACTGCTAACTAGCAGTTTTAAGTTTTCTAATAATGTTAATTAGCCGTTTTAACAGTTTTATATAGTTCAATTAGGTTTTAACAGTTTTAATTTTTAGCAGGTCTAAAAGGCTAAACAAGGTTTTTAACAGTTTTAATTCGAAGAAAAGAAACGAAACCGTGGTTTCAGATTTTTTTTAAATTATATTTAAAAAGATACAGATTTTCTAAGAAAAAGAAAAAAAACCACTTTTTTGTTTAGAAGATACCATAGAATATTACAAACCAAGGGTATTAGAGTATTTTGTCTAGTGCTTGGTACCAAATATTGATAAGGATTTTATTTGGTATTAAATATTGATTTTGAACAAAGGTTGGTACTTATATGGGAGTCTCTCTTAATAATTATCCAATTAAATCAATTGTAATTTAGCGTATTACTTGTTAATTTAACCAAATATTATTATTTTTATTTAATCTAAACAATTTACTTAATTATTTGTCAATTTGATCAAATATTAGTTTATTTGAAATTACAAATAAAATGACTAATTTATTGATTCTAATATGATGTCTCGAAATCAAAATGTAGTTTATATATACATATTTTAACAAAATTTAAGCGAGTTGAAATCTTGAAAAAAGTTAAGTCATTTTCAACCTCATTGTTCAATAAGAAAATCCAAATCAGATGGATTGATAGAATGATCACTGGAAACAGAAATAAGTTGAATACTAACTATATAGTCCATGTTAAGCTATGGTCCATGTCCGTATTTATGCGAGACTAGATTCTAAAGGGATATGCCTTACATTGTGAAATTTAGTGAGGAAATCTGCTTGTTTATGTTTTTGAATAACAGCTCCTCATTCAAACTTGATGTTGAAGTCTTCCAGCTCCATAGACCACTATGTTAGCCTGCCTGAAATGTCAGAATTTTGCAGGATGTTCCTTGAAGGAAACGATGTTCAAACCACAATAATGTGTCTTTAAACGTATAGTTCCATTTTTCAGGTAGCTACTAGAGCCAGTGCTAACTTCTCTAGTTGTAGATACCAAGTTTCAGGAGTGAGTATGTAGCTATTTGTTCTTTAACTAGTGAGTATAAGTAAATAGTATCACATTGGTTCGGTCGCGTGAGGAGTTTGGAGGAAGAAATACGCCTTTAACTTTATGGAATGCCTCATTAAATTTAGACCTCAAGTTGAACTATTTATACTCTTGAGTACTCAAAATAACATGGCGCACTTTTTAGAGGATTGAGAAATAAAACGATTGAGGGTAACCGACTTTTATATGAATATTAAACCTTTCTGATAGACCATGGTGGATCCATAGCCACTAGATTTGCTAGCTGAGTTAGGTATACTCTCATTCTTTTTTATTGACCAAGTACCTAATAAACTTCTTGGAGCGGAATCCAAATGTACATTTCTCTGAATTGAGTTTGGGATTGACTACTCGGAGGTTACTAAAGATGTTTTTCAGGTCTGTGAGGTGGTTATGTTCTTCTCGGTTAGTGATTATCATGCCATCGAGGTAAACTAAAATATTTCACCCGATTTGGGTAACGAAAGCTTTGTTCACAAAGTGTTGGTATGTCACACCTACATTTTTTAGACCGAAGGAAAGTACTGTGTGACAGTGTATACCTTGCTCGGTCATGAAGGTTGTGTGCTCCTCATCACCGGAATGCATAATGATTTTATTATAGCCTGAATATATATCAATGAAAATGATCAGTTTGTTTCCCAAACGGGCATCCACCAGTTGGTAAATTCTCGGGGACCATGAATGAAGTATTCTATCATGCTTGGTTGAGGTTGGAAAACTCCAAACATATCCTTCATTTTATAATTTTATACTTTTCATAGTCCATAGACCGATATCTGGTGTTGATAGATGGCTAATGACATGTTACTGAGGCCCATGCCCATGTTATATTATGCGCAAATCAAGTAAAATCATCCAAATTATTAGATAAAATAGTTAGCAATGTTAACGCGCTGACTAATTGATATCTAATGGAGTAAAAGAAGTAACACATCACTCTCTGGAAATTCGTGGATTGTTGTGGCTTACACTAATCATAGTGTATACGATAGTGTACATTTGATTAAGCCAATGTCAGTCGAGGATAAAACTGTATGCTGATGGAACATCTACTATCATTAAGGTGCATTGTATTTTTATTATGTATTCCCCTCGTCACAGGGTAATCGAGTTATAGTTCAACAAGAAATATGTGAGAGGTCTTATATATAAAATTTTATCGTAGCTCTTTTTAAGGAGAATATTCATAAAGTTTCCCATATTAAGCTAAGTTTCTCGAATTCTGGTCCCGTGATTTTAGTGGTGATGATTACAACATCTTCATGGAGCTCTACTACCCCCTCAATTCATCATCATCAAAAGTAATCAAACTGAAGAGAACCCCGTAGAGGTGGACCAAAGCATGGTTAATATTTTGGACCTTAAGGTGAGCGATGTGATTTTTTTGGAAATACAAAATGATTCATGCGAGGGTGTCCCCTCAACAATCGTTCCCACTATTCCTGACTTGGATTATAATCCGATAATTTCTTGCATATGTCACATAATTTTATGGTTTCTACTATTAGTTTCATTACAAATTTGGGTAGTTCTTGAGAGAGATCGACCCTAAGCGCCAACAACTAATTAGTTTTATTATATATATATATATATATATATATATATATATATATATATATATATAATTAGAGGCTCGAACCTTGACAAAATCGTAGAGTTTTTCCTCATCAATAAGGTTTTGAATTTTACTTTTTAGAGCCGTATACTTTGCGGTGTGATGGATAATTTTTTTTATGATATTTATAAAAAAATTCGTAATTATGGACTCATTTGAGGCCCATATTTTAACTGGTTTTTAGAAGCGGACTGAATCATTGGCATGATCATAAATTGTGACTATGATTTGGGTGAGATTAGTGTAATGGGTATTCGACACCCATATATTATCGAGATTCTTGACCCCTCAAGGGTCTCCTGTTATCATTTCATGAGTTCTTATTTTGAAAGTAAGATCATCGATGAGATTGTTCAACACTATATTTTCCATTTTCTATTGGAGCCACGCGAATGAACTTTATATGTGGGCTGGATGGTATGAATAATATGCATTGGCCTTCTCGACATTATTACTCGCATTGTCTCCCCCACTTTGGTATGATACTTTACCCAAGCTAAAAGGTTTCCAAAGGTGAGAGCCTTAAATTACATAAGTCTTTAGCTAATAAGCGGGTCAGGGATGATACATTAACAGTATGCAATGTAGGCTATCATATTATAGCAGTTTTCACGGTTTTTTTTTGCTTTGATAAACCTCTTAGTTTAGTTACGTAACCTTTCGTTTATTCCGTGCTTGTAATGATTTTATAATCCCTATCTTTGGAGATTTATATATTTCTGTCAAATTGATCTCGGAACGTAGCCCATAGATATTTAAAGATGTGAATCGAACCCATAGGCCAAAAATTAAACCACGTGAGGACGGTGCCTCAGAAGATCATGTAGAATACATTACATAAGAGCATGTCATCTTCGTCGAACCCCACCATCTTATTTTGGAATTTATCGATATGATGCTCGTGGTCGTATGTGCCTTCGTATTTGTCCATTTTTTATTGGTTAAATGTTTAAGGCATACTGTCTAAAAATATTTATAGTATCAGTGATAGATGTTTCCATAATGTATTTCACGTTTTTCTCTCTTAAATCAGGATATCCGTAGATCATCATGACCAATATTTGGTATTTATGCCACTCCAAGCCAAATGGAGGTGTTCAATTATAGAAATGAAGGCCCGAAGGTGTTGTCGGATAGATCAATGGATAATTATCCATGATTCATATATATTTATATTAATTTATTAGCTAATTTAATCTATAAAAATAATAAAATAGTCTTAGTATGTTGATTTTTTTAAAAAGGTAATTGGGAGGTTTATTGAATAAAAAGAACAAAATAAGCTAAACCGAAACAATAAGCTAAGAAATGAGAAAAAAAAACTTTAAGAAAATATGATATAACCAGTCATACAATAAATTTACTTGTTTGAGATAAAAAATGATAACAATAAATACCGCTAACATATTCTAAGGTAGTACTTTAATCGTTAATTTGTTTTTTGTTTCTTATTGCATGATTTATACATGGATAATTGACAAGTTCATTTTGACCTAGAAATCTAGAGAACCTATCCAGCAACAATTGATGAATGATAAGATCACATTCATGATTTTTGTGATATGCAAAGAATGAGTAACTACACAAATTCCTCACATACGAGATTCATTCCAAATATTTTGAGAGAAATGTATGCAATGTTTTGAGATAAACCTTGCACTAATTATTGTGATATAGAAGAACCACATGCTTATTAGAGACTCAAAATAGTTCACCAACACCCATCTATAAAGTTTTTTAAAAGTGTGTGATACATGTAAATACAACTTATTCTCACTAGATGCAAACATATTGAATATATTCACATTCCTCTAAAAAAGCCAAGGCATGGTTATAATATTTACCTCTTGGATGTATCACTACATGGGAACAAGTACATAAACTTTTCCTATCGAATTATTTCTCACCAACGATCGAACAACAGATGGCACATATGAAGATGAATGTTGCAACCGTCAACTAGTGTGAAGCATACTATCAAATGAACCAATTTATCACGGTAAACAATGCTATGCATGTAAGAAACTTCCAACAAGGGCATAAACCCTATTATAATAAAATCCTTTATCAAGATAGGCGTCAACGGAAACCAAATTTTTTGTGGAATAATAATGAAAAAATATGGAAGTAAACAGACGTGGATATGTTAGAGAAAAATTCGAGTCTAGAGGACACTCTTTATAATTTTATTGAAATCGCAAATAACCGTTTTTCAAAGAATGAATCAAGTACAAATAACTTAAAGGTATTAGTGCAGAACCAAAGGGCTTATCTGAAGAACTTAAAAGCTCATATCGGGCAGATACATTCATAGATGGCTTCTAAAACTCAAGGAACTTAGCCTAGAATTAGAGAGAACGACTCAAATCAAGAGAATATGAAACACGTGACAAGTTAGTAATAAAATAAATGTGAATTTAGACGAATTGACTGGTGTTTGCGGAAAGCCTTTTGATGGTCATGACAAAGTTTATAAAACCGAGACATAAAGTGGACTGTGACTCAGCTAGTTGCTAGTCATTTCCTATCTTGGGAACTTTTAAACTTGACCCAAGCCCATGATCCGTCCCGAAAGACCCACAAGTCATTAAACAAGTATAAATATCCCAACTACTTTCATTTATGAGGGTGATAAAAAATTACCAGCTAGTACACACCTCCTTCATTTCTCTACATCTCACTCTAAATATTAAATTCCTAAAACTCTTACCCAAAATACCCTTCAATCAGAAATAATCCACACCAAATTGGAGACCACAGTGGGACGCGACGATGCCTGAATTGCTAATTCAAAACCAGTAATAAAAAACCCGTTCAGATGGATCCAAACGTACAAAATACTCCACTTCCAAAGGTGGAAGGAACGAAAGAAAATAATGAGTATACTATTGAGGAGCGTGATCAATTAAAGGCTGAAATTGAGGCGTTGAGGGCATTGAAACAAGCAGAAAAAAAAAGTTAAAGAAAAATCTGGTGCATCAGCGTTTCACCATACTGATAATCCTGGTGAAAATGAGAAGTCCCTAAAGACTCATCTCAACTCCAAGACAACGCATTGATCCAAGCAGATGGAGAATTCCGCATCAGAATCTTCTAGCAGATCCTCTAATGATTCGAAGATTGAAGATTCAATCTCTTTTAACAGTGATGAAGGACGATTAAAGAAGAAAATAAGGCTAACCAAGAAGCATTCAAGAAAAAAAGACAGACATGGTAGGCTCAAAAAGTATCAAGGGAAAATGAAGTGTTCAGCTGATCATCATATTGACCGTTTGCTAATTGATCCTTTTGCTTTCCAATCCGAACTAGGTATTTTTGCTACTCCGAATGAGGATACCATGTTTAGTCGTAGCCAAAATTAGAGACAATCACCTTTGTTCTAAAAAGTACTCTCTGGACATCTTCCTAAAAGATTTGATAGTTCAAAGATGGAAAAGTACGATGGGAGTAAAGATCCGGACAATCACCTTGAGCAATTTAAGAATTTTACGATGAAATTCGACGATGATGACAGGTTGCTCTGTAGGGCTTTCTCTCAAACCTTCAAAAGAAGTGCTCTCAAATGGTATAGTCTCCCTCAAAGATCTATAAATGTTTTTGAAATGTTTTGGGTTGCTTTCCAGAGACAATTCGTTGGAAGCAAGGAGCTAAAAGGTACTACTGATACAATCACCATTGCGCCCAGGAACCGAACGAGTCATTAAAGGAATACGTTAGCAGGTTTGTGAATATAAAGAATGAGTTGGCAGATTGTTTTGAACAAGTGGCAATTGCATCTCTTAGGAAAGGCTTGAATTTGGGTAACTTGACTGATTCTGTGACCCAGAAGAAAGTTATGACATTTGTAGGGTTGTTAAATCAAGTAGGGAAACAAATTAATGTTGAAGAGACTAATAAATCCAGAGTGACTCACCAGATCAGATCCACAACTACAACATCAATACCTCCAATAACTACCCAATCCGGTTACAGATCGAAGGAACTGGACATGGATCTCATCGTCCTAGGCAGAATCAATCTAACCAGAACCAGAACCAGCAAGTCAGAAATAAAAGCGGATCTTGGGTTCAACCTGAGTGGTTTGTTGAGTGGGGAGAAATTATGGCTACAGTATATGATAAAACTAAAAATGAAGTACACTTTATAATTCCGACCACATTACAATCTTCTAGAGAAAACCGGAGTACCCGTTTCTGTAAATATCATAATGATATTGGGCATGATACCCATGATTTCATAGCCTTGAAACAAGAGGTGCAGAATATCATTGAAAGGGGACAGCAGGCCAGATAATACACCATCTAGTACCAATGCTCCCGAACTACTCCTTCAGTTCCTGGAACATCTACACAAGAAGCTGTTATGATGATTATTGAAAGGTTTGATATAGATTATGAGCATCTTGATCCGGATCCGAGTCGGAATCAAGTAGGAGTGATAGTGGACAAGACTCCAGCCGTTTCCGATCTGGTTAAATTTTTTGAGTCCTTAACCATATTTGGAGGGGATACTATGACTGTACCCTCAAATTTCTCAAGAAAAAAGCATGTCAGCAGTTTGGCCGCTCAGGTGGATGGGAAAATTTCCACACATCTATACCAAACTCTAGCTCTGATAAGGGGGGATTCCCCCGAGTAAGTATCCAAACAAGCAGAAAAAGCAAAAGATGAGCTTGGACCAAGATAGTAAAGGAATAAAGATCAAACGAGTAAACGGAGGAAGAGCTCATACATCCCGATCAACCGCAAAGATAAATAGAGAACGAGCTCGAAGATAATTTGAGTAACGAGTTGACCGATCAAACCAAGGATGCGATGAAAAACAAGGGACGAGCTCACACATAAACTAAGAGACCTTAAAACTAAGTGGAGAACGAGCTCAAAGATAATTAATTGACCTCGAGTAAAGACAAAGAGAAGTCAAGCAACCAGAAGCAGTTAAGTGAGCTCATTAACATGCAGCTCAACACAAACCCTATCGCGCTCGAGAAGTGAGCCAGCTCGGATAGGCATGCGGGACCGGTCAAAGCAAATAAATAAAGAATAAAGTGTTTCCTTATACATCATTTAATAAACGTTACAAACTCAGAGTCAAACCGTTTACGTAGTTTGTCCGAAATTGTAAGAGAAGTGATGTTAGTGAGTTAGTGGTGTATTAAGTGTAATTGAATACAAATATTACTGCCAACTAACTCACATAACTATAAGTAGGAAGACTCTTTTGATAAATAACACGATCATTTTGATGGCAATGGGCCGTCCGCGGGCCGGGTTCGGGCCGACCCGTCTGAGCCCGCTTTTTTGACACTTGAGCCAGAACCCGGCCCGACCCGCTCCCAGGTTCATATTTTAAAACCCGAGCCCGCCCGCTAATGTCCGCCAGATAACACGACCTGACCCGCAGACATTAATTTTAATATTTTTAAAATATTTTTTAATTTATTTTAAATATATTAATTTATTTTTTAAATATTTTTGTTATTATATATAGAAATATTATTTTTTTATATATATTTTATGATTTTCGGGCCGGACAAACTTGAAACCCGAACCCGGCCCGGCCCGGTTGCGGGTTACAATTTCTGAACCCGAACCCGGCCCGTTTTAAGTTCGGGCCGGACAAAACCCGACCGGGCCGGGCAACAACCGAATTACCACCCCTAGTTTTGCCTCATCTCTTTTTTGAGTAAGAACGTGAATTTCTAGTTTGGCACAATTTGTTATTCGCGTAACAAATATTGGCGCCGTCTGTGGGAAAACAACTAATCATCAACCATGGTATTCACAAGTTTAGGTATAGAGAGGGATAACCAGGAAATGAGTGAAGCAACAATGAAGAAATACACCACCCGGGCAAGGCACCCTCTACCCCGTCCACGTAGTATTCCAAGGAAGAAATCCCATGGCATCCGTTGGGACAGTCAATCCGGAGGAGCTCCCAACTCTGCTTGTCGTTGTTCCTCGGGTTGAAGTGCTACCACACCAACCGGTGGATGCACCGATGGCCCAAGAAACTGTGGAAGCCGCCCCTGCCGCTGACTCGGGGGTTGCAACTGGAACAAAGAATCCAGCATCTCCAATAAGAGAAATTAAAGGTATCATTTGAGAGAGATGCAAAGGAACATGCCATGCACGCTACCATGGCCGGAATGAATGATGTCATTCACACCCTCACCATTAAGTTCAAGGGACAAGCCGAGTCAATCAGCCATCTGGCCCGGAGGCCAGCAAAGTTAACAGGGCGGAGCGATCGTCCAAGTGGGACGACAAATAAGAGGGCGAAGGAGAGAGCGGAGGTAAGAATCGCAGCAAAGGTCCAAGAAAGGAGGCAAAGCAGACGCCTACCAAGCAAGCTCGGGGAAACGAAGAACTCCACTATAACCAAGTTCACCCGAGACTATCAGCCTACGTACTCAAAGAGTCACTGTTCTCCGAGAAGATTCTCGAAGCCCAACTCCTAAAGAAGTTCGACCCTTTCCGGATAGAAGCTAATGTTGGAACATGAGACCCGAAAATACATTTTTGAGCAATTCCAAAACATGATGATTGCGTTCAACCCCGACGACGCGATGTTGTGCAGAGCACTTTCTATGACCCTCCAATTTAATGCAATGGATTGGTTCATCAGCTTACCAAAAGGGTCAATCTACGACTTCACTGGGTTGTGTAAAGCATTTAGAGAAAGGTTTGTTGGTAACAATGAGCTTAAGGGGGAGTGAGACTCAATCATGGACCTTTACCAGCGACGATATGAGTCCCTTAAAAGTTATGCTAGGAGATTTGTTCATGCCATGAATGTTTGACCAGATTTAGCGAAGAACATGGCGGTAGTATCCTTGAAGCGAGGGCTCTACCGAAAGGGTGATCTCTATGCCGACCTACCAAGTTCCCAACAGAGAACGTGGGGGATATACTCGCCACGACTGATACTTTTATCAGAGTCAACGATGCCAGAAGAGGTGGATCACCCGAATGACGCAGATCAGATTCCAAAGAAGGAGGGTCAGAAAGAAAAAGGGTCGAAGAATATCCTAGGCGAGATTATAGCCGGCGACCTCAACAGTCCGAGCAACGCTCTAGACGATTCACTCCATTGACGGAAGCCATCTCTGTGATTTACGATCGAACTCGAGGACGAACGAAGTACCAAGCACCGCGCATGATGAGTGCCCCAGGGTTTAGGCGATTTAACCGGTATTTCTGCGCATATCATAATGACCATGGACACTCCACGGACGAGTGCTGGCAACTCAGAGAAGAGATCTAACGACTGATTAATAATGGAGAGTTGATACAATACATCAAGTGGTCACATCCAGATCGTTACGAGGAAGTCCGTTCTCCAATCAATGGGAAACCAGGAAATAGAGAAGAAATAGAAGCTAATAAGCAGGAGTGGCTTCTCACGATATCATAGGGTAATTCAGCACCAATCCAGGGGACCGCTTCAAACAAACGGGCTAAAAACAAGCTCGATGTATATAAAATAGATGCCAAATCCTATCGCAATTACAGGAATCCAGTGCCTGATCTCACGTTCAACAACGACGATCTTAGAGGTGTTAGTCTGCCCCATGAGGACGCGTTAACTATCCATCTGGATATTGGACGGGTTATGGTGACTCGAGTTATGGTCGACGATGGAAGTTCCGCAAACATTATATTCAAAATCAGTTTTGACCTCATGCAAAATGTGCTTCCATACGAGCCAACAAAGCGCACTTTGGTTGGCTATGAGGGTAGAACTTCACAATGTGTTGGGGAAGTTGGGCTACTGGTAAAAGTCGGCTACAGAGCCACGAAAAAAGAATTAAAAACACTGTTTATAATCTCCAACGCACCAAGCCCTTACCACGCTATTATCGGGAGACCATGGCTGCATAGGATGGAAGCAACACCATACACGTTCTGGCAATGAATAAAATATCCACTCGGCAGCTCGGTGAGAACAATACGAGGCAGCCAAAGGACCGTGCAAACCTGCTACGCGATCGGATCAGATCTATTCAAACCGCTCTGATATCAATTTAACGGCGAGGGGGTTCCAGAACCAGAGAAACTAGATCTTACCTCGCCGGAAACAGCGGACGACCCGCGTGAGATTGACGACCCTACTGATACAAGTACTACAGTAGTGGACACACCTATAGCCAACAGTCGGATGCTTCGACTTGGAAATGATTTATCTCAAGATTCTATGGTACGTGTAATGGCTTTATGAGCGAAAACTTTAGATGTTTTTTTCTTGGGAGGCTGCTCGTCTTATGGGTAAGCCCATCGATTATATGTCATGAGTTGGCTATCAACCCTTGCGCCACGCCAATACACCAAAAACGTAGATCTTTCTCAGTAGAAAAACAAACAACTATCTTAGCAGAGGTGGCCAAATTAACTCGTCTGGGACACATATGGAAAGCACGATATCTGGTTTGGATAGCTAACCCCGTTTTGGTCAAAAGGAAGAGCGTCCAATGGAGAATGTGCGTGGACTTCACCGACCTGAATCAGGCATGCTCTAAAGATGCGTTCCCACTGTCGCGCATCGATCAGTTAGTCGATTCGACCTTAGGTTGTGAGTACTTGTCGTTCATGGATGGATACTACGGGTACAACCAGATTCACCTCCACCCATCCGATCAGGAACACACCACTTTTCAGACTGAGAGAGGTTTATATTTTTAAACGGTCAAGCCTTTTGGTTTAAAGAATGCGGGGTCGACATACCAACGAATGATAAAGCACATTTTTAAGACCATCTAGGACACCATTTAGAAGCATACATTGATGACATGATTGTTAAAACTCATGAGAAAATGCAGCACGTGGAGACATTGCAGATAGTTTTCGATTTGTTACGACAGTTCAACCTCAAGCTCAACCCGGATAAGTGTTATTTTGGGGTAGCTAAGGGAAAGTTTTTGGGTTACGTGGTAAGTCAACGAGGTATTAAAGCCGACCTTGTCGAGCTAAATGCAATTCTGAAAATAGACCCTTCAAACAATATCAAAGAAGTACAATGTCTCAAGGGAAGGCTAGCAGCGTTATCTAGGTTCATTTCCCGCGCGTCGGACAAAAGTCATCAATTTTTTGAACTCTTAAGAGGCGCTAAGAAGTTCGTATGGACAGCAGAGTGCAACAAAGCTTTCACCTAGCTCAAACAATACCTCACCTCACAAGAGATTCTGTCTTCACCCACGGCTGAGGAACTTTTGTTCCTCTATCTGGCAGTATCACCATTTTTCGTCAGTTCGGCTTTAGTTCGCGACCAGAAAAGGGTACAACACCCGATATATTACACGAGAAAAATGCTAACGAATGCGTCCATATTTCCAAGGGCACATCATCATTGTGAGAACATATTTTCCCCTACGAACAGTACTACAGAAGCCAGATGTTTCTGGAAGACTCACTAAATGGAGTATTGAGCTCGGCGAGTACGGCATTCGTTTCGAACCTTGGTTAGCTATTAAGGGACAGGTAATCACAGATTTTCTCGTTGAATTCACCTTCTCCATGCATCAACAGACTGATACAGAAGATCAAGAAGTAACAAGGCTAGACCAATGGATTGTTGAAGTTGATGGTGCATCTTGTGCATCCGGTGGATGAGCAGGAATTGTTTAGCGATCCCCAAATGGTGAGGAGATCAAATAGGCGTTTCGCTTTAATTTCCCAGTCACAAATAACGTGGTAGAGTATGAAGCTACTCTCTGTGCCATTCATCCAGTTTAGAGACAACACTAACAGAAGACTTCTCTCGGATGTTAGTCGTGATGCTGTTAAAAAGTTTTGGATTAATGACAACTAGGATTTTGACAGAATTAGAACTCCGGTGACTGAAACTGAGGTAAACAAAATTAAAGAAATCACTCTAGCTGATAAGGATGACAAGATGTTATGGTCTCTTTCTAAAGACGGTGAATTCAACAGCAAAGACACTATGAGCCATATCAGGAAGAAAGGTAATATATCGAACCTCTATGCTAAGACTTGGAATACAGTTACACCAAAGAAATGCCCGTTTCTCTTGTGGAGAGCATTACACAACTGGATTTCTACTGATGGTGTTTTGTAAAACAAGAAATTTCAGCTTGCCTCAAAGTGTACCTTCTGTAACAATATAGAAACCACTCATCATGCTTTAGTTCAATGTTCTCAAGTCTGGAAAGTCTTGATATACTTCAGCTCTATCTTCAAGATTCAGATTCAGTCTCACATGACTATTGCGCATATTATCATAATATGGTATTGGGCATCTCAGAAGAACTGTGACATTCTTTCTATTCTGCCTACCATCATAGTCTGGTCTATTTGGACTAGTCGAAATAAGAGAAAACACAGTGATTATAAAACTAGCTCTACCACCATTACCAAGCACGTTTTGTATATCCTCTCAAGTCTTGATTTCGCGAATTTTTTGAAGAAGAAACACTAGAGTAGATTCACGAAGGAGGCTGGTATTCTGGGCTGTATAAATCAGACAAAAAACTCTTCTCAACCTCTCTTTCTAAGATGGAAAAATCCTAAAGAAAATATATTCAAACTCAATGTCGATGACTCCTGCACCTTTAACAACGAAACTGGTGGTGGAATTCTTGTTTGGAACAGTATAGGCAGCATCATTATCGGTTTGGGCAGGCTATATGGTAAAGGTAATCCCCTCATTGCAGAGTGCAGGGCTCTTCTTGATGATTTCAAGCTCTGCAGTTTTCTCAAAATTGATATGGTGGACATTGACATTGATTCAAAAATTCTCGTCAACCTCTTGATTTATGGTAACTCGGTATGGTACTTTGAGCCAATTCTAAGCTGCTGCAGGAAGCTTATCAAGCCTTCTATGGTTATTAATCATGTTTTCCGGGAGCAAAACTATGGTGCGGATTGGATCACAAAAGAAGTGTTAAGAGAAGGAAACCAAATGGATTTCAATGAAGCTGATGCTCCTCCTAAGCTGAAAGGCATCACATTCTTGGAAAGTCTTAATTTAGGCTATCTTCGAATTTCAAACGACGACGATTTTTAGGGTTTCTGACTTTGATTTAGGGTTGGTGCTTTGGGGAAGATGACTAGTAACGTCTATTTTTTTCAAATTTGTGTAATACTGCACAATAGCCTTTGTATTTTCATTATTTTCAATGTAATCCAAATTTGACTGAAAGAAGAAAAACCCATAATTTAATTAACTACAACAAGCAATATTTATCATTTTAATTTTGAATTATTATTACAAATCTTAAATTTAATATAAAAAAAAGTTAGAACATAACTGAAATTATGCAACAAATGGTTTGTGATGACATACACAACATGTATAAAATCCACTAATTTGCGTAAAAATCCAAAACATAGTTAGTGAAATATGCAACGGCGGCTAAATTTGCGTATTAGTATTTTAGTAGCGTTTTTCTTCGCTAAATAAACAGATATTATTTTATATTTTTATATATAAATGGCGAAAGTTAATTCAACCCCATTCAAAATCCGAACTTTTTTTATTAGAAAAAAACGAATTCATCCCAACCCACAAGACAAAAATAAAAAAAATTAGAAAGGTTTGACGGTCGACACCCATAAATCAGAAAAAAACAAAAGTAGAAGAGCTGTGGCTGTGGGTTAGTTCGTATTTCTATGACTAAGAAACAAAATATTGAAAATCACAAACATGAAAAGCTTAAAACTTAAAAGGATATAAATGGATGAATAGACAAAGAGCAAACACACATTGGACAGGCACTTACATAGGAAAAGTGAGGCAATGCAGTCTCGTGAGTTTGCTTTGCTGTTCTAAAGACAACGATGGAAGTGTTACAACTACCAACTTCAACTTCTGAACCGCACTCAATTAACTAGTGTCCACCCACATTATCTTGTATTTAGTCTTTTTAATTTACTTTTGACCTTTTCCAATGGTTTAATCAAACATATTAAAATTTTGGTTCATCAAACAACAAAAAATTTCGAATATGTAAGATTCCAAAAACTTGTCCACATCATTATCTTTTTTTTTTAGTGTAATAGATCTACCAAATGTTATTTCACTTATGTGGAGTTTAATATTATTATTATGCGGTTAGAGATTCGGTTTAGTTTGGATTTAGATGGAATCAAATTAGATGGCTAAATTTATTGGTTTGAAATTTTATTGGTTTGGATCTGATTGGATTGGACATATAGGATTTCGATTTTGTTTTTTAAACTGAACTAATACGGATAACAAATAATTCGATTTAGATTCGTTTCGGTTCGATTGGTTTCAATTTAAAATAAATCCTCGTGTATGAAATTTAAAAGATCCAATTCAATTAAAAATTTATACATATGGTGTTATTTTGATATCAGTTTTTATCCGTCTTTATGTAATAATTTTGGTATTAGAAAAATAAAAAAACAATGAATTTTATCGGTTTTATTTATTCGATTCTGTATTGGTTTCCCCTTGTATTGGTTTCATTCCGTATCGGTTTTATCAATTTTATCGATACAGATTTTGTATGGGTTTTATTGATTAGGTTTTGTACGGTTCGATTATGTACCAGTTTTATAGATTTAATTTTGTATAGCTTTATTGGTTTATCGAAATTTCGTACAGTTTGATTGTGTATCAATTTTATCGGTTCCATTCCGGTTTGATTTTATAGTTTTATCATTTATCCGGTTTAGTTAGTGAATTTTGAACCAATTTTATTAATCGGATTCTTTATCGAAATTAGTTTTTTATAATAAAACCACAAATCGAAATAGTTCAATTTGATTCTGGTTAAATTATAAGACCCTAATTGTCACCTATGTCACACATATAGAGGGTGGTGTACAAATACAATACCCAATTTTTTAAAAGTTGGAATAAAAAATTGTCATCCATAATTAGACAATCCTCCTCCAAACACTCTCTCACATTCTCAAATATATAAGATCCACCTTTTCCTCAATCTTCACCATCTCTCTCAAAAAACATGTTTTGGAAAAACATTCATCTTTGCTTCTCGTTACAATCTTTGGCACCTTTAAAACAAAAACAACAAGAAGAAGATAATTATACACACAATAACCCATCATCACCACGCCTCATCATCAACAATAACAATATTTCCTCACCCAACTTCTCAAAGCCTTTCACCGACACAACAACCACCACCACCACCGTCTCACCCTACGACTCCGATGCTGACCCCGAGACTCCTCCTCCTGACTTCAAGATGGCTTTTGCTTCTCAACGTTTCTTTTTCTCCTCGCCTGGTCGGTCCAACTCCATTGTTGAGTCACCGGACTCAACTCATGACAATGATCATCAAATTACCGGTAAACAAAGTTTTCATTTTGTCATTTTAACTATCTAGAGGAAACAAAACATAAGCACCTATAAATCAGACTCGTTCATGTTTTGTCTTGATATACTTTTTCAAAGAAACCTGTTATCTTTTTTTGTAGAACAAGCAAAATGTCGTTTTCTTAACATTCGTATTCGAGCTATTATAGGTAACTCAATCTGTTATTTATGGCAGAATTCGTGAGCAGAAGTAACGCGATCAAGAAACATGTATATTCAGCGGATCCATACAACGATTTCAAGTGTTCGATGATGGAGATGATCGAAGCAAGAAATATAAAAGAGGTGGAGAAAGATTGGGAATTCTTGCATGAGTTGTTGTTTTGCTATCTATCTTTAAACCCGAACGAAGCTCGAGAATACATTATTAGCGCTTTCGCTGATGTTATCGTTTCATTACTATTGTCGTCGTCACTGTGTTAAAAACGAACTTATATGAAACAAACCATATCTATTTCGGTTATCATAAACCGGTAAGGTAACTATATGTTTTCAAGTTTTGCTTTTTATTATATTTGTAGAGCAAAAAGGGAAAGTGTTTATGCATGGAGACAAAAGGGTAGGTCAAAGTTATCAGAAAACAAGAGTGGCGTGGGTTAGGTACAATGGAATATGATGCATGTAAAATACTACCTTTAATTTTTGTCACTTGAGCCTTTTTATATCTGCATTTAAAAGGTTAGTAAGTTTGGCATTTATGCTTTTTGCGACAATATTTTTATTTTTAGTTTTAATGTCATTTTCGTACGAGTTGTCGGGATTTGAGGGATAAACTTATATTTAAACACAATCCAATTTTAAAAATATAGAATGCAAATTTATATAACGTTATCAAGTTCGGTTGAAACATCGCGAGCAAAATTGTTTTTGCTTGTATTATTAATAAAAATATGTTTTTAATATTTAGTATATATATATAGTCAATCTTATCATATACAATAATATAAATATATATATATATATATATATATATATATATATATATATATATATATATATAATTGGAAGATATTTATGTAGACAAAAACATTACAAAAAAACTATGCAAATCATGCATGATTTGGCTCACTTGACATTTACAAATCCAAGAGTTGATTAAGCAAATCCACTAGACAATAGTGTCAAGTTTGGACCATTCTCAAAGAAAAAACATTTGAGAAACCCTATGATTTCACATAGAATGGAGCAAGGCATGGTTTTAGCACCAACACAAAACAAATACCAAAATAAAACCTACCTATGATATGGTTTATTGCTATCTTGATTGGGAGTTGGGTTTTTCTCTTTTGTATTTTTTAACACAAAACACAAAACACAAAGCGAGGAAGAGACAATAACAAAGAGGATCTAAAGAAGGATGTTGGGTTTTTGAAAGAAAAGGTAATGAGATTGTATAGTTCTTTTATTCAAAAGTGTTATATTATAGTAATACTATCGTTATACGAAAGTTAGTTGGTTCAGGTATCTTAAGAAATGAAAATTAACGTTATGGATCACTATGGTCTTCTAATTTATTGTAATTGTGAGTGGATGGAAATTGTATTATAGTCGATCAAGTTCGATTCAAACTACGCTCATCTAGTAGATAAATCTTAGTATAATTATTGTAAACTAAAAAGCAAATATAGCTTTCTACTTCTATCAATTTTGACGTAATAGTTTTTCACGTTCATTATTGTATTACATCAGCTTTTTTATATTTCATAATTTTATTACATCAGCTTTTTTAGGGTTGTTTCAAAATTACAATCATAGTTATTTATATATATTTTTTTGTATTAATCATATTATTTATATTTTAAAAATATTGTATTTTTAGTCTAAGATAGATTTAATACGTGAATTGAAATACATACATTAAAGATAGAAGCTTAGTTGTTCGTCATCGATTTTTTTCCTTTGCCAACCGCGAAGTCTCTTCGTCGATGAGTTAGAACAGCTCAGCTTTATTAAGTATGAGGAGTTTTCTAATGGAGCCTAATTTCCTCTCTTTCCATATTATGGAAATTTTGAACATTCCAAGCTAGCTTTTCATTTTAAAGCAAGAGAATAGTAGCTGCGGTAATGCCGATTCCAAGACCTGGTTCAAGCTTTCGTCAAAGACCAAGCTGCTACGTATACCACGAGCCATACTACAACACAAAAAGAGGGCCTCCCCTCTGAACAATTTTCAGAAACCATGCCGCCACAATAGGAATCACATCTGAGTCAACCAACCTCCCCTAGGCTCACTGAACTCGAGCAAACAGCAACAAAGTTTCGCCCTCTAAGATTCCCTCTTCTCCGTGTTCCATGATGTGCTACTTGACTTTCTTTATTCTTTCTCACTCGGAAAATCCCCTTTTTTGCTACGTTCGAGCTAGTCGAACTCTTTCATTCACTTCTTGGAAAGTTCTAATTTGTTTATATCTTTTTCAGTGATTTAAGTTTTTTTTTCGTTTCATGTCTTTTTTCCTATTTTATTTCTATTTTTGTTCTTATTTATGGCAAGCAAAAATATGAAGTTAGTTAAGCGGTAATATGACTGTGATAAGCGGGTGCTGCCAAAGACAAGTCGAGATTATCATCCACCCCGACCTCTCAAATAGTCAACAATCCAACTGAAGTTTATCGGTCGAACCATGGACCAACTATCATCAAGTGTCCTTCAAGAAGCTTAACACCTAGATAGACCCCTATGGTCAGTCTCCAGACTCTCCCGTGGCAGCCATAATTTTTTTCTAATATGCTCCCAACTGGCTATGCGATAGAGCGCACAATATAGAGTAAGAAATCCAGAAAGCAACCAAGAAAATCGAAATCCCCGACAATGAAGAGGTGTTTAAACAAAAATGACTACAAGATCCGCTCAGAAACTAGAGTTGAAGTTTCTACCCAGAAGAAGAAGAAAACAGACCATGAAATTTCAAAATCTCCTAAGAACCGCTGCATCCCAAAGTTACCAAACACTGGAGGCTCAAACTTTCCTAGTAGCCTCGTCGATCAGAAGAGAATAACCTGCCTTTCGACATCAAATACCCACACTACGTTGTACTTAATCAAATATGTATACCCGCACCTCAACTACCTCTCGAGGAAGTAAAATCGATGGAAAATTCCCGAAAATATCAAGATAAGGTTACCAATAGATGGTGAAACCCCTATTTCCACAAAATCAGACGAATTGATTTTTTTCACTGTCATTTTTTACTGAGGCTTTCGATTTTCTTTTCATATAAGTCGTAGAAGTTATTTAGAAAACTTGAACTCTATCCTAGCCAAGAAAATTTCAACACCTAGAGGAACTTGATGTCTTTTATAATAATCTTGGACTTATCAGGACTTTTTTTGATGATAGAGTAACTGATTCTCCAAAGCAAAGTCTTCATCAACCACAACTACCTTGATTACTATATTACCACGGAGAACGATTAGAAAGTGGTAATAAATCTACCCTATTCCAACGCATAATTAAAGAAACACTTCATATTTTCCCGAGTGCATGAAGAACAGAAAACCGATTAGTTCGGCTAACCCAAACTTCCTTAAAAAATCCTCGAGTTGCAGTCTTAAGAGTTCCCATATTATAGACTAGTTCATCAGCGTGAACATAAAAACCCTTCGCCTAGAAGTCGATTCTCTAATTTATCCTTTTGTATTTATTTATCTTTCAATAACTTTTTCCTCCTACATTTTTCTTACAGAATACTCAAAGGTGTTTAATGCATCTGAAAGTGAAGGTAAGATACAACTTAAGCTAATAAATGATAAGTTTAATTGGGACTATGAGTTTCAAGTGCTTCACCGACCCTAATTTCATTGACCCAAAAATATGAGATATGGATAAATGGTTGAATCATGAAGAGAATTAAAAAGGTGGAAAGTTCAATACTCTCAAGCTCGAAGTTGCGATGAAAAATGACTATCAAGTTACCATTTTAGATATGAGCTCCTAATGAACGCTTTTTATTTTTTCTTAACTCATATACTTTCTTTCATAGATTTTAAACAACATGTGGGGCATGGTGAAAAATTCGGTTGTAAAACACGAAGTTAAAGTCTCGGACCTATCAATTTTAATGAGGAAGCCCATCAAGCGTGTTATCAACAGAGTCGAAGCCAAGATAACAAAGCGGAACTCAGAGAATACGATGCTCGAGGTCTAGAAGAACCATCTTACAAATAATGATAATCATAACAAGGAAATCTCAAAACTCAAAGAGTACGTGCAGAGCTTGAATAGGAGAAAAAGACTGCTACAAAAGCCGCTGAAGAAACGAAAAAGAAGCTCGACGAAGGTTTGAAGGATTTTATCAACGCTACCGTTTAGAAATGATGTAAGATCTGTGAGGAGATGGTCTTGAAATTACACGAGTGTTTTCTAATTCTCAAACTTTCCAAATTATGGGAACAAGTTTCTAAAGCTAAACGTTCTCCGGGGTACCGCTCGAGTTCGATCCTATGTCTGATGAAGAGGAAAAATAATAAAAAGATCTAAACATCGAAATAGTGGGTGAGTTTGCTCTAGACCCACTCATAAGGACTCATCTTCCCACATTTCCTGGTATTGAGTTTACTACTACTCTCTATATTCCCGAAGTGACTCCCCCCGACTAATAGAGATGACCTTCCCACATTTCCTGGTAATGAGAAGTGATTATTTGCTTTTTTTTCTATCTTTTTACTCAAACTCACTGGATGGTGAGAGAAAACATTGTACTTTATTTTTCAATTTGAACCTCTGAAAGTCCCCGGATGGTCTTAGAATTTTTTAATGCTTACTCAACCTTTTTGGTTCTTTACATTAATCTTTTTATTTGTTTTTATTTTGTGATGGTTCACTTTATATATGTCCCTTCGAGTGACTTATGTTTTCTAAAAGTTGACCAACCTCGAGGGTATCTTAAAGTTTACTTCATGATGCGTATATTGTCGTTTCTGTTACTTAATAGTTGTTGAACCTTGACCGTCATATCGAACTCGAGGCTCTTCTTCAACCAATTTTTATTGCGTATTTTTATAACAAAAAAGAAACTATTTAGACCTAGATGATCACTTAGAGCTTAAGACTCTTCCTCAACCAATAATTATTGGGTATTTCTACAAGGAAAAAACTATTTGGACCTTGGTGGTCACTTCGAGGTTGAGGCTCTTCCTCAACTAATCATTTGTTTGAAACTTAGACGAGAATGCTTATAAATATGTGTATTTAGAAATACCAAGAGAAATTTCATGGAAGCAGTTTTATTAATTTACTGGCTATGAGGTCACCTCGTTAAAACTTTTCCGCGCTACCAGATAGGAAAATGTGTGCCACCAAACCTGTTATCATGTGCAAACATTTGAGTGTGGAAATAAACTGTATAAGATAAATTAAAATTTATATAAGTGGAGTCGAAGATGCTCAATATTCAACGAGTGCTGAAGTCTCATTTCTTCTTCATCTACCGATTTGTAAGTTCTTGACATGACCTTTTCCACCATGGTGCATTGATCTTCCCAACTTGGACCTAGCTTACCATAAACAATGAAAAAAAGCATTTTACCTTAAGGAAATTTGGTCATTTTGGGGCTTTCATGTCAAACTCTTCTCGAGTCCTTCCATAACACTTAGGTTTCTTATATTTACCTACACATTTTCCTGAGGGTGGAATGGGGTAAAGAAGTGTTGCTCTATACCTATCATTTGACAAAAAATATAAACCTTTACATTTTAAACCAGAAGACTAATATCTGTGGTAATTGACTTCTAAAATATAAACCTATGAAAAATATTAGTCAAAATAAATTGATAATGTCTTTGACAGTAATCTTGGAAAGAGGTTCGACCTCCACCAACTTTGAGAAATAGTCCATATCAATAATTATGTGTTTGCGTTTCTCGACACACTGGTAAGTGGTCCGACCAGGTTAATGCCTCATCCGCGAAAGGATAAGACCTCGTGGATTGAATCGAGAGGTACTGAAAAGACATGAATCGTATTAGAAAAACGCTAGCATGGATCGCACTTATTTACTAATGCTTTAGCGTTAATTGGAATAGTCAACCAAAAGAAACATACCAATAGAGTTGTCTGGGTTAAGGTTTTGTAACCACAATGAGCTGACCACTGCCTGCAATAGAGCTCTTTTAAAAACATAATTGATTCTTCGGGACCCAAACATCAAAATAGAGGCTAGATTAGCCCTTTCTTGAACAAAGTCCAGATTATGATTATAAATATCTTTGCTTTCAATTTCTATATTTGCACTGCAACTCTATGTTCAGGGCCAATAACACTTTTTAAGAAGTTCAAGATCTTAACCCTCCAATATCTAACCTCAACATCCCCCAACTCTAGGTTTTCATCATGATTTGGATCATTTTCCTTATTTTATTAAATGGTGCTCCTGTAATATGACCCACAATTTTATTTTGGAGCAGGCTATCGAAGTCAAAGTATCTGCTTGGAAGTTTTTTTATTTTTGGACCCGTTTGAAGCTAACGTTCTCAAATAAATGAGCCTAATTTTTCAACACCTTTAGGTACTTGACCATGTATTCCTTACTGGCTTCGTCCTTTCATAGAGCATGCTTTATCAGAAGTTGAGAATCGCTTATCAGACGGACCATCTTCACTCCGCACACATGAGCCAACCTAAGGTCGATGATTGATGTCTCATACTCAGCCTCATTGTTTGAATCCGAAAAGCCAAAGCAGATGACATGATTCACTGTCTCACCAAACAGAGCTAAAATCCGATATATTAGACCCGTCATCAGCTTAGACCGTCTATTTTTGTCATGTTCATTCAACTAGTGGTTTGGTAATTTCAGCATGGAACTCCGTGAGAAAATCAGCCAAGGCTTGCGTTTTGATAACTGTCATGGGATCATAAGGGATATCAAACTCTTCTAATTCCACAGACCACTAAGTTAGTCTTCCTAAATTATCGGGCTTTTACAGAATATTCTGGTGCATAAAAAAATTTCAAACCAAAATAAAAATGGACCATGAAGTACAACCTCATTTTTCACCATGAAGTATATTGTCTCTGTGAGGAGAAAACTCTTGCTTACATAATAAAATGGTTTAGGAAATTCACCTTCTTCTCTGATCAATACAACATTCACCACGTGTTCAGATACAGCTAAATAAACATATAAATTCTCCATTTGGATAGACTTGGATAAGTTTTATGGGAAAGCAAGATGTCGATTTATCTTACTAAACACTTTGTCGTATTGATTTGTCTACTAAAAATTGTTGGTATTTCAAAGTACTTAGGAAAAAAGGGGCACAATTATCTGAAGATCCAAAGATGAATTTATTAATGATCACAAGCATTTCGGCCAGTATTTGAACCTTCTTAACGTTTCGAGGTGGTTGCATAGAATCCAAGACCTTTAACTGCGTCAGATCCTCTTCAATACCATTTTCACTTACGAAGTACCCAAAGAACTTTCCCAACCAGACACCAAATATGCACTTTTCTGGATTGAGCTTCAAATTTACGGCTCAAAGATTCTGAAAAATCTCCACCACATCAAAGAGGCTTAAATCGTTGTCTAGTCCTTCGACTATCACGTTTTCTTCCATTTACTCCTTCGACTAAAAAATCACGGGTAATGATCCCTTGACTATTGAAAATCTATAAAGTTAGTCCCAGCGCGTGGTCATTTCCTTGGTTCTGCCACGCGTCACCATAGTTAAATGGTTCTTGTCTCACAGATAATTTTTTGACTTTTAATTCCATTTTTACCCTTTAAATTTAATTTTTTTTTTTTTTTTAAATTTTTTTTTTTTTTGAAAACAGAGTATCGCAAAACTTAAAAGGACTAGACAACGGTTTAAGCCTTTCAAAGATACGTTTTGAGTCTCTTATGGTATTTACAAATATATCATCAATATAGACCTCAGCATTCCTTCCAATATGGGAGGCAAAAACCTTGTTGTCCAGTCATTTATAAGTCTCCCCTATGATTTTTAACCCAAAAGACATTACCTTGTAGAAATAAAAACCCCGGTGTGTCACAAAAGTTGTACTCTCTTAGTCCAAAATAAACATCTCTTAATAAGAATCCATGAATGAAAAAATCTTATTGCCCCACGTAGAGAGTCTACCAACTCGTCTACCCTGAGAACGGGGTTTTTGGACATGGCTATATTCATATCAGTTAGCAGATTAGTTGTCCAAGTGGCATATTGAGACTCTCGTATGTGTCCCACACATGGATAGTCTATCCACTTCGATAAGAATTATTGTAGAATAGAGAAATACCTTCTCTTTTATAATATGGGATTCACATCCAAGTTGACCAAAAACTTACGAAATATTATTTCTGTTAGAACATTAGTTCCATCATTGTTTGACCAAGCAAAAACATTTAAATCTTTTGACGTGAAGCTAACCAACTTTATTTCTAAATAGTCTGATAAGATTGTACAAATTTTCAGAATTTTACCTTTTTCAAAATGATACACCTCGGCATCATCTCTTGGCACAAAAAATTGGGGGGCTCTCTCGGATCTACAATTATCTCGACCCCCACCAAAGGTCCCGAAAAATGTTAGTCCGTCATAAATATTTTTCCTTTCTTATACTCATTGTTAACCTCCTTCTTCTCTTCGTTATTAAGTTTTAATGATACAATATAACACTCCATTGCAACCTTCTACTTGCTTTCAACAACTCTTATCTTGTACCTTATCACATACTTCAGAAACTGGTGGATAATAGGGGCTATTTCATGTATTCGATCGAACCACGATCTACCAAATATCACGTTGTAAGAGGTTGGGTGCTCCTCCACCATAAACAGGAGCCTGGTCGTCTTCTTGAACTTAACTTATCCCAGAATAACATCTGTTTCGAACTCTCCAGTTACTATGGCACTCTCTCCGTGAACCCAACTATGGTTTGATCTGAGTGACGTAAAGAGGGGTGGACTTCTCATTCGATCATAGACGCTTTGAAATAAAATAATATTTGAACTTTATATGTATATCAACACTTACAAATCTTATTTCCTATCATATAAACATTGATCAATACTTCATCTTCATGAGGGTCTGCAATGCCTCGCAAATCACCATTTTTGAAAACAATGGGTGGGTATGGTTCATTTTTCTAAGGTATGGACAGGTTATCCCATGGAACTATGCATCCCTGTGGCAGGGCTTAAATCATCCCCTCTCACACAATCGAAGTTTGGAGGTTCTCCCTACCGAAGTGGTATCACCCCAACAATAGTTAGGGGTCCCATGACATGGGTCAAATCATCCCCTCTGACACAACCGTAACCACATGACGCTCTCCCCCCAAAGATAGATTATACACCATGACGGTTTGGGTCAGATTATAGATATTCATTGGTGAAGTCGCAGATAATAGCCTCATAGCTAACACGTATCATATTGTTTTCTTGCTTCAGAAGGATTACATGAGCCCCCATCTACCTCTCCCCGGCAGACCCGACCCATCCCTAAAAAATTAATGAGTCATGCAATTGTCTTTCACGTACTTAAGTAGCTTACCATGATCAATCAAGCTCCTAATTTCCTCTATGAGTGCTTTGAAATCCCTTCTCCAAATGTTGATGTTATTATGGAATTGGTAATACTTTCTATTTTTATTCTCTCGAGGTTTGGTAATTAAGAGAGGAGGATTAAATTGGACTTGCTCTTAGCGTTGTGGTAAAAGTACACTATGCTTTCAGTTAACTCGGTAAAGTTATAATGCCTTAACCATTTATTCCTTCAATTACCACGTTTATGACCTAAATACGCACTTCCTTACACTACGACATACGGTTGCCTAGGGGTCTGAGCTTAAATCGGTCGTTTACATGTTGGAGAACCGGAGGGCGAAAGGATGGGATATAAAAAAATTGTTGCTACTAAAACACCTATGGTGCGTTGTAAGCAGTCGAAGTGACTATATTTATCAAAGTTAGAGGCTAATAATCTTGTCTCAGTTCCTCGTCTGGAACCAGACGAATACACTTCATCTCCTTAATGCAGATCTGCGAATCTACCTGTATCAATAGCAGCACGAAAGTCTGAGCTTTCTTCACCATGACGTTTTATACCACATTGATCCCTAGAATGATCATTTATCTACACGAAACAACGATCACCTCTTCACGATAATCATTGAGACTATTCTTTGGATGCACAAAATATTACGTATAATATCTCAATATTTCATGTTCATCTCATTACAGTGTATAATATCGTCATTGTGATCTTTTGTCACTTTGCTCCCTACAAATACAAATCGATTTTTAAAGAGAGTTCATAGATGATTGGGCTTTTTAGAGACCTCAGAGCCAACCGATTGAACCACGTCAAAGCATTTCCTTTGAAATTGATCGAAAATGCTCGACACCACAAATGGTCATCCTCATAGAAGCTCATCAAAAAATTTGTGAACTGCTCAATGTGGTGCTCGGGGTCATCAATCATATCATACTTTTTCTATTTTGTGAATGGTAAATTTTCTTGGTAATTCGACTCACACAGTTTCCGGAATCAACAAAGATATTTTCCTCATGTACTTTTGGGTTTAGAAAATTTTTGTTTAGCCCGTCGCTTGGAATCAAACACGGGTTCCCTTAGTAGAGCGACTCCACGTTAAATATTTTTGTATGCTTACCATAGGTGGGAACTTGCCCCAAGAACGCCTGATAATACTGAATAAGATTTTTCCCCGAAAGGGTAACCCGACTTAAAGTCCGGGGAATGAAGGGTTAACCGGTTGCTGAACTTCTAAAGGTAAAACATATTGAGGGTCTCGGACAAACTGTTGAGCTACTGGTTTGACCTGACCCACTCGAAAGTTGCGCCCGTAGCCTGAGTGTCTTGCTCGACCTCCCTCTAATTCATCTCGGGGTTCTTACGAGGGATTTATGCTAGCTTTCTTTTCACCTCGAGTGTCGTTTGCATTGTGCGCTCATGATTTCTTCGTCAATGCCTCCATCTGTGAAGAGAGGAAAGATCTTCACCATCACTTGATTATATTGACATGTATCGATCTCTCAAACGATATTCCTGCCTCGAAGAATTATGGGTACAGTCCCGTCCATAAATTCAGGTTAACGCGTAAGTGTCATCCTAAGTTGTCTCCTCAAAATGTGACTTAATACTGTATCCCAAACCGCCTATTGGTTGCAGCGTCTCTCCCGCTTCGGGGAGCATCCACTTCGATCTCTGGGGCAGTATTCCAATGCTTCTTTCTCTGCTTAAAGTGTTATAATGTGAGACACGAGTTGTTGTATCTGTTTTTTAAACGGAGTTGGCGAGAGAAAAGAATCAACTGGGTTTTGTGACCTCGACCCTTCTGACAAATGAGTGAGAGGTCTACTAATTGTTCCATGAGCAGTCTCGCTCTCCAAACAGTTGAGAGTAAAAAAGAGTAATATGGTCAGAAAGTTATTTCGGGTTCAAATTCGAATATGACTTCCGCTGTGATCACCGTTAATGAGTCCGAGTTTGGCTCACCAAAAATTACTACATAATTAATATAAAAATAAAAATAAATACTAAAATATAATAATAATTTTTCACCCGTTCAAAAGTTTTATAATGAAAAATATAACCTTTTGAACTTTATTGGACCATTAATATACATCGTCTCTTTCTAATATTTATGTTTAGTGCTAAAATGTTTAGCCTACGACTAATAAAGTGGAAGACGTACCCAAAGTAAAGCGTTAAGTCCAACCGATAATTTAACTATAAACACCCTGTTTTCGCTCGCATTATTCTTCCTAGGTACGGAATAGTGTTTTCCGTCATTTGGGTGATGAAAACTATTTTAATCAATACAATGACGAACAAGTAAATAATAAAAGAAATTCATTATTTATAGCTCCACCTAATATAATTATATTTCCTGCAAAATTTCAAAAAAAGGTGAATAAATAACCTTGATGTCTCTAACTCAAAAATGTTATCCTTTTTACCTGATCCAAATTGAACTCAGCTGATTCAGGTTCCAGAAAAGTTAGAACTCTTTTACTAGCCTAGCTCAAGTTTTAATATTTTCAACTAGATAGAATCCCCCAACATCATATGATAAACGAACCAGATTTGAGCACTGCAAATTCTGGGGAGTCCAACGATAACAGAATTATTTACAACCTGGAGAAAAGTAAATAAGTCCGAGAAAACAAGTCGAGAATCAAAACACAAAGTGAGTAAAAGGCACTTCAGAGTTTGACCACAAAATTGAGAATCAAAATGGGACTTCAAGTCAGTAAAAGGTTATAAATAATACATTATCTGAACCTCAGAAGTTATTATAGTTTTAAATTTTAATAAGACTAACCCATTTCTACCAGCCGGAAAATGGAAAGATATGATATCCTATTTTACACTTGAAGTTAATGCAGAGCAGACAAGGACTCCTTACAAGTTATGTTTCCTTCCGTTTTCCAAAATCAGCCATTTCTTTTTTCTTCATTTCCTAAGTCTCATTAGAGCTAGGAATGATTACCTATTCAAGCTCTTTGCTGGTCTTTGTTTAGATCTCTTCATCCAAATCCTTGAAATCTCTCATATCCAGTTCATAATCTCAATGGCATGTACACTTTTACGATGCTTGCTCAGTTTTACCGCTTCTTTAGGGCTACTTTCAGGTTTTCTGGCCATATCACCCTGTAAAATACTGTCTATAAGCTAAAAAGGATACGGAGAGGATCATATCAGAGTTGTATGTAGGGCCTACTAACCAAATGGGCTGCTCATGCCAAATTTCGAGCTCAAGCCTTTAGTACGGCTTTTACTATTCAGCTCAACTTGGCTCGAATTGAGCCGTAAATAGTGACATAAAGTTTTATAAGCTAAGGGATAAAGAGAATAGTTTACCCAACAGTTTCACCAGTAGTCTCTGCAAGAACATTGCCCAGTCTTAAAACAATGGAACCTGTTATTGTCTCTCACAATAATTTCTCTCTCTACAATGCCAGATATAAACTTGAAGGCACTATGGCAATCTCCACATATTCTAAGGTTTTTAGTGATTCTTATTGGTAACCCAGGAGGTAGTGCGATTAGGCCAAAAGCAAGTGCGAGTTTCTCGCTGTGGTGTCCAACTTCGGTTTCTTTCTCTTCTTCTTCTAAGTCATAAAGCGAGAACTTAGTGTCCGGATTATAACCAGCTGCATCCATTTCCTTTCTCAGCTTAGTCAGCATGGCTTGGATTTCGAGATTCATTTTGTGTGATGTATCTTTGGCTTGAAAGGTGTGGACTTTGTTCTTGACGGTAATCCAACTATAACCGGTACCCTTCTTTATCCCAACATCTTTCATCTCCATCCTGACAGTATTAGCTTCCTCCCACCTGACATTAGTAGAAACCAAGGATTTAAGAAGTAGATGATTAGTGTCTCTAAGCGATGTATAGATGTTTTCATCCAAATTACAGTTATCATACCTTATCCCTAAAAACATCGCATCAGGTTCGTGTCATATATTTGATACATATAGCTGTCAGTTTCATATCATGTGTGGAGTTTACGGGTTGTGTCATATATTTGATACATATAGCTGTCAGTTTCATACCATGTGTGAGGCATAGGTCCACCGTAAATTCCATTGGGTCGTAAATATTGATCATAATCCAAAAATACTGTGTCCAGTTTACATATATTGACAGTTAGGACTGTCAATTCTGTACCAAGGGTCAGGTCGCTTTGAATTGGGTAATAAAAATATGTTACCCAAACACGTTTCCTTTTTCAGTATCATTCGGGTGAATTAAAAAATTTAACAGGTTAGCGTACAGTCTCCTGCTCCTGTAGATGGTATAGTATTATCTTAACATACTAGATTGAAAAACATCTTATAAGGTTTAGTAGACTCTAAGGGTTAGGCCGTAGTATACGAATTCCGAACTTTTGACTATGATAAAGGAGAAAACAAAATTAGTTTTAAGTTAAAGATGTTTACCTCCCCGCAGCTGCAAACATATTTGAAAGCAATACATGGTTGCCAGAATCTTTTGAATCAATAACAAATAATTTCTCAGCTGCTATTGTCCCTAATTCTGGTTTACCGTGAACCTTACAAGCATTTAATAGAGCCCCCCAAACCGAAATCGTTGGTCGTATGGGCATTCTTTTAATAAACTCATAAGCACGCTCTACCATTCCCGCTCGGCCTAACATATCGACAACACAAGCATAATGCTCAGCCCCTGGCTCAATCCCATACTTACACCTTATCGACTCGAAAATCTTCATGCCTTTTTCCACTTCACCAGCTCTACTACAAGCTGATAAAATACACACAAGTGTCACGTAATTTGGACCAACACCATAGTTTCCATATGTTATATCTTCAAATAGTGACACTGCGGCATCTGCTTGTCCTTGGTGTGCATACCCTCCAATCATTGAATTTACTGTAACTAAGTTTCTCTCAGGCATTTCATCAAATACTATTTTCGATTCATTTACGCTTCCGCATTTTCCATACATGTCAACAAGTGCACTCCCTACAAAGATGTTCAATTCGACACAAGCCTTCACTGCAATAGCGTGAATTGACCTACCTAGTTCAAGACCGGCCATCCCCGCACATGCACTAAGTACACACGAAATCATAAAATCTGTAGGCTGTATCATTTCCATCCTTGCACGTAAAAACAACAAACAAGCCTTCTCTTCCTCGTGATTCTGCACATAAGCTGCTACCAAGGAGCACCAAGAAACATCATTTCTCGTCCCCATTTCATTGAAAACCATTTCAGCGAAATTAACCTCTTTGCATTTTCCATAAAAGTCAATTAACCCATTACACACCGACACATTATCATAAAAGCCATATTGTATCACAAACCCTTGTAACTGCCTCCCTAGCTGCAAGAACAACATATCAGCACAAGCATTAAGGAAAGCACAAAAGGTGATGTAATTGGCTTCGCCACCAGTTTTTCTGAACTCAATAAATTTCTCAACCGCATTTCTCGGTCTCCCATCAGTAACAGCGTTAGATATATATGCATTCCAAGTTTCATTGTTTCTCTCAGGCATTTCGTCAAAAACTTTCACGGCGTCAATTCTCAACCCGGTTTTCGAGTACATATCAAAAGCGCTGCACCCAACAAACACATTCAATATCCGACCACACTTCACAGCAAGCCCATGAAGCTGTTTTCCGGTGACAGGTAACCGGAGAGAGGCGCTGGCTTTCAAAGCGCAAGGAAAAGTGAACTCATTTGGGAGAATTCGTTCGCGTAACATATCACAGAAGTGAACGAGACCCAATGAGAAACGTCCGTTTTGGACAGCGCCGGAGATGAGTGCCGTCCAGGAGACGACGTTACGAGACGGGATGAGTTGGAGGACGAGTTGAGCTGACACAGGGAGGTCGAGCTTCGAGTACATGTTGACGAGGTGGTTGAGGAGGAAAGGAGGGAGATGAGGATTTAGGGTCTTGATGATCTTGGCGTGGGAAGCTCGACCGAGGAGTGAAGAGCGAGTTCTTATGGCCGATTCCACCAGCGATGCCAGGGAGTTGGCATTGAGGAAGAGCATTTGCGGTGGGGGTGGGGGTGGTGGTTACTCTCTTTGTTTGGCTAGGGGTGGACTCATTCCCGACGATCTTTTCCCGGCGACATTGAAGTAATTCTAAAGCTTCCGACATACGGCCTCCGATTTTTTTAGTTGTCCAACAACAAAAGTTACGATTTTGAACCGATTTGGATATAGGGAGGAGCTATTATTTCCATTAAATGCCATCTCATCGGCGTAAACATTTCGAAAACGAATTTAATATAAGATTATATGATTTTGATTGATTTTATTTCTTTATCTAAATTTTAAATTTTTACTAACATTACATTAAATTTTCCGAATTTAATTTATATTTTAAAATTTTAAAAATCTAAATTTAAAAACTCAAAAGAAAAAAAATCTGAATCAAACGAAAACCACCAAATAATAAAAATAATAATAAATTCATACGGAAAATTGTCACTAAAACTGCCAACAAAATATATTAATCTTGTGCTAAAATAGTAAATACATTAAACATTAAAAAAATCGATTTTAAAATTTTATATAAATATTCGCAAATATGCCTATGAATTGGCTATTCTTTCTAAAACGGTTTACTTTGGGACATGTCTTCAAAATTAATTGTTTTTTTGGAGGGAACCGCAGCCGCTACTCAGAGTGCAATAAGTGTGCACAGGGTGTTCAGCCGAAAAGCGTATGTAGAGGGATTCGAACTCATGACTTTTAATCACAAACATACCATACTCAACCAACTCGGTTACCCCTTTAGGGCCCTTAAAATTAATTGTTTTTCTTAGAAGCACTTGATTTTGAAGTCGGTTTTTGAAATAAATTATTTTTAAAAAGTATTTGATTTTGAAAGTCATTAGAAAAATAATAATTATTTTTTAAATTCCTTTCGAAATCAATTGCTTTAAATAATAATAACAAAAATAATAATAAATAATGGTAAAAAAGAATTATCTTTTTTTGTGATCAATATTCAAACGATTCCCTACTTTCGCAGTTCTTTAACCAATTTATTAACATTTTGTGATTTTAATTTAGTAGTCCAAAATTATTTTGAAGAATATTATGATATCGGATCTTACTCACTTATTCACCACATATTTGTAGTATACGAAACTCGAGCTTGCAACATGGATAATGAGTGTCGATAGAAATGTGGGCTATGCGTTAATGACCATTAGGTATGATGGTGAGAAATACACGAATAATCCTCGATTGTTTTATGTTTGCAACAGATCTAGAAAGTATAGAAAAAAAAACAAAGGTAACTAATATTAAGAGAAGAGAGGCAGAAAAAAAAAACAAATGTCATTTTATACTTAAAGTTCATCTTAATAACAATGAGCTATGATATTTGATAGTTTAATGTGGAATCGATAATAAAAAACCATTTGAATTTTCAGAAGGATATCCTAAAGCAAAAAAAGTTACTACAATTAAAGAAGAGTTGGTGAAGAAATTGTCTATACGTGGTTCCCATCCTCGAGAAATTTCATCTCTTTTAAAAAAGATTAACCCTCATGATGTGTCCAACGTGCGTAACACTTATAATATTAATCAAAAGAAACTTTAGTATTTTTTGGTAAGATAAAAGAGAAAAGGTACATTGAAGGACATAGAACAAGAAATGATCAATCTCAAATAATCACTGATTTGTTTACAGCACAGCTGATGTCTATCAATCTTCTAAGAATATTATATGAGGTCCTCATTATGGATAATACATACCAAACGAGGAGATACAAGATGCCAATTTTTTGAGATTGTTGGTGTTACGCCAACAAATATCAAATTTTGCATCATATTCATTTTTACGAGTCGCGAAAGGGTTGACAATTAAACATAGGTATTGGATCGTCTGCGGTTGCTCGTGAAGGGAAATCGTTGCACTTTACCTGATATTTTGGTGAAGAATATAGAACTGAAATTAATGAAATAAACCTATAGCATATTTTTGAAAGTGATACATATGCTATGTAGAGGACACATAAGCAAATACTAAGAAATTATTTGCGGATGAAATTATGTTTGAAGGATATCAAAAGTATTTGGATACAGTTTTTTATTCGGATACCAAAAGCACGTTGAATTCAAATATTATACATATGAAAGAAGAATACAAATCATACCTCGGAACCCTCGATTAAGCTCAAACATCTTGGCTTCATTTATGTTTGCACTAAACAAGTTCAAACATTTTGACAACAATACAATGAAATGATAAGACAACTCTTCTATAATTTAATTCATTTATTCTATTATTATTTCATTTTGAGTGAACGGTTAATTTAACGAATATTATGATACCGGATCTTACTCACTTATTCACCACATATTTGTAGTATACGAAACTCGAGCTTGCAACATGGATAATGAGTGTCGATAGAAATGTGGGCTATGCGTTAATGACCATTAGGTATGATGGTGAGAAATACACGAATAATCCTCGATTGTTTTATGTTTGCAACAGATCTAGAAAGTATAGAAAAAAAAACAAAGGTAACTAATATTAAGAGAAGAGAGGCAGAAAAAAAAAACAAATGTCATTTTATACTTAAAGTTCATCTTAATAACAATGAGCTATGATATTTGATAGTTTAATGTGGAATCGATAATAAAAAACCATTTGAATTTTCAGAAGGATATCCTAAAGCAAAAAAAGTTACTACAATTAAAGAAGAGTTGGTGAAGAAATTGTCTATACGTGGTTCCCATCCTCGAGAAATTTCATCTCTTTTAAAAAAGATTAACCCTCATGATGTGTCCAACGTGCGTAACACTTATAATATTAATCAAAAGAAACTTTAGTATTTTTTGGTAAGATAAAAGAGAAAAGGTACATTGAAGGACATAGAACAAGAAATGATCAATCTCAAATAATCACTGATTTGTTTACAGCACAGCTGATGTCTATCAATCTTCTAAGAATATTATATGAGGTCCTCATTATGGATAATACATACCAAACGAGGAGATACAAGATGCCAATTTTTTGAGATTGTTGGTGTTACGCCAACAAATATCAAATTTTGCATCATATTCATTTTTACGAGTCGCGAAAGGGTTGACAATTAAACATAGGTATTGGATCGTCTGCGGTTGCTCGTGAAGGGAAATCGTTGCACTTTACCTGATATTTTGGTGAAGAATATAGAACTGAAATTAATGAAATAAACCTATAGCATATTTTTGAAAGTGATACATATGCTATGTAGAGGACACATAAGCAAATACTAAGAAATTATTTGCGGATGAAATTATGTTTGAAGGATATCAAAAGTATTTGGATACAGTTTTTTATTCGGATACCAAAAGCACGTTGAATTCAAATATTATACATATGAAAGAAGAATACAAATCATACCTCGGAACCCTCGATTAAGCTCAAACATCTTGGCTTCATTTATGTTTGCACTAAACAAGTTCAAACATTTTGACAACAATACAATGAAATGATAAGACAACTCTTCTATAATTTAATTCATTTATTCTATTATTATTTCATTTTGAGTGAACGGTTAATTTAACGAATATTATGATACCGGATCTTACTCACTTATTCACCACATATTTGTAGTATACGAAACTCGAGCTTGCAACATGGATAATGAGTGTCGATAGAAATGTGGGCTATGCGTTAATGACCATTAGGTATGATGGTGAGAAATACACGAATAATCCTCGATTGTTTTATGTTTGCAACAGATCTAGAAAGTATAGAAAAAAAAACAAAGGTAACTAATATTAAGAGAAGAGAGGCAGAAAAAAAAAACAAATGTCATTTTATACTTAAAGTTCATCTTAATAACAATGAGCTATGATATTTGATAGTTTAATGTGGAATCGATAATAAAAAACCATTTGAATTTTCAGAAGGATATCCTAAAGCAAAAAAAGTTACTACAATTAAAGAAGAGTTGGTGAAGAAATTGTCTATACGTGGTTCCCATCCTCGAGAAATTTCATCTCTTTTAAAAAAGATTAACCCTCATGATGTGTCCAACGTGCGTAACACTTATAATATTAATCAAAAGAAACTTTAGTATTTTTTGGTAAGATAAAAGAGAAAAGGTACATTGAAGGACATAGAACAAGAAATGATCAATCTCAAATAATCACTGATTTGTTTACAGCACAGCTGATGTCTATCAATCTTCTAAGAATATTATATGAGGTCCTCATTATGGATAATACATACCAAACGAGGAGATACAAGATGCCAATTTTTTGAGATTGTTGGTGTTACGCCAACAAATATCAAATTTTGCATCATATTCATTTTTACGAGTCGCGAAAGGGTTGACAATTAAACATAGGTATTGGATCGTCTGCGGTTGCTCGTGAAGGGAAATCGTTGCACTTTACCTGATATTTTGGTGAAGAATATAGAACTGAAATTAATGAAATAAACCTATAGCATATTTTTGAAAGTGATACATATGCTATGTAGAGGACACATAAGCAAATACTAAGAAATTATTTGCGGATGAAATTATGTTTGAAGGATATCAAAAGTATTTGGATACAGTTTTTTATTCGGATACCAAAAGCACGTTGAATTCAAATATTATACATATGAAAGAAGAATACAAATCATACCTCGGAACCCTCGATTAAGCTCAAACATCTTGGCTTCATTTATGTTTGCACTAAACAAGTTCAAACATTTTGACAACAATACAATGAAATGATAAGACAACTCTTCTATAATTTAATTCATTTATTCTATTATTATTTCATTTTGAGTGAACGGTTAATTTAACGAATATTATGATACCGGATCTTACTCACTTATTCACCACATATTTGTAGTATACGAAACTCGAGCTTGCAACATGGATAATGAGTGTCGATAGAAATGTGGGCTATGCGTTAATGACCATTAGGTATGATGGTGAGAAATACACGAATAATCCTCGATTGTTTTATGTTTGCAACAGATCTAGAAAGTATAGAAAAAAAACAAAGGTAACTAATATTAAGAGAAGAGAGGCAGAAAAAAAAACAAATGTCATTTTATACTTAAAGTTCATCTTAATAACAATGAGCTATGATATTTGATAGTTTAATGTGGAATCGATAATAAAAAACCATTTGAATTTTCAGAAGGATATCCTAAAGCAAAAAAAGTTACTACAATTAAAGAAGAGTTGGTGAAGAAATTGTCTATACGTGGTTCCCATCCTCGAGAAATTTCATCTCTTTTAAAAAAGATTAACCCTCATGATGTGTCCAACGTGCGTAACACTTATAATATTAATCAAAAGAAACTTTAGTATTTTTTGGTAAGATAAAAGAGAAAAGGTACATTGAAGGACATAGAACAAGAAATGATCAATCTCAAATAATCACTGATTTGTTTACAGCACAGCTGATGTCTATCAATCTTCTAAGAATATTATATGAGGTCCTCATTATGGATAATACATACCAAACGAGGAGATACAAGATGCCAATTTTTTGAGATTGTTGGTGTTACGCCAACAAATATCAAATTTTGCATCATATTCATTTTTACGAGTCGCGAAAGGGTTGACAATTAAACATAGGTATTGGATCGTCTGCGGTTGCTCGTGAAGGGAAATCGTTGCACTTTACCTGATATTTTGGTGAAGAATATAGAACTGAAATTAATGAAATAAACCTATAGCATATTTTTGAAAGTGATACATATGCTATGTAGAGGACACATAAGCAAATACTAAGAAATTATTTGCGGATGAAATTATGTTTGAAGGATATCAAAAGTATTTGGATACAGTTTTTTATTCGGATACCAAAAGCACGTTGAATTCAAATATTATACATATGAAAGAAGAATACAAATCATACCTCGGAACCCTCGATTAAGCTCAAACATCTTGGCTTCATTTATGTTTGCACTAAACAAGTTCAAACATTTTGACAACAATACAATGAAATGATAAGACAACTCTTCTATAATTTAATTCATTTATTCTATTATTATTTCATTTTGAGTGAACAGTTAATTTAACGAATATTATGATACCGGATCTTACTCACTTATTCACCACATATTTGTAGTATACGAAACTCGAGCTTGCAACATGGATAATGAGTGTCGATAGAAATGTGGGCTATGCGTTAATGACCATTAGGTATGATGGTGAGAAATACACGAATAATCCTCGATTGTTTTATGTTTGCAACAGATCTAGAAAGTATAGAAAAAAAAACAAAGGTAACTAATATTAAGAGAAGAGAGGCAAAAAAAAAAACAAATGTCATTTTATACTTAAAGTTCATCTTAATAACAATGAGCTATGATATTTGATAGTTTAATGTGGAATCGATAATAAAAAACCATTTGAATTTTCAGAAGGATATCCTAAAGCAAAAAAAGTTACTACAATTAAAGAAGAGTTGGTGAAGAAATTGTCTATACGTGGTTCCCATCCTCGAGAAATTTCATCTCTTTTAAAAAAGATTAACCCTCATGATGTGTCCAACGTGCGTAACACTTATAATATTAATCAAAAGAAACTTTAGTATTTTTTGGTAAGATAAAAGAGAAAAGGTACATTGAAGGACATAGAACAAGAAATGATCAATCTCAAATAATCACTGATTTGTTTACAGCACAGCTGATGTCTATCAATCTTCTAAGAATATTATATGAGGTCCTCATTATGGATAATACATACCAAACGAGGAGATACAAGATGCCAATTTTTTGAGATTGTTGGTGTTACGCCAACAAATATCAAATTTTGCATCATATTCATTTTTACGAGTCGCGAAAGGGTTGACAATTAAACATAGGTATTGGATCGTCTGCGGTTGCTCGTGAAGGGAAATCGTTGCACTTTACCTGATATTTTGGTGAAGAATATAGAACTGAAATTAATGAAATAAACCTATAGCATATTTTTGAAAGTGATACATATGCTATGTAGAGGACACATAAGCAAATACTAAGAAATTATTTGCGGATGAAATTATGTTTGAAGGATATCAAAAGTATTTGGATACAGTTTTTTATTCGGATACCAAAAGCACGTTGAATTCAAATATTATACATATGAAAGAAGAATACAAATCATACCTCGGAACCCTCGATTAAGCTCAAACATCTTGGCTTCATTTATGTTTGCACTAAACAAGTTCAAACATTTTGACAACAATACAATGAAATGATAAGACAACTCTTCTATAATTTAATTCATTTATTCTATTATTATTTCATTTTGAGTGAACGGTTAATTTAACGAATATTAGGGGAGAATGTGAACATGTTTCCATGAAATGTTTTCTCAAGACGAGTCAACTCACATTTGAATTATTTTAGGGAAAATAATATATTTTACTCGATATTTTCAGCACACGGAGATAAAAACATCTTTAAAAAAGTAAACAAATCTTTATCAGAATGACGTATGGTTTGCCCGCACATGCGAGAATGGTTTACTGGTAACAAAGTAATGTAGATTTGATGTAAGTATGAACAATAAGAGGTGGAAAATGTTGACCTTGTTCAAGCACGCCTAATATAACAAAGATAATTATATCGAGAAGGAAATATCGAAATTGGTTCTTTCATATGTGATTACGGCCACGAGCGTAAGCTCCATATCATAATAAAAATTCGCGAAGTACTTGAACATACTGATGAGTTCAGATTATTCAGTCACAGCTCGCTGTATTATCCGGACAAGGGCAATTCGGACATAAGTGTGCCACTGAACTATCCGAACAGGAAAAAAGTAAAGAAACGCCTAAACACCTTTTGACTAAGCTATGTGCTAATCAGCTTAATAAGTAAATGGGTCCTTAAACTCGAACCGGTTTCATAACTTGACTTGAAAGCCCATGGGTCCTTAATTAAGAGTGTAAATACCCCCAACTACTTTCATTAATGAGAATAATGAACATTTAATACAACCAGGCTGCTCAAATCTCTCACTACTTAATACTAAAGCATTTAATACTTAAAACATTTTACAAATTAACCTCAGCACAAAATAAACCACACCAAATTTGGCGACCACAGTGGGAGAAGAAGGTGTCCGAATCTTGCATTCAAAACCAGCAAAAAAACCTATTCGGATGGATCCCAACGAGCAAGCAATTCCACCACCTATAGTGGAGGTGGTTGGGGAAAACAATGAATACACCACTGAGGAACGAGATAAGTTGAGAGCTGAAATAGAAGCGTTGAGGGCCATTAAAAAAGCGAAAATGGGTTTAAAGGAGAAGTCGAAGGAGTCAGTTATCCATCATACTAACAATCCTAGGAAGAATGATCCATCAGCAAAGACTCATTTAAGTATAAAAAATACCCATGTCGGTTCGAAGAAGTCTCACCCGTCTAAGCCGGTGGAAAGCTCAGATTCTGAGTCCTATAGTAGCTCTTCGAACGAGGCTGAGCTTGAAGAGTCTTTGTCATCAAGTGGTGACGAAGGGAGGTCCAGGAAGAAACAGTTACTAGTTAAAAAATATTCAAGAAAGAGAGATAGACATGGGAGACTTAAAAGGCATTTGGGCAAAGGGTCATCTCACAGCCACAGTCACAGGCATGTGGATCAGCTGTTGATCAATCATTTTGCTTTCCATGATGAACCATGTATTTTTACAACACCTAATGAAGATACAGTATTCAGTCGTAGTAGGAATTGGATACAATCACCATTGTCAGCCAAGATCCTGTCCAAAAACCTACCTAAGATGTTGGACAATACTAAAATAGAGAAGTATGATGGGAGTAAAGATCCGGACAATCATCTGGAGCAGTTCAAGAACTTCATGATGCATTTTGATAATGATGACAAACTTCTGTGTAGGGCTTTCTCCCAATATTTTACGGGAAGGTCTCTAAAGTGGTACAACATTTTGCCCCACGATTGTATCAGATACTTTGATACATTTTGGGTTGCTTTCCGAAGGCAGTTTGTGAGAAGTAAAGAGGTGAAGGGTAATGGAGATACTATCATCCATTGTGCCCAAGAACCAAATGAGTCATTAAAAGACTACATAAGTCAGTTCGTAAATACCAAGAACGAGCTAGCAGATTGCTTCGAGCAAGTGGCCATTGCTTCATAAAACAAGGGTTAAACCCTGGGAATATAGCTGATTTAGTGACAAGAAAGACGGCCATGACCTGGGTTGGTTTGTTAAACCAGGTGGGAAAACAGATCAACATGGATAAGACTAAGAAATCTAGGGTACACCGTCAGGTGAGGTCTGTCCCAGCAGTTCAAAACCAAAATCAGTCCGGATACAAAGCTAAAGAGACCGGACAAGGGCCCAACAGGGCTAAACAGACTCAGTCCAACCCAAATCCAGCTCAGAGCAAGCAGTCAAGGAATAAAAGAGGTCCTTGAGTTCAACCAGAGTGGTTTGCCGAATTAAAAGAGAGTATGGCAACCATTTATGACAAGACTAAAGATGAGGTCCATTTCCGGAAACCAGCAGCATTGCAATCTCCTAATGAAATTCGTAATACTTATTTTTGCCAGTATCATCATAATATTGGCCATAATACCCAAGATTGTATCTCTTTGAAGCAGGAAGTATAGAATCTCATTGAAAGAGTCAAGCAGGGTGCCTATGCCAAAAAAAGAAGTGGGAACATGCCTGACAATGCTTCTCGAAGTAGCCTTACGAACAATGTAGGAACATCTGCTCCGGAGGGGGCAATGGTGATCCATGAAAGATTTGATGTTGATTCGGAATATCTGGAGCCTGGCCCAGCTCTGAATAAGGTAGGGGTCATAACGGAACAAGTCAAAACGGTGTCCGGACTCATTAGTTTCTTTGAGTCACTTACCATTTTCGGAGGGGACACCATGACGGCACCCACTCCTTCATCAAGGAAGAGGCATGTTCATAGTCTAGCTACTCAATTGGAAGGGGGCATGTCTTCTTATCAGTCCCAGAATTCTTTTCCATTTATAGTTTTCAATGAGTATGATTTAGGAGACATTGTTGGGCTTCATGAGGATGTAGTGGTGATAGGAGCATCTATTGAGGGCAATGATATTAGACTAATTTTGATTGACACTGCCAGCTCAGCCAACATTCTTTTTTTAAGTTCTTACAAGAAGATGAAAAATCTGGTCGTTATTCAACAGTCAAACAAAACCATTGTGGGCTTTACAGGGAGCTCTACGGATGTAATCGGGAAATTTTAAGAAGAGGTGTTTTTGGACAAGGGGCCTTTCAAAAAGTTTGTCAGAGTGTTATTCGTTGTGGTAGACTTCCCCACATGCTATAATGCAATCTTTGGGAGGTCCTGGATCTCTAGAATACATGTTGTGTCCTCAACAGTTCACCAATGTTTGAAGTATGCAGTTCAAAGGCAAGTGGGAGTTGTCCGGAGTAGCCAAAAGATAGCAAGGGAGTGTTATGCAACTGCACTTGCTCCTAAAACTTTGGGGGCAGTCCGGGTTAATGAAGATTAGTAGTTATTGGGGCCTTCTGAGGGGGAGGGTGAAATTTATGACCCTAGAGAGGCCCCTGGTGTTTTAAACCGGTTGGAGAAGTTGAAACACACTCTTTGGCATAAGGTAGAAGTGTTAATATTGGCTCTAAGATGGCGTCAGAATTGAAAATGAAATTGTTATCCTTTTTAGCAGATCTCAGCATGTTTTTTCTTGGTGCAATACTGATGTGACCAGAGTGCCTGCAAGTGTTATATCACATAAACTGTCTATCCGAAGTGATGTTGCACCTGTTTTGCAGAAAATGAGAGCTTTCTCTAAGGAGAAAACTGATGTACTAGTTCAAGAAGTCGATCGACTTACCAAGATGGGGCACATAAAGGAGTTTCAGTATCCTTTATGGACTGCCAATCCAGTTTTAGTTAAGAAAAAGAATGGGAAATGGCGTATGTGTATCGATTTTACTGACCTCAATAAAGTTTGCCCAAAATATATTTATCCAGTCCCCCAGTAGACCAGTTGGTGGACTCGACATCTGGAAACAAGTTATTGTCCTTCATGGATGCCTTCTCTGGGTAAAACCAGATACAGGTGGATCCGAAGGACCAGGATCACACTATCTTTGTTACAGATATGGGTCTTTATTGCTACAGAGTGATGCCTTTTGGGTTGAAGAATGTTGGGGCTACTTATGAGAGATTGGTGAACAAAATATTTGATGATCAGATTGGTCGGAATATAGAGGTGTACATCGATGATATAATGGTTAAAATCTTAGAGGAAGATTTGCACATAATTGATCTTCAAGAAACTTTTGCCAACTTAACTTAAGTAAACTTAAAGCTGAATCCAGAAAAATGTGTCTTTGGGGTGCAGTCTGGAAACGTTTTGGGGTATATAATAAGTGAGAAAGTGATACAGCATGATCCAGATCAGCTTGATGTCCTGTTGAAAATGGACCTCCCCTCAAAATATTAAAGAAGTCCAGAGGCTAACAGGAAGATTGGCTGCCATAAATCATTTTATTTCAAGGTCTTCGGACAAGTGTGCTCTGTTTTTTTAGAGCTTGAAAGGTGCTAAAGATTTCAACTGGTCTCCACAATGCAGCCAAGCTTTTGATGAAATAAAGAAGCACTTGTCTTCACCAAAACCCCTTTTTAAGCTTGTAGAAGAAAAAACACTTTATGTATACTTGGCTGTGTCAGAATATTCTATAAGTGCAGTATTGGTATGAGAGGTGGACAATAATCCTCGTCTGGTATACTACATGAGCAGGAGCTTGATAGATGCTGAGAAGAGGTACCTGAACCTTGAAAAGCTGGCACTAGCCTTAATGATTGCTACAAGGAAAATGAGGCCATATTTCAGTCTCATTCCATCATTGTCTGAACATCTTTTCCATTAAAGAACGTTCTTTAGAAAACAGACATATAAAGCAGGATGACCAAGTGGTCACTAGAGTTGGGTGATTATAACATTGATTTTTCCCCACGAACTGCTATCAAGGCTCAATCTGTTGCTGATTTCTTAGTGGAATTCCATTCGGATAGACGTTCTAAACAAACTTCAGAGGAGAAAACTAAAAAAGAATGGGTAGTTCGGACGGATAGTGGATCAAGCACAATGGGTTGTGGGGCTAGAATTTTCTTAACCTATCCGTATGGTGATAAACTATATCAGGGTATATGCTTTGGGTTCAGGGCCTCTAACAACGAGTCTGAATACGAAGCAGCTATAGTTGGTCTTAAGTTGGCTTTCCTTTGTGGGGCTAAAATATTTTGGTTGATGAGTGATTCTCAGCTTCTTATCCACCGTGCTCAAGGTCAGTCTGAGGAAAAAAAGAACAGCTGATCATATATTTATTCATCCTTAAAGAGGGGACAGCTGACTTCAAAAATGTTTGTTATGAGCATATTCCTAGATCAGAAAATACGCTGGCAGATTCTTTGGCAACAATAGCATACTCTGAGTCCTACCCATGGATTCATATACAAGAATGCCCATCCATACAACCAAATCAGAACAAGGACGAGGAGGAGAGCTTAAGTATACAAGTAGTTCAACCTAAAGATTGGAGATTTTCCCTTCTGCAATACATCTCTAATGGAATTTTGCCACCTGAGAAAGCTATGGCAAGGAAAATGAAACACAAGGCTCATGGTTTTTTTATCATAAGAGAGGTTTTTTACAAAAAAATCATTCAGCAGACCTCTCCTGCGTTGTTTGGGGGTTGAAGAGTCCCAAATCGTTTTGTCTGAACTGCATGATGGAGAAATATCAGCACATTGTGGTTACAGGGCCCTAGTCTGGAGGGTGTTGTTGGCTGGATACTATTGGCTATCCATGATGGCTGATGCTAAAGAAATGGTAAAAAATTGTGATCCATGTCAAAAATATGGCAACGAAATTCGTGTGCCAACAGTGCCAATGGAATCTATTTATAAGCCAGTACCTTTTGCTCGTTGGGGATTGGATTTAGTTGGGCCTCTACCAATGGAATTCGGAGGGTGCACGACTATTATTGTAGCCATTGATTACTTCTCAAAGTGGATAGAGGCAGCTCCTCTGGCAGGAACCACTTTGAAAGCTGTTATAAAGTTTATCTTGTCTAACATATGTTGCAGATTTGGGATTCCTCAGAAGATTACCACAGATAACGGGACACAATTTGATAACAAGGATATGGAGAATTTATGTGCCTCCAGAGGCATTCAACATTGCTTCTCTTCTCCTTTCCACCCACAAGCAAATGGCCTGGTTGAAGTGGCAAACAAGACTATTTTGTCCGGTTTAAAAAAGAATTTAGAAGGGACTGTAGGGAAGTGGCCAAGCTATCTGCAAGAAGTGTTGTGGGTATACCAAACTACTCATAGGGCTGATACACATGAATATCCGAACTGGGAAGGCCCTTATGAGGTCTTCGAAAAGCTTAAGCCTGAGACATATAGGCTTTAAGACAAAGAAGGGAGGATTTTGAATCATCAATGGAATGTTGAACACCTCAGGTTATATATAGAATAAAAGTTGTGTAAATATTTACTTGTTATATGTCAATGTAAATATTATGGGGCATACTCTTTCCTACCATGGTGGCGCGGGGAGGTTTTAATGAGGTGTCTGGTTTTTTAATTCAATAAAGTATGATGCCTTCTTAAAACGTCCGATGTGGTTTGACTACAATTCTATTCAAGTACAAGTCTTTAATTTAACACTTCAGATCTTTGACAGATCAGATTAATCTGGTTGAATGATGACCATTAAATACATGTCATCGGAGATATTAAACACTCTCACTGTAATACTTCTGAAATAATTGGGGCTGCTTAAACATTAGCCATTAAAATTAAAAGAAGAGAAAGTATTAAACAAAGCAAGATTTGATAAACAAAACTTATCCGGACTAAAACCGGATAACATTACCAAATTACAAAATATGTCTTGGCCATCCAAGGACTTTAAGTGTTTTGAAAGACTTATCCGGACTCAAAACGGATACTGTTACAAAAAATGCCTTGGCCATCCAAGGACTTTGGTAGTTCACAAATTAAGAAAAATAAAAAGAAAACAAAAGATATTTAATACTTTAGGGCTTGTTCCCTTTGGATGTTCCTGCATCACCTTTTTTCTTGGGAATTTTTGAGTTCGGCACTCGAACTCTCACCGGTTCCTTCCTCTTCATCAGTTGTGGAATCTACTCCACTACTATAATTGTACTTGTCACCAGTGGCCATAGTGTGAAATGGGATCTCATCATAATTTAAAAATTTCCATAAGGGACCAAGGGTCCTCTTCTAAAATGTTTCATGAAAGAGCAGCACCATGTCAGACTTAACTTCAGCGTACCTTACTTCCAATGAGTCTATCACCTCATTGGTGTATTTATCCATGCTTGCCTGAATAGTTTTTTCCTGCTCCTTCACCAAGTCTTCTTTCTCCTTGATCATTTTAGACACAATGCTTTCTAAGGAAGTCTTCTCACCGGACAAGGTTTGCATGATGCCATCATTGGCCTTCAAGTCTTCCCTTACTGTTGTGAGATCTTTTTCCAAACCAGAGCACTTAGTTTGGAGCACTGTACTAGCCGTTTCCGAAGTAAAAAGCTTGGTTGACATATCTTCTTTGTCCTTCCTCAGTGCTTCAATCTCTTTTTTCAGTTCTTCTATGGTCCGATTAGCATTGAGAAGATTGGTTGACAGAGAATCCTTAACAGTATTAAGGTTGTTGATGATTGTGGACTAGTTTTCACTTGCCTCTCCAGATCGAGCACTGGCTGAATGTGACCAATAAGGGAATAAACCACAACGTCATGTTCTCCAGAGACAGTGTAGGACTTGCCATTATAAGTCACCATGTTAGAAGAGCTTGAAGGACAGAAGCGACCAACGAAGTCATCCTTCTCAGAGTCGTTGAAGTATAGATCGATGTTCTGAATGGTACTTATGTCCACTACATCAATCCCTCCTCTGGTACCCTCTTCGGACTGCAGACCTGTTGGAATCTTCTCTGCAAGAGTGGGGTCAACAGAGGCTAGTGGAGGTAGAATCTCTGAAGGGCGAAGAGTTATCTCTTCCCCTAAGGTGACCCTTTTCTTTTTTGCAGTCTTTTCATCATTGCTCGCACCTCTCTTCCGGTCCTTTTCGGGAGGCCTTAGTGGCTTTTGTGATTCTCCTGCCTCCCTAACAGTCTCAGCTTCTACTACCTTGAGCAAGGTAACATCGATTCCCCCTTGGTTCCCCGAACCGGTTCCCTCTGTGACAGTTGAAATTGCCTATGTTGCAGCTTTATTTTTCTTCCCTTTCATCTTGCCAGGAGCCTTGGCTCTAGAGGGCAAGACCAGTTTACCGTCCTTCTCTTATGTCCGTTTTAGGATTACACCAGGAGGAGGTGTGGTTAGTTCTTCCTATGTAAGATCCCTTCTACCTGTGGTGTTCAACAGATGGGACCTCACCAGGTTGCCAAAAGTGAAGTAATTGTGAAAGGCATTCCCCCAACGCTCCGCAGCCCATGCATTCAAATTGGCACAAGTTATTTTCCCCTCCTCCAGGTGTCCGGAAAACTCCTTCGGCAGCACTGAAAAAGAAGTAACAGTTAAGTCAAGAGAGAAATACTTGTGGGTAAAAAAAACATGAGATACAAAGACAAAAGACTTACCCGTACTCTTCCATCTGCTAGTCAACATACTTGGGTTGGTATTGGCCTTGATCTTCCAGCTATTCTCCCATTACCCACTGATGAACAAGAACTGTGTCCTTCACTTCTTCTCAGATTCCAACAAATCAGCCACCACTTTGAAGTTATTCCCCATGTTGTGATGATAGAATGGGATGTGGTGATTCTTGCATAGGCTTTAAAGATGCGGCAAATTGATCCATGGGGAGGGGGATTTTAGACAACCTCGATGCCATTATGCTGGCAAGGAGAGAGTACCAGGTGTTCAGGCTCAATTGACTTTGACAAAGCTTCACCAGATGGAAGTATCTGACAATTTCTAGAACTAGTGGGAACCAAAGTCCCTAATTTATCACCTCAATGAAGATGACTACCTCATTGAGTTTGCAGTCCATCGGAGTCTCTGGTGTGACAGGTATCCTTACCTTCATTGACTTCGGGATCCCCCACTTAGTCTGGATCCGGCCCAACTCGGCGGTGTGGGTGTAGACGTAATTTATGTTCTGCAGGGCCAGCAAATATTTAACATTAACATTTTTAAAAAAAGGCCCTACCTTGCCGTCCAAGCACTCTGGGAGATCCGGATGAGCCACACCAACTTTGACTTTGCCTCTGCCCTTCCTATTAGAGGTAACGTCCCCGGTTTGACATGATGCTTCAGATACGAATAGGGCCTCTTCGATACAGTCTTTCATCACTTCTTCCATCACTTTAGAAGGTCTATCAATTGCTGTGGATGGGAGGGGATCAACTTCTGGTACCAAAGGCTCTCCGGATGAATGAGCGCCTGTTGTTTCTAAAGGCATGGTGTTTAGTTGAGGTTGAGTTCTGGAGGACTTCGCCTTTAGGGCTACCTTGGATGCCTCTGATCCGGAAGGCTTATCATTTGATGCTATTTTAGACACCTCTGATCCGGAGGGCTTATCTTTTGACGTTGCCTTAGAAGTCTCCAATCTAGAGGGTTTTTAATAGTGAGGTAGTTGTTTGGGCTTTCATGAGACGAGTCGTCCGGCGTGGAGTTGATTTTTCTGGGGACTTGTCAATATCTGAACCCATGGCTAAGAAAGGGGAAGGTTTTCTAACACTCGATACTGTTTTTTCCTTGGTAGTGGAGGGTTGGGACTCCTGAACAGAGGAACCTGATGGAACTGGAGAGAGGCTTGGTTTGAACAACTATTTAGGTTTTGGCTTTCTAGTGGAGGATGACCCTTGGTCAGTGTCCTGGGGTGGTTCACTAGACTTTTCACTTGGGGAGACTGAGAGATCAGCAGCGATACGATTCTCCCATTCGACTTTTCTTGCCTTTTCTAGTTCTGACAGGTTGAACCAGCCGCACTTCACAAGAGTGTTTCTGGCTGTGAACATAAAACTATTCGAAAACAAGGTTGAAAACAAGGGTAAAAATCTCTCTAGAAAGTGTTTTGAGTGATGAAGACAATGGAATAGTGAAAAAATGATTTATATATCAATAGAAAAAGGTAATTGTTACCTAAGAGAAGTTGAAGAGGTTTGGCAATGATTAAAGACGACGCAAACGTGTGAAAAATTAAATGCCTAGGTTATTTTCTAGGCTTAGTGGGAGCGCCGATCTAGGAAGAAAAACGGTTGGATGGTCGAATAGGATTGTGACACATGTCCTACGATCCAAAAAGAAGACTCCTAGAATTATGGGAAAAAAATCAGTTCAGACAGCTTTGAACTAGATGTATAGGCGGGTTAGACAAAATCGTCACTAACTAAGTAAATTTTTTAGTCCTGCTAAAGATATTTGACAAGGCCTAACAAATGGGCTACTGACGAGTTCAGATTATTTAGTCACAGCTCGTTGTGTTATCTGGACAAGGGAAATTCGGACATAAGTGTGCCACTGAACTATCCGGATATGACAAAAGTAAAGAAACACCTAAACACATTTTGACTAAGCTATGTGTTAATCATCTTAATAAGTAAATAGGTCATTAAACTCGACCCGGTTTTATAACTTGACCCGAAAGCCAATGGGTCCTTAATTAAGGGTATAAATACCCCAACTACTTTAATTAATGAGAATAATGAACATTTAATACAACTAGGCTTCTCAAATCTCTCACTACTTAATACTAAAGCATTTAATACTCAAAATATTTTGCAAAATTACCCTCAGCAAAAAATAAACCACACCACATACAAAAATTAAAACAATCCCACTTGTCGAGAAGGCATCAAGTAAAAGTAGAGATAGTATGCATGCTAAAAGAAATTCAACCAAGAAGGAGAAATCATTTTTGAAATGTAATCAAGCAAGACGATACTACAAAAACTCGTCGTGTTTAAGTTCTATTTTCCCGTCTACGATTACATATTATTAAATCATTAGTTAGTCAAACGAAAGTACATTGGCTACCAAAAAATAAACCTTCAAAAATTCTAAAGAATCATAAGCTTTCTAAGGTGAAAATACTTATTGCGAGAACGTAAGTTTGGATGCGTCATTATATTTATAATGTCTCCCCTAATATTTATGCTCATTCATATTTTATTGTGAGAATGTAAGTTTGGATGCTCATTGTGGTTTGAGATTCATTGCAAACGGAATGTTTTATGACATATGTGTATTAGTGCATGTAAGAGTTTGCACTAAAGAAATAAATCTTATCATATTTACCTTTGTACATACTCGTTTATAGTAATCATGAAAGTTTTGATGTTGAACTACGTAGGCTCGATTGCGTAGCCTTAATTGTCACTCAAGAAAATTGGATGATAATTCTTGACATTTATTTTGTGATTGTGGTCGCATATAAATGCATTATATATATATATATATATATATATATATATATATAATTAAATTTATTTTTGTAAAAAATCATTATATTAAATTTTATCAATGTAAGTAAATTTTTCAAACAAGGTTTCCTCCATTACTCGAGTATATTTATACATTTTTAAAATATAACCTCCTAATTATAACAAAACCCAAAAATGTCGGACTTAAATATGGATTAACGGATTAAGTAATTTTTTTTCAATGTTCAACTTATATGATGTTTACTTTAAACTATATGTTAATCGTATCACCTTTTTCCATATTTTTTTATTTTCTTTAATAATAACGATCACTTAGTTAATACTTCAAATAACTTGTTAATAAAGTTAAATGTTACAACAAGAATATTGAAAACGATTATAACGATAATATGAAAAACTAAACTTAAATACATAAATAAAATAACAAAGCTAAAGTGTAAAACATAGACAGGACATCATGGCTAAAGTTGAAAACACGGATATGGCAAACATGGCTCACCAATTTCAGTTGCATACCCTTTTTTCTTCCTTGTCATATTATTTTATTAACGTTTTCTCGTACATAGCTTCATTTATATGGGTTGTGATGTAATTTTTCTTGCTATTGATCTAGTATTCTGTTAAGTCATCGGCGACAAGACTCTTGTATAGCTCAAACGCAATTCTGTGTTCTTCGTATCTAAGGTTAAAACCTTTATTTGTTCTCATGGTCCTTGAATATTTCCACACTTCTCAAACTTTTTTTTATTGCATGAGGATTTTGGTGGAACGTAACGTTTACACCCATGAGATAGTATAACTTATACACCAATATATTCCAAAAAGCTATGCTATATTTTGATCCACCTACTTAGTTTGGCGGCATTCTTCAAGTATGCATTTTCGATAGTATTCCACACAAACATATTTTTTAGTGTTTAAAGTTTTTTTCTCATAATGAATGAACCGTTATTTTTATAATACTTAAGTTTATTGTAATTTAACAAGACTAATCAAATAATGTCACGTATCAAATATGGATATTCTAATTTCACGAAGGCTTATTAAATGACGCGTATTAGATATGGATATTGTAATCCACTATTGTTAATCAAATATCAATGTGGGTTGGATATGGATATTGTAATCCATGAAATATTTTATTATCTCCACACATGATGAGTACATTTCAATAAAATTAAAGGTTACAAATGAAATTAATCATCAAATATTTGAAATAACTTTTAATTTTCGAAATCTAGTTATGAGATGTAAATAACACATAATTATGATACGACTCCTTGAAATTAGGTGCAACCCTACTATAAATTCACATTCAAACATAAAACCTCATTCTAACGAATCATATGGTAATTAGGTGTTTTATAAAAAAAGATAATAACACCTTATTATAAGACAAACCCTCAGAATTAGGTATTATTTTTGTAAAAATAAATGCACCTAACTATGAGTGCTTATCTCAGAATTAGATGCATCTTACTATAAAATCACTTAAAACACCTCATAACTAAGTGTTATTTGTTAAAAACCCAATAAATTAAAACATTATAAGTAACAAAAATCAACATGAAATAACAAGTCACTTGAACCAATAATAAAACATTATAAGTTCTTTGAACAAAATTAGAAGTCACTTACCAAAACCATATACATTAAAAATTATAAAGGTTTTTCAACAAAAAAATACAATGCCAAATACTTTAAAAATGTTCAACATACTACATTCAATAAAACTATGGTGTTATAAAATATATAATATACAAAAAACATACAACATACAATTATTCTCCTAAAGACGACTAATTAATTCCACACGCGTGACACGAACCAGAATGCCATTCTTCACTCATCATATCGTCTACTCGTGTATCGTACTCGTCAATAATTTTATCATATCATATTTTAATACTTTCCTTGGGGGATTGAATGATGCAACTTCTTGTTGATAAGAAAATCATCATCATCCGCATTTAATACAATGTGCCTGTTGTAAGCCTATTAATCATAATCTTATGAGTAAGTAGATATCACATTACCTTCTATGATCGGTTGTCATCTAAATTCAAAGATAATATATATATATATATATATATATAAATCATAACGATATTTCCATGTTGTGTCTTTCGAGTCGTTTTTTGTATTTGTCAATCTACCTCTCATAGGTGCAAGTTTCGTAGGAAGATAAAGAATATGTTTGATAAACCTAAATTGCCATAACATTTTTTGGCTGGTATGGTTCAACTTTGTCCATGAATCGGATACAAAGTTAAACTATTATAGTTCCTCGAATGGTTTGACCATTCATAAATATTGATAGAGCCGAAATATAAATTGTAACAAAATATAGTTCCACATTAAATATAAAAACATACTAAAGTATTGCAATCTCACTTATATCTTAAACAAAATATTCTAAAGTATTCAAAAATAAAATATATTATAAATAAAATATATACCACATATTAAAATTTAAAATATATAGTTGTGAGCTCGTTATGTCTTCTTGATCTAGGTGTATGATCGTCAATTTTTAGATGCAATGGTTGTTCAATTTCAGCCTATTTTTTGTCCATACGTAAAGATTAGGAAGCTTGAAATAAACTCTTTAACAAATTAATAGGTCACATCCTATAAAATAAAAACAAATCTCATATTTAATAATATTAAATATTAAAGACATGTGATTCTAGGCTTGTCTCATAATTATATGTTATTTTTTGAAAGTTATGTAATTCTGAGAGATACCCTTGTAAGCATGTGTTATTTATTTAAAAAAAACATGTGATTTTGAGACAAACCCTCAAAATCACATGTCATTTATAATAATAAAAAAATGCATGATTCTAAGAACATGTCCCAAAACTACATGCTTTACTATAAAACAATACAAGCATATTCAAACTCAAGCAAGCATATTACATGAAGTATTTTTGTTAAGACTGAATAAACTCAAAAAAAATATAATAAATCATATTCATCAAATATATATTTAACTTTATACGTTAAAAATAGGTCACCCCAAACCTACTCAACCAATCAAAACATACTCTCATATAAGTTACCAAAACTCCAAAACAACAATACTCAAACGTTTACATGCAAATTAACAAACAAATTAATAATATTAAAGCTAAAAGATTAACAAGATCATCTAGAAGCGCAAAAATGAAATCCGACTCTCATAACTTTTAAGATAATTTTGAGTTCTCCTGTAGCACAGAATATTAACAGTATAACTCAAATAAGAACAAACTTTTTAATTAAAATTATTTTAAAATATTTAAAGTAGCTAACAAAATCATTTATATTGAAACAATCTGGATTAAATTTACAAGATAACATTAAACATTAAAATTATCTAAATTAGTTTTTTATACATTCATTGAAATGAACATAACATAAAAATATTATGGCTTTTGAAAAGAATAGAAGAAAAGAAAACTAACGGAATGAATTAGGTTTGAGAGAGGTTTGACAAAATGTCTTGCGATGAAAAAAATGATGGCCCATCAGTGTTTTTTATATGTGAGTGATTCGATAGAGCTTCGAGAAAACTTTAAGAACATTTCCGACCTGTGATTGATTTAATTGAGCTCTAAAATGAGTCAATATCGAGTAAAATAACACAGTTATTTGAGATACATTCGAGATGGATTTGAGAGAGGTAAATAAATCGATTAGGGTTTGAAAGTGTTCGAGTTATCAATTTGAGAGTCTTTTAAATTAGGGCTTAAGAGTTTCTTGTTATGTATAGAACAATAAAAATAGGAGTGAGTTACTAATTAAGAACCGAGCAACAAACTTATAACAGATTAAGATCCAAAACATTTAACATGTTATGTAAAGTGCCCTTTTATATAAAATCATTAAGCACGTGTATACATTATTATTTTTTTATTTAAATTTTTAAAAGTCTACATCTTTTAAATGGTAACTCAGAAGAAAAAAAATATGAAAGTACAATTAGTTTTGTTATTTTAAGACAAATAAAAGCATATCCATTCGTGATATGTTTTGAATTTTTTCTCACGAACCGAGTTAACACTAACCTTACATTTAGCTTTTTAGTCCTGTATCTACCATCTATTTTTTTTAAATTTAGGCTAGTCCATATCCATTACTCGTCCCGCATCTAACTGTTTTTAGAATGTCTCGCATCTAGCATATATCTAAAAGAATATTTTACAATATCCTACATTTATTACTAGTCTCGCATCTATCTAAAAAATATTTTACTATTACATTAGTGTTGCATCTATCAAAACTATATGATAAATGCGACACATTATAAAAAATGATGAATAAAAAATAAGAACAAAATAAAAACAAGATATTGATCTTTAATGAAAATGATAATAAATATTCAGTGTCAACTGATAATTATGGTTGTCTTTCCTCTCACAAATTTCAGTTTTAGACTAGTCTCGTACATGTCTATTTGTTTTACAATATTTCGCCTGAATCTGTCTATTATTTTTACAATGTTTTGCATATATCACTTATCACTAGTCTCGCATCTATCTAAAAACTATTTTACAATATTTTCCGTATTATACTTGTCTCACATCTATCTAATTATTTTTTATAATATATCGCATCTATCAATAGTCTCACGTCTATTATTTAAAAAATATTTTACATTGGACTCGTAGCTATCACTAGTAAAAAATAAATGCGAGATATTGTAATATTGATCTTCCATGAAACTGATAGAGATATATTCAATGTAATTTTGATCTTCAATGAAAATGATATATATATATATATATATATTTCACTACTTAATGAAATTGCAAATATATTTAGTTTATAATGAAAATGATATATATATATATATATATATATATATATATATTCAATCTTTAATGACAAAATAAAAAATTCTCTCATGTAATAATTCATGTTCTCTCTCGTCACACAAATTTGAATTTTAAACTGGTCTCATATTTATCACTAGTGTCGCATCTATCTTAGTTTTTTTACAATGTCTTGTATTTATCTAAAAATTATTTTAAAATATCTTGCATCTATCATGTCTCATATCTATCACTGGTCTCGTATTTATCATGTCTAGCATCTATTAAAACTCCATATTTTTCGTGAAAACTTATCGAGAACCTTACTTTTGAACTACATTTTACAGAGAAACTACAAAAACAGAAAACGAGTAAAACCTAACTCAATCAAACGTTTCAACTATATTTTACCAATATATCTTTTTAAAATAGAGTAAAAACATAATTAAAAACCCAAAAATATAGAACCTGTAAAATTCACTTTCAAAATGAAATATATTCAAAATTCACAAAAAACTCAAGTAAAATCAAGAATAAAATCAAAATATATAAAGAAAATAAACTAATAACAAGAAAAAAAATCTAAGATTGAAAAACTTGAATTGTCATAAACGAATATATATATATATATATATATATATATATATAATTACGATTATTAAGATAGGGAGAGAGAGAGAGAGAGAAAAAATAATAAAAACATAAAGTTTTTTATATAATTTATTAAGAGTAAATAGGATATTATGAAAATAGTCGGGTCTAAGATAGTAAATAAAAAAATTGGATGGATATTTCTTAGAGATATATGAAAATAAGGATCTTATATGGATAATGATAAGGAAAGATATTCTACAGGGACCTAAATGTAATTAGTAAGGATTAGATTGATAAGTCTTACAAATATAAGGTAGAATTAAGCTTTTATAAGAGAGATAGGGACTAAGTTGTAAATATTCACTTATGTAACCACCTTTGTAACTGATTCACCTGGTCTATTTATAGAGGCTGAGGAAGACAGTTACACTCATGAAATAATCAGAAGTGCAATACTACTTTCTCTACTGAAAACTCTCTCTGTGAAGAAGTGTGTTCTTGATTTACTTAGTTCAGATTTAATTCATACCAAATTGGCGCTAGAAAGAGGGGTCGAAGATACCTTGATCAACGGATCAAAAATCGAGTCTCGCGTTTTCGTTTTGTGAAGTTTTTCGTTCGAATTTTCGTATTTTGTTTGATTTGTCGCTGATTGAAGATGAATTCAGAAGAAGGTGACAATCCATCTGTTCGCAAGGCTATGGAAACATTGAAATCCGATCTGCAAGAGGCAGGTAAATCGATTCCAACTCAACCATTCCAATTTGATTTTGAAGGAAAAATGAATGAGATGATAAGGAAGGTGGCAGAGCTTGACGAATTGATAAAAAAGAAGGGAAATAATGATGGTGCTAGGCTTAGGTCTAAAATAGCAGGGGGCGATCAGAATGATCAGTCGGATCAGTCGATGGACGATGGCGACGATCGATATGAACAGCGTAAAGCACGTTTTGAGCAAAAAAAAAAGTATAACGGGATAAAGAGGAAAGAAAAGTTACAAAAGCGACTGTATGTGAACTCTAGTGATGAAGAGAATTTCGAAGATTCTGAGTCTGATGAAACACTGAGGTACGAACGTTCTCGAGGCCATTCAAGAGGAGCAGAGCGTGAGCTCCGGCCAGCTAGGGTGTATAAAGAAGGAAGGAAAAAGAAAGAAAGGCGAGTATATTCACCTCGGAAGTATTCGCCTCGAAAATATGAAGATGAGTCAAGCTTATATGCTACTGTGGGGATGAGAAATGAAGACCAGTATGTTCAAGGAGTCGACTGGAGGGACTCACCATTGATCAGGGAGATCAGATCTGTGCCGCTTCCGAGGCGGTTTGATATTTCCAAAGTTGATAAGTTTGATGGGACTCAAGATCCCGATGACCACATAGAACAATTTAAAAACTACATGACTAATTTCGAAGACGACGATAAATTGGTGTGTAGAGCATTCTCTCAGACGTTTAAGGGAACTGCGCTGAAATGGTTCAACAAGATTCCTAAGGAGTCAATTGCAAATTTTAAAGGCTTCTATACCGCTTTCCGAAGACAGTTTGTGGGAAGCAAGGAAATGAGAGCTAATGGAGACACAATAATACAATGCAAGCAGGCTGTGGGAGAGAAGTTAAAGGATTACACTAAGAGGTTTGTGTCAACAAAGGCTAAATTGGATGATTGTGAAGAAAGTGTGGCTATGGCGGCGTTTAGGCAAGGACTGTTGCCTGGGGATTTAGCCGATGAGACTACGAGGCGCAGGGCGTTAACATTTGGAGCTCTTATGGCTCAGGTTGAGGATCAGATTAAGGTCGAAGAATCGACGCGGGTTCGAGGAGGTGCTAGTACTATTCAGAAGGGGAATGGACAATCTAACACATCGAACAAAAATCCCTCGCGTCCGAAGAGCAATCAAAATGTTTCTAACCGAGGAGCTTCGAGCTCGTATCAAGGGGGATATAATCAACACAATTCTAATAATCAGCAACAGTTTAGATCCAGATCGAATGTATGGGTAAGGCCAGATTATTATGCGGATCTGACTGAAAGCGTGGCTTCGATATATGAAAAAACAAGGGGAACAATAAATTTTAGAAAGCCACCAGCGATTAACAGGCCAAGAGAGGAGCGCAATAATAAGTTCTGCAGGTATCATGATGATGTCGGCCATGATACAAATGATTGCATTGCTCTGAAGAAGGAGATGCAAATTTTGATCGAAAATGGAAAGTTGCTGGAATATGTCAGGAAGAATGCTAAAGCTGCAGCTCCGAAAATTAGTAATCCTAATTCTAAGCAGGAAACTGCACTGATGATTTTAGATGTTGCAGGTGATGATTTCGATGTGGCCTCGGAATATGTCGACCCAGACCCCAGTCGACTTTTGTTAATGTCAATAGATGAGCCGATGCGTCAGGGACGTGTTCAAGATTTGTGTGCCTTCTTCGAATCACTAACAATATTCGGGGGAGATTCGATGACCAATAACACTAATAATTCGAGGAAGAGGCATATAGTGAATTTAACACGACAAATTGAGGGAGGAGCATCGGCACACCTAAGCAACAAAAAGGATGTGCCCTTTATAATTTTCGATGGGGATGATTTGAGGGGGATTACTGGGCCACATGAAGATGTAGTGGTCATAGGAGCAGAAGTATGCGGGGTGGAGATTCGACGAGTGCTGATTGATACAGGGAGCTCTGCTAATGTGCTTTTCAAGTCAACATATGAGAGATTAACTGCTCCGCCTCGAATAGAAAGATCAGAAAGGACTATCATAGGGTTTACTGGCGCAACAGCAAATGTGATAGGGGAGTTCGAGGGTGAAATTTCTTTGGGAAAGGGGCCTTTCAAGAAGAAAGTACAAGTACTTTTTGTGGTGGTGGATTGTCCATCAAGCTACAACGCTATTTTTGGGAGGTCGTGGTTGGCTAAAATGTACGCTGTAGTTTCTACAGTTCATCAATGTTTGAAGTATGTGATCGAGGACCGAGTCGGCGTAGTTCGAAGTGATCAAAAGGTGGCAAGAGAATGTTACGCTGCTGCATTTAGACTACGGGGCAAAAGTTCTGATGATCCGATGGAGAATTAGCAGTTTGGGGGGTTGTCTTCTGATGGAACAGACGAGGGAATTGATGATCCGAGGTCAACCCCGAGTTCTGTGGTGGTCAATGAGGAAATAGAAGAATATATTTTCAATAATGGCAGGGTACTTCGAATTGGGACTCTGTTATCTTTATCGATGCGAGAAAAGTTGTTGACCTTTTTGTCTGAAAATTTGGATGTATTTGCGTGGAAGTCCGAAGACGTAGTGGGGGTCCCAAGTGACATCATATGTCATAGCTTGGCAGTTGATCCGAAGGTCAAACCGATAATTCAAAAAAGAAGGGCCTTTTCGTTGGAAAAATCCGAGGCCATAGTTGCCGAGGTGGATCGACTATATAAGATGGAGCATATCAGGGAAGCCAATTATCCGAGGTGGACGGCTAATCCTGTGGTGGTAAAAAAGAAGAACGGAAAATGGCGAATGTGTGTGGACTTCACAGATTTGAATAGAGCCTGTCCAAAAGATCCTTTTCCAGTGCCTTGAATCGATCAGTTAGTGGATTCCACTTCGGGAAATAAAATCTTGACATTTATGGATGCATTTTCGGGGTATAATCAGATTCGAATGAATCCAAATGATGAAGAAAACACGACTTTTATCACTGACAGAGGATTGCACTGCTATAGAGTGATGCCGTTCGGATTGAAAAATGCTGGGTCAACATATCAGAGGCTGATGAATAAGGCGTTTGCTTCACAAATAGGGAGAAATATCGAAGTGTACATCGATGACATGCTTGTTAAAAGCAAAAGTGATGATGAACACATTGATGATTTAGAAGAGACGTTTTTGAATCTTAGAGCCATACAATTAAAGTTGAACCCAGAAAAATGTACATTTGGAGTTCGATCTGGCAAATTTCTGGGGTACATGATTAGTGAAAGAGGAATCGAAGTGGATCCAGATCAATTGAAGGCTCTGATATCTATGTCTTCACCTCGGAATATCAAAGAAGTGCAAATGTTAACGGGCAGGTTAACAGCTTTGAACAGATTCATTTCTCGTTTTTCAGATAAGTGCTTGCCTTTTTTCCAGGTGCTGCGTAGACCTAATAATTTTGAGTGGACTTCGGATTCTGAAGAAGCTTTTATGAAGATCAAAAATCTTTTGTCCTCTCCTGAAATATTGTCAAAGCCTCGAAAGGGTGAGCAGTTATTTTTGTATATAGCAGTATCGGATTATGCGGTGAGTGCAGTTCTGGTCAGTGAAGATACGAGAATTTCGAGGCCTGTCTACTATGTCAGCAAAAGTTTGGTTGATGCTGAGAAACGCTATTTGAAGCTCGAAAAATTGGCACTGTGTATAGTAGTAGCAGCGAGAAAAATGCGCCCTTACTTCCAGGCACATACGATTGTGGTTCGAACTTCATATCCATTAAAAAATGTTTTGCAAAAGCTAGACATCTCAGGAAGGATGACCAAGTGGTCTGTGGAATTAGGAGATTTCGATGTGTTATTCTCTCCTCGAACAGCTATCAAAGCTCAAGCCTTAGCAGATTTTTTGGTGGAGTTTCACTCAAGCAGATCCGAAGAGAAAGATGGTGAAAAGGTGAACGAGAATCCGACGTGGACGATACGAACTGATGGGGGATCCAGTAATAAAGGGTCAAGTGCAGGAGTTGAATTGGTGGCACCAACAGGGGAATTTATGTTTCAAGCTATAAAATTTGGCTTTCATGCTTCGAATAACGAAGCTGAATATGAAGCTGTGCTAGCAGGATTACGGTTAGCAAAGATTTGTGGAGCAATATTTGTGCGCTTGGAAACAGATTTACAGTTGGTAGTTAACCATGTTAAAGGAGTATCGGAAGCTAAAAAGGAACGTTTGGTTTTGTACTTACAAGAGCTTCGAGGAATGATGGCACAGTTTGAAAATGTCGAAGTGGAGCATATTCGAAGAGGTAGCAACACAATGGCTGATTCTTTGGCAACAATGGCTTACTCTGAAGAATATCCATGGATCATAACACAACCATCGCCTTCGATCATACCGAATTCTGAGCAGTGTGAAGTTGTTAATGAGGTAGTGAATGACCCGATGTGCGCTCGAGGAGATTGGAGGTTTGACTTGTTAAACTTTATTTCGAAGGGAATATTACCTCTTGATAAACACTTGCTCAAGAAAATAAAGTATAAAGCCCTTGGCTATGTGGTATTGGATGGGGTATTGTACAAAAGGTCTGCGTCGAAACCTTTGCTACGGTGTTTAAGCAAGCAAGAGTCTCAGAACATTCTATCCGAACTGCATGATGGGGATGGATCAGCTCATTGTGGGTTCAAAGCTTTAACGCGTAGGGTATTGTTGGCAGGGTATTATTGGCCTACTATTTTGCAAGATGCCAAGTCGTTAGTTCGAAGCTGTGATACTTGCCAAAGGTATGCAAATTTAATACACAAACCAGCAATACCCCTAATGACAATTTCAGATGCGGTTCCTTTCGATAGGTGGGGGATTGATTTAGTGGGACCATTACCTATGGCTTCTGGTGGAAGACAGATGATTATTGTTGCGGTTGATTATTTTTCGAAGTGGGCAGAAGCAGAACCCTTAACTGGGACAAAAGCTAAGGATGTAATCAAGTTTATTCAAAGTAACATTTGCTACCGTTTTGGAGTACCTCGAAAAATAACTACGGACAATGGTCCTCAATTTAATAATAAAGAAATGGACTCTTTTTGCTCTTCGAAAGGGATACAGCAATGCTTTTCCACTCCTTTCCACCCCCATGCAAATGGACAGGTAGAAGTTACAAATAGATCTATTTTGGATGGATTGAAGAAAAATTTGGCAGGAGCAGCAGAGAAATGGAAAAATTATCTTCAAGAGGTGTTATGGGCATATAGAACAACCCCTAGAGAGGCTACAAAAGAGACTCCTTTTTCTTTAGTATATGGAATGGACGCTGTGTGCCCTGCTGAATCTACATTTCCCTCTTATAGAATACTACAATATTCCGATGAGGATAACGATGAAGCTAGAAGGGTGGAGCTTGATTTGTTGGAAGAAAAAAGGGTCAAAGCACATTTGAATGTGATCCATTATCAAACATTAATGAGAAGCAGGTACGATGCTAAAGTTAAGAGGAGAGAATTCAAAATTGGCGATCGAGTGTTACGAAAAGTATTTCTTCACACTAGGGATAAACACCTCGGAAAATTGGCCCCGAATTGGGAAGGTCCTTACGAAGTCAAAATGAGGGTCAAGCCAGGTTCCTACAGGTTGTCAGATCGAGAAGGGAGGATGCTCAAACATCCTTGGAATATAGAGCATTTGAAATTGTACTGTGAGTAAATTCAAACTTCGAATTTTTGTAAAACAGACATACTCTTTCCTTATCTGTTGGCCCAGAAAGGTTTTAACGAGGTGTCTGTTTAATATTGAATTTTTTAATAAAATTTCTTTTGGCCATTGGTTGTTTACTATGATGAGTGATTTATTATTTTGGTAATTTGGCAAAGATTGATCATCTTTGAAAGTTGACCAAGAATAATTTTCCGAAGCAATAGCTTTGAAAAGAAAACCAAATTTTCGAGGTGCCACGTCTTATGAGTGCATCTAATTTTCGAGGTGCCACGTCTTATGAGTGCATCTAATTTTCGAGGTGCCACGTCTTATAAGTGCATCTTAATTTTCAAGGTACATTCATTAATAAATGCGTCTAATTTTCGAAGCGACAAATTTAAATAAGTACACCAGAAGTTTAAGATAAAATTTTAAGAGAAAGAAAAGTTGCTTGTTCATCGGATAAAACACGAAGTCTACAAAAAGGTGAGAATTACTTAGCCAGATACACAAAAAAACAAACATAATATGCCTAGTCTATTAGGCATCTTCTTCTTCCGACGACTCTTCTGAAGCATCTTCCTCTTCTGAGGAGCTTGGTGGCACCTCGAATGCTTCCCTTGGGCGACTTTCTTCAGGAACTTGTTTCCAAAGATTCGTTAAATCCAGCCTTGGACAGGCAGCATGAACCTCTCGAAGAAGTTGAATAGCTGTATCAATTTGAGCTTTCTTGATACCTTCAAGCATTAAAGAGCCAACAGCGGCCTCGGCCTTTTTGACGGCAGCATTCTTTTCTTCCTCGAATTTTGTTCGAAGCGTAGTCAACTCAGTTTGGCAATTCTCCAGCTTCTCCTGAGTTTCTTTAACAAGTTTCTCAGCATCGGAAGATTTTTGCTTTGCCTCGGTGATTGCGGTGAAATGTTGAGAATTTAGGTCTTCAAGAGCTTGTCGATGAGAAGTATCCAGAGCTTCGACTTTTTCCTTGTGCTCTTTAAGAAGTTTGTCTTTTTCAGCTTCGAATTTCTGAAGTACCTCAACTTTTGAAGTCTTTTCAGACTCTGTCTCTTTTTTGCTCTTGATCAATTTTTGTGCAAGGAGCTCTAATTGTGCGTGTGAATTTTTTACTTCTTCACATAATTTATTGGTTGCAGCACTTAAATTATCAAAAGGACGAAGGATCGAAGCTACCTCATCGGATTTGTCTGAATCAGGAGAGATTGTTGGTTGGTGATGAACAGGAACGATGGCGTTAGATGTCGAAGCCATAGCAGCCCCAGCAGAAGTTGGTGGAATAATATTGGTAGGTTGGGAGCCAGAAAATACAAAATCCCCGCTCGAATTAAAACCATCGAGGTTAAGATAATCGTCTACCTGATTATCTCCTAGTGTCAGTCCTCCTTCAGGGTTTTCTTTAATAAAAGTTTTCCCGTGCACCTCGGAAGCTAGTACCTCCTCTAGTATATCAGCCTCGTTCTTTTTCTTTGGCGTGCTGGACTTACTCTTTTTCTTCTTTGGAGAATTTTCCTTTTTCTTTTTCAAAGCAGGTTCATCCTCCTCGGATATTGAGGGAAGTTGAGAGGCGGGCACTTTTCTTTTCACTGCACGCTTCGAAGTTTTGGAAGAGTTGGCACTGCTTGTACTGGCCTTCTTGTGGGTCAATTTTCCTTTCTTCTTTAATGGAAGATGGCTTTCGCTTCGGTTCCGGGTGGGAAGGTAGCATTTCCCATCTGGTGCAAGTATCCTTTGAACTGCTAGGATAGGATCCGGGGGGATCATCGGATCTTGAGGGAAGTCAGCCCCTAAAGATATGCGCCAGAGATGGAAGTTGACGAAGTTGATTGGCTCAAAGGCTGAGTGAAAGCCATTTCCCCAAGATTTTTCTGCCCACTCAGCCATTTGCTGGAAGATAACCTTGGCTTCTTTTCGACGACTCTTAAATCGCCTCGGAATTTCTAAGGAAGAAGGGGGTAAACAGTTAGATAAATAAACATGATCATTCAAGTAAGGTGAGGTGTTGCTTACTGCTGTCTCTCCAGGTGAGGGTGAGTTTTGAAGGATTGGCATCAGAGATCTCTTTGCCGTTTTCCCAAGCTCCTGATAAGAAGACGAATCTTTGCTTCCAAAACTTATCAGCTTCGAGGAGGTCATCGACAATTTTTAAATCATCCTCTAGAGTCAGGTAATAAAACGGCAGAACTGGCCCGTTAGAAACTTTGGTTACTGAGATGAAGTCTTCGATTTCGAGGGGAATGCCTCCTAGCCTCGATACCATGATTGCTGAGAATAAAATAAAAAGCTGGTTGGGAGTGACTTGTGTTGGACACAATCTAAGGATTTCGAAGTACTTCACTATCATCGGATCGAGGGGAAACCGAAGTCCCCAGTTGAAGAGCTCAGGGTAGACTACCAGCTCGTCTTTCTGGCAGTTCAGAGGTGTCTCTCCTTCTACTGGTAGTCGAAGAGTCATGTTATCGGTTAGTCCCTATAGTTTTTTGAGCGTCTCTTTCTCTGACTCGAGGTAGTAAGTGTAGGATACATTCTTTAAGGCAAGAATGTACCGAGGAGAAAGTGGTTTAAGATTCTCTTGAACCAGGGCAGCAACTTCCTCAGGGAGTGTAATAAGAGGTCTCTTCCCTCGAATCTTTTTTGGAGGAACCACGCCGTCAGCCTCGGATTCCTCTTCGGCATCAGATTCAGTGGCTTCAGAATCGTCTTTGTTATTATCTTCATCAGTAACTTCATTAGAGCGACTTCGGATCTGAGTTTCTTCTTGAGTCACAAGAATTGGTTGACTACTTTCTGGTGTAGTGTCAACCACTTCTTGTGGGGGAGGAGAAGAGTGTGGGGGAGGAGAAGAGGTTTCTGCTTCTTCGCCCATTGCTAGAAAGGGTGATTTTTTGGCACGTTTAACTTTGATAGCCTCGAATTGAGGAGGGAGTGAGTTGGGTTGAAGGTTTTTAGTCGCTTCGACTTGAAGGAAAGGTGATTTGGGTTGTGGCTTTTTATCAATTGGTGGCTTGTCTAAAGTAGCAACTTTAGGTTTCCGATGAGGTCTTAGCAATAGAGAAGTAGGTTGATTTCGAGGAGGAAAGGTTTCTTGATTAGTTTCTGGGTTAGAAGCTAAGGGTGAAGACGAAGTGGCAAGGTTGGGGTCGAAGTTACCATATTCAAAAGTGGTACAAGAAGAATGAGGACCGTTGTAGATCAACCCAGCAGCTTTGTATTCTTTGGCTCTTTGAGAAATACAAAGGTAATCGTAGGCACCAAAGACTTGATTGCTTGAACCAGGGAAAAGAGGTTTCTTTGATTTTACTGGTTTTCTGGGTTTAGATCTTTTGTATTTAGGGTATCTTCTCATACAATGGGTATCGATTTGAGAGTTTGTTTTGGTGGATAAAAAAGATGAGGTGATTCAAAGGTTTATAAAGAACAGGTTGGAGATGGCTTGAAGAATAGGATGAAGATGAAGAACAGGTTGAAGATGGTTCAAGAAGTAGTTTCTCTAAAAAGTTCCCAGTGAATGGAGAGTTGGGTATTTATAGGTTAAAGGAGTGACGTTGAGAATATGGAGAGGCAAAACCAGTGAGTTACTCTCATTGGGTGGAATGTGAAACGAAAAGAAGGCTTGTAGATTCATAGGTCTACTATTAAAGGTCTAATCAATCTATCAAGTAGGGATCAGGGATTTCGAAGTATCAGCAAAACTAAGTTTCTAGCAATAATGTTCGAAGTAAAGGCGAGGCTATACTTCAAGTCAATAAGTTCGAGGTGATTGGGAAATTTGTTTGCACTTATTAATAAATTTGAAGAGAAGTCACAGATCATTGAAGAAGTAAAGTGAAGATAGTTGTATTTGCTCAGAGTAAAGTTCGAAGAGCGATTAGTTCTTATAAATTGTTTGTATAAGAACTAGGGGGGCTACTGATAAGGAAAGATATTCTACAGGGATCTAAATGTAATTAGTAAGGATTAGATTGATAAGTCTTACAAATATAAGGTAGAATTAAGCTTTTATAAGAGAGATAGGGACTAAGTTGTAAATATTCACTTATGTAACCACCTTTGTAACTGATTCACCTGGTCTATTTATAGAGGCTGAGGAAGACAGTTACACTCATGAAATAATCAGAAGTGCAATACTACTTTCTCTACTGAAAACTCTCTCTGTGAAGAAGTGTGTTCTTGATTTACTTAGTTCAGATTTAATTCATACCAGATAATAGTTTAATTTTGGATCTTAATCGGTTTTTAACCCTAAATATAATGATAAAAGATATAGAGAGTTGTATGTGGTTGGATGAAATTAAGGTTAGAGAACAATATATGATTTAGATATTTTTTGAGATAAGAGATATTAAATAATAGATAAATGTACTAAAAAGTAAATAAGAGTATAAATGGAGTATATATAATAAGGGTATATTAGTATTTTTCTTGATGGAAAAAATAACCCACTAAAGCTTGGGAAGGGTTATTTCCGCTATCAAATTTCTTATTTCCTATATCCAAAAGTTAAAAATGAAAATGTTAAAGTAGTTTTTACCATATTATCCTTCATTCAACTTTAAATTTATATATTTTTGTCATTATTTTCTCTTCTCCTTATTTCATATAACAATTCAATTTTTTTCAGTTAAAAAAAGTTATGATCATAAACCTCTAAAATTAAAACTTTATAAAACCAAAAATCAATTTAAAATCCAAATCAACCAACATCAAATAAAACTCATCAATAATTTTTAGATACAAAGAAGCATGAAGGGAGAGAGACAATAACATAATAGAAACTCTAAATGCATATTGGAATTGGACTTTCTTTATACTAAGAGAGTGGTAATTAAATAACATTAAATCAATATAAATTGAGAAATAAAAAAAACCCTAATTAATACTAAATTAATCTTAAACTTTTACGTACTCTTTACGTTTACCCATGGAGATCTATTTCTACAAGTACAAGATTCGGTTAAACTTTAAAGTCATGCAGATGGTGCAAGATCTCTAATTTCATGGTTCTTTGTATAGTTCTTCTTGTTCATACTATGATTTTTATAAGTAAAACCAGCAAGTATAGATGGCAAGAAAGCTTTCAAATATAATTTTGAAGTTGTTTATACTCATGAAGTTTTTCTTATTATAAAATTTCATAGATTTACCTTCTAAAAGTCTAAACTTTATTGAATAATATGTGTGCATTGTATCTTCGTGAGTATGTATTTGGCCATGATTATTGTGTGTTGAAGTTCTATAATTATGAGATTTCAATTGAAACCCAGGTTGTGGATATGCGTGTGTAAAAAATTAGAAGATTCTGATTTTTGTCTTAAACAAGATAAGGTAAAAATGACTTTCACCTTATAGAGAAAATAAAGAAGAGGAGAAAAAATTCAAAACATGGAGAAAATAAACAAAACGGAGGAAATAGCTTCTCCCTAAAACTTTCTTCCAAACAATGTGGTAAATAATAAAAATGATTGAGATAATTGTTGTGTCCTTGGATTTATGACTAGGTGAAGTACTAATATGTATAAATAACAAACATATGCTAAACTTACTACTAAATATACCATATATTATTATATAGCATCCAAATATTGTTGTTATTTACCATTTAATACCCAACGTTTTTGTAATACATACCTTTTAGTAAATATATAAGCCCATATTTTCTATCACCGTTTTCTTTCTTATAAACCCTAATCGGTATATATATCATCCAGGAAGTCATTCACAATTTCCTTCTACATGTTTTTCGTTCGATTGAGTTCCCAATGTACCAAAGTGAAAATGTTATCTTTCTACCCGCGTTTTTCGTTCGATTGAGCTCATACATTTTATGGATCACCCAAAAATAAGGTTCGCATCATTCTACTTGTGTTTTCTTCTAGTTTTTAATTGTATATTTTTGTATACTAACGTAATTGAGCTTAGGTTTTTAGACATTTCATTTGCTTGAACTCAGGTTTCATATGGTTCTTGTGTTTTTAGGCATTTACATTTTTCTTTAGATTGATTTTTGCTTTATGTCGCGATTGAGCTTTGATTGTTAGGTATTTTTCTTGATTGTACATGTGTCCTTTTCGAATTATATATAAAATCTGAGTTGTGGTGGTTTTATAGATTGTTCAAAATTAAAAAAAGTACGAAACAATTTTATATGTATTTTTGAACCCTAGGGTATAACAGATGTGAATAAGACGATGGATGGATACAGTAAGTGCCAAATGTGATACTCGTTAAACTTTAATACGAATCACAAACAAATTAGTATGTATAAATATGAATTTTAAACTTAACTTAATTACAATTGCAAACTTTTTCTTTGGGGTATATGCGATGTGTGAAATGCAAATCATTATACATAGGAATATAAAGTTAGAGTCATTCATTCATAAAATTCAAAATGTGAATTTTTTAATGTTTTCAAAATGTAAAATATAAATTACTTAACATTTTTTGAAATTCGAAATATGGGTACGTCATGTCAAAATCAAGACTAATTATATTTAAACTAAATGATCAAATCGCAATATGCCATCTTAGTAATTTGAAGACTTTGGATGTACGCTAAATTTTGTTTAATCAAATAAGATGACTTGTTGAGAGGAAATTTCAAGTTAAGCTACGATTGCGGTGAACTAAAGAATTTTTTCTTAAGTAGTGATGTTAATTTTGCGGTTAGATAATCAATTTTTAATAATTTAGGTTGTGCAAATGTTATTATTGACATAGATGTTGATGCGGTTGATAAAAAGACTCCTTGGAAAAACTACTTTAAGTTAATTTGTAGCTTTGAATGATAGTTTAACCAGTAATGAAAGTAGTTATGGTATTAGTTTCTTTGTTCATAAGAAAAAAAACACTTGGTACTATTGGTTGAGTTAATGGAATTTCACATGTGGCCAAGTTTTGTATGAAAGGGTCGCAGCCTTAAGATTATATTTATGTATTTATACTTTAAAACATGATTTTTTACTTTAGATATTTGCATAACACGATAAAAAATAACAGCTTATTGCGAGAATAAAGTCTCAAAGGGATGTCAATAGAGACTTTAAGCATCACTTAATACATGATTTTTGCAACATACTTGTGTTAATTGTTTCATCATCATTAAGAAATATGTCTAACAACATACTTGTGGTAATGGTTTTTGCAAATAAAGTAAGAAGTATTTGACAACGAGATTTAATTTTTACAAATATACATGATTTTATTAGATCCAAACATGATGTGACAACCAAGAACATATGGTCGTTTGTTAGATTAATTTAAGTAAAGTTATGAGTGGAATTGTTTAGATAATTTTACTTCATTTAATCTAATTAAAGGTTACTTCAAATAATTAAAGAGTCTTGATAGTACAAGTGACTACTCACTTGAATATACACCTCAAAATAACTTGTTTAAATATGTTTTCCATCATCTGGGTCTTGTTTCCAAGGTTTTCACTCTTGTCGTTCATTTTTATTTATTGACGAAACACTTTTTACTATGAAACGTAAATGCGTATTGTTATCTTACATAACTAAAAATGGTAGCAATAGTTAGTTTTATTCTCTCCCTTTTTTAAATTGTAAAACATACATTATATTAAAGTTTAAAACATGACTATCAACTAAATGTGAAGTTCAAACGATGTAATGCATAAAAATGTGAAGTACAAATAGTGAATATTTAGAAAATATAAAGTGAAAACCAAGTAGTATATGAAGATAAGAGGTGCGAATAATGATTATTTAGTAAATTTGAAGTGTGAACTAAGTTGTATATAAAATTGTGAAGTGCAAACACTGACTATTTAGTAAATGTGAAGTGTGAACTAAGTATATACGAAAATGTGAAGTCTGAACAATTACTATTTAGCAAATGTAAAGTCTTGACCAAGTAGTATAAGAAAATGAAAAATGCGAAACGTGACTTTTTAGTAAATACGAAGTGTGAATCAAGTAGTATATAAAAATGCAAAATATGAATCATGATTATTCACTAAATTCAAATCACATAATATGATGTTAAAAACAAGTCTTAGTAATTGTTTTTCCTTCATAACGTTTTAGATATATTGGCGGTGTATATTCTATTGTTGGGAAAACGACGGTGATAATTGGTTATGGTTTCTTTAGTTCTTGAAACCTCACTTGTTAGTAGGGGTGAAATTCGGTCGGTTTTTTACATATATTCAAACCAAACCGAAGTAATTCGGTTTATAAATTATTAAACCGATTTATTTAAATAATATAGGTTTTTTCGGTTTCAGTTTTTTTGGTTTCGGTCGGTTTTTTGGTTTGAAGATCGATTTGGATCAGTGCGTGCGGTTCGGTTCGGTGTGGTTCGGTTCGGTTTTTTTCGAATTATTTTTTTAGTTGAAGAATTTTTTTAAAAATAATAAAAAATTATAATATAAACTAATTATTAATCTTTTATATTTATAATAATATATTTATATTTATGATTTAAATATAATAAAACACTATAATAATATTGTCATTTAAGTGCAAAAAATAGAGAAATATATTATACTAAACTATAAAAAAATATATAAAGCCAAAGAATTAATAGATTATTTATCATACCGTAAAAAACGTTTAAAATAACGTTTTTTAGAAAATTATAATATATTTTAAACACTTTTAAAAAAATTATAATATATAAAGTGTTTAAGATAAATGATACAATTTACAAAACTACGAATATAAAGCGATTAAAATAAGTCCATTGTAGAAATGTTTAAATCCAAAATAATATAACGAATATAAAGCCATTAAAGTACAGTCCATTGTAGACAATATATAAAGCGTTTAAATCCAAAAAGTTACTTATAAACGTTCGAACCCCTACCATATTTAACGAGTAGCTTAAGTAGTTATCTACTACCACTAGGACGAATGATTAATAAGCAGTGGAAGTGGTATTCAACCATATATAATACTCGGTCGGTTTCGGTTTTATTCGTTCAGAATTACCAAAAACCGACCGAATTTAATTTGGTTTTAAATTTAAAAACCGAAACCGAATATTATTATTTTTAAACCGACCAAACCGATAAATTTTGGTTTGGTTTGGTTTGGTCGGTCGGTTCAGTTGTTTTTGGTTTTTGCTCACCCCTACTTGTTAGATTATCAAATTCATTCTTATGGGCCAAGCCATAAGTTGAAACCTGTTAAGCCCAATATCGAAATTAATTATATAAAAAAAAATACTATTTCAATAGTAAGTTGACTATATTTTAATATTAAATATTAACCTACGTTCAATTTTTCCCTTCAAATATTTTTGTCATCATCAACTTTAATTTTGCTAAGAACAATCTTGCTTAAAAAAACGTTTTGTTAGATTTAAGAGTGGTTCTCTGGTAGTCCATGGATTATAATGTAAAGCTGCCACGTGGTACCATACTCAACATAAACTTATCTCACCGATGGTCCCTTGACTTTAGATTGAAGTTCAAATGTAGTCAAGGTTAAAGTCGAAGGACCATTGGTGGTACAATTTTCTGCTAAGTATGGTGCCATGTGGCAGCTTTACATTAGTCAATAGATGCGCGGGACTAAATTTACCAAACTAGATAGTCCAAGGGCTGCCAGTGGACTTTTGAAACTCCAAGGAATATCTGTCATTAAAATTGATAGTTCATGGATGAATTAATATTCAAAACCTAAGAGTATTGACGAAGTATTAACTTAGAAAAAATTGTTAGCAAATACACTTAAATATGAGTGTCTTGAGCATGATGAGTTTGAGAATGATGTAGAGTCTCTTATAGTACAAGCTACTAAGGAATCATTAGAGGAAGATGAAAATAATTTGGTGCTTGGCTTCCAAGAAGTTTTTCCAAATTTGATTTATATTCTCTATGACATTACGTTCCTCATGTTGAGATGTCAATATATGTTAGTTAAATTATTTAGACGAAAGTAGATCTTTGTTAACTGCTGAGAAATATAGTTTTCAAGTTGTTGATATTCTCTTTAAGGTTGAGAATCAGATGGTTAGTGGAGATTATGCTTTAGTTACTGCAATATGTCGTTGTAGACCCAACAAATCCTCTTTATACCCAAGTACATATTTTTCATTCATATTTACACAATTTGAGGTTGTTGTTTCTGCTGGACATTTTGATGTTATTGTTTTTGTTGAACAACAAGTTCTTCCTTCATTTTTATTTTATATGTTATAAGGATTTTTGGTTTGAACCAAAGTCCTCAACGACTAGGAAAGCTTTGAAGTATCTTGTATTTTGCCTCTTTTTTATTATTATGTGAATTGTCTAAGTAAATTTTCTTTTTTATTTTGATTGTTATTTTATTCATAACTTATGCTTTCTTTCTTTTACCACTTATTTTATCTTTAGGAATTTCTTGTTTATTTTCTAGAATAAAGCATTACCTTGTGTAGACTATGTTTTCCCAAACAGAGTGACACTTTTGAAGGTATAAACTTTTGAGAATGAACCTGGGGCTCTTCCATTGGATTATATCTAGAATTATTTAAATATTTGTTTTTTTTGTTTGGAATGGTTCATACTTTAAGAATTATTTAGTATTGATTTTGAAATAATCTCACACTTAGTATTTTTTGTTTGATGAAATGGTACTTGAACTTCCTACAATGTTGATGATTACTTCTAGAATCACCATGCACTTATATTTTGTTTTTTTATGGGTGATGGGACCTCAGGGTAGAGATTTACTTTTGTAATCATCTTATATTTAACTTTCATTTGTTTTAAGGATGTTAAAACTCTCTGAAATGCTGAAGATTACTTTTAAAATCATCACATACTTTTTTGTTTGATAGATGAACAAACTTATTAGAGTCTTGAGGTAATCTTTGGAATCATCCCTCATTTTTCGTTATCCTTGCTTGTTAGAATTATAAGCTTTCTCTTATTATGCAAAACCAGGTTAGTCTTTATTGGTGAGGATAAAAGTAGCCTGAGGGTAGGCTGGTAATTTTAAGTGGAGTTTTAAGGCGGCGTAAGGGTGTTTCACGGTGGTGTGGTGGTGTTTAATGGTGTTTCAAGATATTTCAGGGTGTTTCAAGGTGTTTTAAGGGTGGTGAGAGAATTGAGCAGCCTGGCAGCAGTTAATTTTTCTTACCCATAGTTAATGCTGGTGGTTGGGTATTTATAGTGTGTAATTTGGGCCCTTATGGGCTTTCGGGTCAAGTTTCATGGACCCGGGTCAAGTTTAAAGACCCAGGAAGTTTAAGCAAATGCACAGGTAGCTTAGTCAGATAGTGATTAGGTTTTTTAGTACTTTAGTCATAGTTCGAACTGCCTTATACTTGCAGTGTTCAAAATCATCCGTCCGGTTCAAATAGGGCTGTTCGAATTGAGGTCTTGGAGTCTGTCCGGTTTCCGGGGAGTTTTACTTTGGGCTCCCCTTTTGAGTAGCTGTTCGAATCCGGACTCATCAGGAGCCCCTTTTTTAGATGTTTGAACAAGTATCTTTGTTTAAAGAACTGAAAAACTGTCCGGTTGGAGAAGTGGTTTTTCAATTCGAAGAGATGTGAGATAGGCCCGGACAGGCCGACCGTTACGAATTCCAAACGGTTATTTGTCAGGAGTAGTGGGACACGTGTCACCCTCCGGTTGGCCACTCCAGCCGTTTTTCTACCTCGAAAATTACACCACTTTATTGAATAGGTAACTTCTTTAAATGGTTTTGATGACGTCAGCGCCGTCTTTTAATCATTGCCCAACTTTTCGGATTCTCCTAGGAATCAAACCCCCCTTTTTTACTTTTACTATAAATACTATTCATCTTTCACAGTCTCATTTCTACTTCGTCATTTCACTCTAAACTTCATCTCTCTAAAACCTCAAAATTTCCTTAATCGTTTTATGTTCACAGCAAGAACAGCTTTAATCAAGGGTGGCTGGCTCAATCTTTCAGAACTAGAGAAAGCTCAAAGGGTTGAAAAAGAGAAAAGGCTTGCAGCTGGGCTCCCAGCATCGCCTGTCGAGAAGCCAGCCCCCTCGATCGAAGAATCTGATAGAGGTTCGTCCTCCTCAAAAGGTACAAAACCTAGAAAGCTCTTTCGAACAACACTCTCTCCCATCGTTTCAGACTCTTCAGTTCAAGAGTCAATCCCCATTGTTGAACCGGGGGTTGTTGTTACAAGTGTCAGAAAAAAGTCTACTTTCATTGCCATGGGGTCCGACTCCGATCATTCTCCAGACAAGCTGATTATGAAAAGACCAAGCAGACTGGTCAAAGGACTTTCCACAAAGAAAACTAGTGAATCGGAGTCTGGGTCAGCTGTTAGGACTCTCCGGGAAAGGCCAATCTGTCCGGCGACTAGCAGTCCACTACCTCCTAAGGAAGCCTCGACCTCAGAAACTCCAACTGAGGTGAGATCTCAAAAGCACACATCTAGCCAACAGTCCGGAGGATCAGCTGTGCCAAGCTTCATCCCTCCCCGGGCTGTTTCTGTAGAAGCTCCTCCAACTGTAATGGAGGAAAGGATGGAAGACTCCACTGAGGAGGTCAGATTCGAGTCCGAGTCATCCGGACAAGCTGAAACTGCCATAGTCGCTGCCAAAAAAGGCAAAGAAGAGTTGTATCTAAGGCGTCCGGATCTGCCGGAGAGCCTTGAGGGGAAAGTTGGGCCTTGCTTTCATAAAGTAGAGTTCAAGTATCTTCTATCTTTGTTGAAAACCAAGTATTCATTTATCCACACTAGAGACCTGGGACGGCTTCGCACTAAGTGGGGGATCCCTGAAAATGTAAAGGTGCGAATTCCTATTGATCCAGAGACCCCGATGGATTGTAAGAGGAATGAGATCGTGTTTTTTACAGAGCTGTTCAATTGGGGACTCAGGTTCCCATTGGACCCGGAGATAGTGCGCTATTTCCACTTAGTGAAGCTATGTCCATCGCAGCTGAGCCCCAACGGATGGTACACCCTGATGTCATGTATTATGGCATCCAGGCTGTCCGGAATTCCTCTTCCAATGGAAGAGTTCGCTGCTGTTGCCAACTTATGCAAACACCACCAGTTCCCATTTTATCACTTTAATATGGGGAACAACCTGAAAGCTGTTGACGATCTCCTGGAGTCGGAGAATAAATGGAGGAGCCAGTTCCTGTTCATAAGTGGTTCATGGGAAAATGGCCAGAAGATTAAAGTCGGGGAGAATCCTAGCCTTCTTCGAAGCAGATGGAGAAGTGATCGTAAGTTCTCTCTTTAAGTGTCTGTTCGAATCTTTCCTTCTTTAAACTTTCACTAACTAGTTTCTTTTTATTTTGTTAGAACTGCCAAAAGAGTTCGGAGACTATGCAAAAGCCGGACAGGATACTTGTGGAAAGATAAACGCATGGGCTGCTGAAAACTGGGAGAACCGGTTTCACAAGGCGTTCACTCCGGGAAACTTAGCCAGATCTCACCTGTGGAATACCACAGGTCGGAGGGATCTAACATGGGAGGAGTTCTCCACCCCTCCGGATGATGACGTAGTGCTGAGGAGGTCTCACGAGCTAGATGGGAACCTTTTCCTCCCTGCCCGGGCCAAAGCCCCAAGTAAGATGAAGGGCCAGAAGAAGAAAGGGAGGAAAACAGCAGTGGATACAGAGAGAAAGGCCCTGACTGACACAGAGGCGCCAATTCCAGTTCAAGTTGATGCAAGCCTTCTACAGGTGGTAGAAGTGGAAAGTAAGAAACACGGAGAGACTCCCTCAAAACCTACGAGGGTCTCCAAACGAACCCGTAAGCAAGTAAGTGAGGGTGCTGAGAGAGAAGTAAAAAAGAAGAAAACTTCTCAAGAAGAAGAATTTGCTCTCCGGGACCCGGAGCCCACTTTTCCAGTTGATCCTACATTAGCCGAAGAGATCCCAGAAAACCTTAACGAAGGGATTCCCGGGGAGCTTCATACTGATGACATTGAACAAGGAGAGATCAACATGGACGAAGTGGACGTCACCGGCCTGGGTCCTCTAGGTGATTACTTTCTTGGTCTGTCAAGAGATGAGTTTGCTGGGCCATACGTTCCTCCAAGTAGTTCCAACACAGTGAACTTTAATGGCAAGACTTTCTTGGTTTCCAGCGAAAGGGACATTATTGCTCACTCCCTCCTTAGCAACGTACAACCTGTGCTCACCTTGGAAAGGCAAGTCCGGAGTCAGGCAGAAACCATTAAGGAGCTTAAGTCTGAGAAGGAGAAACTGTCCGACAGCCTCCGGGGTGCCACTACCCAGGTTGACTTGCTTAAGGAATCAAATGAACAGCTGAAGAGGAGTAAAGATGAGAGCAACACAAAAATTGCCTCTTTGGAGAAAACCCTAGAAGATCTCCAGGCTAAGCTGTCCGAGTTGGAGAAAGACTTGAAAACCTCAAAAGATGAGACTGCAGCAAAAGAAAAGATTGTCACCAATCTGACTACTGACAAACTTACTTTGGAGAATGCAGTGACTCAAGCTATTGGTGAGAAAGCTGCCCTGGTGAAGGATCAAGAGGCCATGATCAAGGCCAAAATCAATGCTTATGCCAAGGAGATGCTACGGAGTGAAGAACTACTAATCGAAAAGGTAAAGTCTGACATGGTCCTTTTATTTCACGAGAAGTTCCCGAAGAGAAGACTTGGGGACTTATGGCGTTATGTAGATGATGACGATCTCCCATACTGGACCATGGCTGATGACGAGGGGTACTCTGATGAGCCCTCATCTGGTGACGAGGAGGAAACCGGAGAGAGTCCGGGAGAAGAAGAGGCTGACCCCAAAGGAAAGAAGGTCATTGAGGACAAAAGCGATGTTAAGACCAAGGGAACAGATGAGGGTGAGCCATCTTCAAAGGCTCCGCCCTAGTTGGTAATTTGTTTTGTTTAATGTTTGTTTGAACCAAAGTCCTTGGAAGGCCAAGGCACCTTTTTTGTGATGCTGTCCGTTTTGACCGGACAGATTTTTGTATTGTGTTTAAACTTGTTCACAAAGTCCTTGGAAGGCCAAGGCAACTTTAAGTTTACTGAATGAATGTTTTATCTTGCACAACCTTTCTCTTACTCTAGAGTTTGTTTAAGTACTTCGTATTGTGAGAGTGTTTAATTTCTCTGGCTAGAATTTAAATAGCCCTTAAATCTTTCAGTCCGGGTAGTATGGCAATCAACAGAATTTCGTAAAAACTTAGAAAATTTATTCAAAAAAGCTCCAAGTTTCATTTAAAGCTCTCCGTGGCGCCAGAGAGAGGTAGTGGTATGCCCCCAAATATTTACATGGATGTTTAAACAAGTAAATATTTACATAGATTTTATTCTAGGTACATTCGAAGGTGTTCAATATTCCAAGGGTGAGTTAAAACCCTGCCATCTTTGTCTTCCAGCCAGTATGTGCCAGGCTTGATTCTTTCAATCACAGTATACGGACCCTCCCAGGTTGGGGCCAGCTTTCCGAAGAGCTTTTCCTTGGTGTGCAGGAAAACTTTCCTCAATACTTTATCTCCTGGTTGAAAATCCCTTCTTTTAACTTTAGAAGCAAACCTGCTTCTCATCAAACCTTGATAGTGTGCCATTCTAAGATGAGCTTTTACTCGCCTTTCTTCAATCAAATCAAGCTGATTTCTGATTGCTATTTCATTAGCCTGTCCGGAGAAGTTATGAACACGAAAAGAGGGAAGTGTCTTCTCTATGGGAGCTACTGCATCCATCCCATAGACCAAGGCAAAAGGTGATTCTTGTGTGGCAGCCCCAGGCGTTGTCCGGTAGGCCCACAAGACTTCTTGTAAATAACTAGGCCACTTCCCAGCAGCCCCTTCCAGATTTTTCTTTAAGCCGGACAGTATTGTTCTATTAGCCACCTCAACTTGCCCATTGGCTTGTGGGTGGAATGGTGAAGAAAAGCAGTGCTGAATACCCCTTGAGGCACAGAAGCTCTCCATTTCTCTGTTGTCAAACTGCGGTCCATTATCTGTTGTTATTCTTTGAGGGACACCAAATCTGCAACATATGTTGGATAAAATAAATTTTATAACAGCCTTTGATGTTGTTCCTGCCAAAGGGGCTGCTTCTATCCACTTCGAAAAGTAATCAATGGCCACGATTATGGTTTTGCGTCCTCCGGACGCCATAGGGAGAGGCCCAACCAAGTCTAATCCCCATCGAGCAAAAGGGATAGGCTCAGAAACTGATTCCATAGGAATGGCTGGTACATGAATTTCATTGCTGTACCTTTGGCATGGGTCACACCTTCTTACCAGTTCCTTGGCATCTTTCATTATTGAAGGCCAATAATATCCGGAGAGAAGCACTCTTCTTGTTAATGCTCTAAATCCACAATGGGCTGATCCCTCACCATCATGCAATTCGGAGAGAACCATTTGTGACTCATTATCTCCTAAACAGCGTAGGAGAGGTTTACTATAGGATTTCTTGTACAAGATCTCTCTAATCATGATGAAACCACGAGCCTTGTGCTTTAACGTTCTGGCTTGTGATTTAACCAAGGGTACGACGCCATCGGACAGATATTGGATAAGAGGAGACCTCCAATCCTGGGGCTGATTTACTTGTATTTCAAAGACCTCCTCTTTCTCTCCTTCATTAAGTTGAATAGAAGGACTTTCAAGCACATGGATCCATGGATAGGACTCCGTGTATGCTATTGTTGCCAATGAGTCTGCCAATTCATTCTCTGCCCGGGGAATATGCTCATAGACAACAGCTTTAAACTTCATTGCTTCATTTTTCAAGAGAAGTAAATACTTGATTAACTGTTCTTTTCTAGCTTCTGATAGACCCAAGGCATGGTGGATAAGCAATTGGGAGTCACTTAGCAGCTTGACCCGTTTTGCCCCACAGATGTAAGCCAATTTCAACCCAGCTATAGCTGCTTCGTATTCGGACTCATTATTGGATGCCCTGAAAGCAAAACAAATAGCTTGATATATGTTGTCTCCATAAGGAGAGGTAAGACATATTCCTGCCCCAGATCCTATGGCACTGGATCCTCCATCTGTTCGGACAATCCATACTTTCTTGTCTTTTGAATCAGCAAGTTGTTCTGAGTCCCTATCAGAATGGAATTCGACCAGAAAATCAGCCACAGCCTGAGCCTTTACTGCTGTTCGAGGAGCAAAGTCTATGTCGAAGTCCCCCAACTCTACTGACCACTTTGTCATTCTGCTTGAAATGTCTGCCTTTTGAAGGACATTCTTTAAAGGGAAAGATGTCCGGACTACAATAGGATGAGCCTGAAAATAAGGCCTCATCTTTCTTGCAGCTATTACCAAGGCCAATGCTAGTTTTTCAAGTTTCAAGTAACGTCGCTTAGCATCAATCAGGCTTTTGCTGATGTAGTATACTGGGTGAGGATACCCATCAACCTCTCTAACTAACACAGCACTGATGGCACAACTTGAAACAGCCAGATACACAAATAGAGTCTCCCCATCGATTGGTTTGAATAAAGTCTTTGGAGAGGACAGATGCTTCTTAATTTCATTGAACGCCTCATCACACTGTGGTGTCCACTCAAACCCCTTTGCACCTTTCAAAGTTTGAAAGAAAGGAGCACATCTGTCCGAAGACCTAGAGATAAACCTGTTCAAAGCTGCTAACCTCCCCGTTAACCGCTGTACTTCTTTAACATTTCGAGGAGGCTCCATTTGGAACAAAGCATTGAGTTGGTCCGGGTCGGGCTGTATTCCATGCTCACTTATAATATACCCCAAGAACTTCCCGGACTGCACTCCGAATATACACTTTTCAGGATTTAACTTTAAATTTACCTTGGCCAAGTTTGCAAAAGTCTCCTGGAGATCGGACAAGTGTAGCTGCTCCTCCACACTTTTCACCATCATATCGTCGATGTAAACCTCCATATTTCTTCCGATCTGATTAGCAAATGCTTTGTTGACTAACCTTTGATAAGTAGCCCCAGCATTCTTCAAACCAAAGGGCATCACCTTGTAGCAGTGTAATCCTCTATCAGTAACAAAAGTGGTATGCTCTTGATCTCTTGGATCCACCTGGATCTGATTATACCCGGAGAAAGCATCCATAAAGAAGAGTAGCTTGTTCCCAGAAGTAGAATCTACCAGCTGATCTATCCGGGGAACCGGATACAAGTCTTTTGGGCAGGCTCGATTGAGATCTGTGAAGTCTATGCACATTCGCCATTTACCGTTTTTCTTTTTTACCAAGACTGGATTGGCAGTCCACAAAGGATACTGAGCTTCTTTAATGTGCCCCATCTTTGTGAGTCTGTCAACCTCTTGTACAATGACATCAGCCTTTTCTTTTGAGAAAGCTCTCCTTTTTTGCACCACTGGTGCTATGCCTCTTCGGACTGACAAGTGATGAGAAATCACTTCCGATGGTACTCCAGTTACATCAGCATTGCACCAAGCAAAAACGTGCTGATGGTCTTTTAAGAATTTCAACATTTCTTCTTTCAACACTTGTGGCATTTTGGATCCTATCTTGACAAATTTCCCTTCTTCTAAGCAGTGTGTCTCAACTTCTTCAACTGGGATCAACACTCCGGGGGTCTCCCTGGGGTCATCAATTTCACCCTCACCCCCAGAAAGGCCCTCAAACTGCTATTGATCATTCATACGGACTGCCCCCAGCGTTCGTGGAGCCAAGGCAGTGGCATAGCATTCTCTTGCAACTTTTTGACTGCTCCGGACAACCCCAACCTGCCCCTGAACAGCATATTTTAGACACTGATGAACTGTTGAAGCCACTGCGTGCATCCTAGAGAGCCAAGATCTCCCTAGAATAGCATTGTAACAAGTGGGACAGTCCACCACAATGAAAAGTATTCTGACTGTTTTCTTGAAAGGGCCTCTGCCCAACAATACTTCCTCTTCGAACTCACCGATTACATCGGCTGAGCTACCCGTGAAGCCTACGATCGATCTGTCTGACTTCTGAATCACAGCTGGGTTTTTCATTTTCTTGTAAGTATCAAGGAAAAGGATATTGGCTGAGCTCCCAGTATCTACCAGGATTCGCCTTATCTCATTGCCCCCTATTGATGCTCCTATGACAACAGCATCTTCATGAGGGCCAGCAATGTCCCTCAAATCATCCCCATCAAAGACAATGAATGGGAATAAACTTGACGATTGATAAGAGGTCATGCCCCCTTCTAGCTGGGTAGCCAAATTATGGACATGCCTTTTTCTTGACGAAGTGGTAGGAGCAGTTACAGTATCCCCTCCGAAAATTGTCAAGGACTCAAAGAATTTAATGAGCCCGGAGACCGACCTGGAACGTTCCTCTATCGCACCCACTCTGTTCCTTGTTGGATCAGGATCCAAATATTCTGATTCCACATCAAACCTTTCAATGATCACCATAGCCCCTTCTGGGGCAGCATTAACCGGGCCAGCCCGGTGAGTGTTGTCAGGCCTGTTGCCTCCTCTTCTTTTGACATACGCACCCAACTTCCCTCTTTCAATCAGGTTCTGAACCTCTTGTTTCAAGGCTATACAATCATCAGTAGAATGGCCAATATCATTGTGGTATTGGCAAAAAGAATTATTTCGATGTTCTCTGGGAGACTGCAAGGTTGCCGGTCTCCTATAGTGTACTTCATCTTTAGTTTTCTCGAAAATGGTAGCCACACTCTCTTTAAGCTCTGCAAACCACTCCGGTTGAACCCACGGCCCCCTTTTGTTTCTAGACTGTTGACTTTGTGCAGGAGCAGCTGGTTGAGACTGAGCTTTTCCTCTTCCATGCCCCTGTCCGGTTTCTCTAGCTTTGTTGCCGGACTGGTTTGGATTGGGAGTTGGTGTTACCGGGGTGGATCTCACCTGCCTGTGCACCCTGGTCTTTTTTGTTTCATCAACATTAATTTGTTTGCCGACTTGATTTAGCAATCCACCCCAGGTCATGGCTTTCTTCCTAGTTACTGAATCGGCCAGGTTGCCCGGGTTCAAACCCTGTCTCAGGGATGCTATTGCCACTTGTTCAAAGCAATCAGCCAGCCCGTTCTTTGTATTCACAAAGCGACTTATGTATTCTTTCAATGATTCATTTGGCTCCTGGGCACAATGGATTATAGTGTCTCCATTGCCCTTGAGCTCCTTACTTCCCACAAATTGCCTTCGGAAGGCCACCCAAAAGGTATCAAAGTCTCTGATACAGCCCTGAGGAAGGCTGTTATACCACTTTAGAGCACTCCCCGTAAAGGATTGGGAGAATGCCCTGCAGAGTAGTTTATCATCATCATCAAAGTTCATCATGAAGTTCTTGAATTGCTCCAGATGATTGTCCGGATCGGTACTGCCGTCGTACTTCTCCATCTTTGTGCTATCAAACCTCTTGGGGAGGTTTCCGGACAGAATTTTAGAAGACAATGGCGATTGCCTCCAGTTCCTCCCACGACTGAACGCAGTATCCTCATTAGGGGTTGCAAAGATACCTGGCTCATCATGGAAGGCAAAAGGATCCACCAGCATCCGGTCTATATGTCTCCGGCTGTGAGATGATCCTTTCCCAATGTGTCTTTTCATTCTTCCATGGTGGTCTCTTTTTCTGGAATACTTTTTAACTTGCTTTTGTTTTTTCCTGGTTCGCCCTTCGTCACTGCTGGAGGACAAGGACTTTTCATTCCCCTCACTGTCCGAAGAGCTGTCCGAAGATTCTGAACTTGAGTCAGAGCTCTCCACAGGCTTGGACCGGTGAGACTTTTTAGAACTAGCATGTGTCTTTTTAGTGCTCACATGAGTCTTCGAAGCCTCATGCTCTCGAGGGTTATCAGAGCGATGAGCAACTGATGCTTTGGACTTTTCCTTCATGCCCATCTTGGCCTTCTCAGCCCTCAGAGCTTCTATTTCAACCCTCAATCTGTCACGCTCTTGGACAGTATATTCATCGTTCTCTTCCACCACTTCGAGCAAAGCTGGTGGAAGCTCTGGGTTATCCGGATTCATTCGGACAGAATTCTTTTACTTGGTTTTGAATGTTTGATTCAGGCACCGTCGCCTCCCACTGTGGTCGCCAATTTGGTGAGGATAAAAGTAGCCTGAGGGTAGGCTGGTAATTTTAAGTGGAGTTTTAAGGCGGCGTAAGGGTGTTTCACGGTGGTGTGGTGGTGTTTAATGGTGTTTCAAGATATTTCAGGGTGTTTCAAGGTGTTTTAAGGGTGGTGAGAGAATTGAGCAGCCTGGCAGCAGTTAATTTTTCTTACCCATAGTTAATGCTGGTGGTTGGGTATTTATAGTGTGTAATTTGGGCCCTTATGGGCTTTCGGGTCAAGTTTCATGGACCCGGGTCAAGTTTAAAGACCCAGGAAGTTTAAGCAAATGCACAGGTAGCTTAGTCAGATAGTGATTAGGTTTTTTAGTACTTTAGTCATAGTTCGAACTGCCTTATACTTGCAGTGTTCAAAATCATCCGTCCGGTTCAAATAGGGCTGTTCGAATTGAGGTCTTGGAGTCTGTCCGGTTTCCGGGGAGTTTTACTTTGGGCTCCCCTTTTGAGTAGCTGTTCGAATCCGGACTCATCATTTATGTTGGAATTGAGTTCCATTATTTGTTGTGATGACCCTTTTTTTATCTCATATATAAAATATATGTTTGATTTTAGGAAGTTAATATCCTCATTGAATATGATTTGTATAAGTGGTTGTATCTATACCCCCTTGGAGAAGTAATCCGCAACTACCATTAAATTCATCTTAAATATATTGGAATGGGTCCTACAATTTCAAGGCCTCATATGTCAAAATGAATATCTTATGATATTGTTTCCATTAAAGCGGCATGACTCATATCTAACTTTTTTGCATCTTCTATGCATTTAGATCAATATTTTAAAGTGTAATGCCTTAAAGCAAGAATGAGAACTTCTTCTTTCATCAATACGTATTATCTACCATAAGAGTTGCCTTATCAGAGAATTTAGAAATCTAAGCAAGGTTTTAGTGAGTTCATGTTTGTACAAGGTATATAATATTAACACATATCTTATTGAAATTCAATTTTATGTGTCTTAACCTTATCTTTAGGGAGCCTTTCTTATACCAGGTATTACTATATAAGAATTATTTGATCTTATATTCTTCATCCTCTTCAATTACATAACCCTTTAAGCCAAACATATTGACATAAACATGTTTAGTAGGGTAATGAATCTCTTGGAGGATAACCCATGGTGAAGAATTTACACAAGCTGGAGATAACAAAGGATCAACAAGTGCATTTTTCTTCCTTTGCACCTGTTCAAATATAACTTTCTCAAATAGAGCTGGATAGCACCGAATTTCCTTCAGATTTTATATAAGGTTTAATTTTTAGGCTATGTCTAGCATAAATCATGGTTTATCATCCCATGAGAGTATATGAGGAATTTTACTATTTTGGTTTTACAAATATTTGCTAGCCAAAGTCATGTTGTTACAACCTCATATTCTACCTTATTATTAGAAGCATAGAAACATAATTTTATGGAGTGGATCAAAATTTATCATGTTGGAGATATTAGTTGAAATTCTGCACCATAGCTTAAGTTGTTTCTTTCTTCATCTATTCTGACTTTCCAAGTTGATTATGGTTATTCTGCTAAAAGTGTAAGTCTTTTTGTCTAGAATTCTGTTAGGAATTCTGCTAAGACTTGAACCTTAATTATAGCATGACTATGTGGTCAGTCTTTTATTGACCACATAGTCAGTCGTCAATATGTGGTCAATTAAAGAGTACTGCGAAGAATACTGCGAAGTGTATTACTTAAAAAGATGAGGCCTTACTTAAAGAACCCCATTCCCTTTAAGAAGTGTATTAAAAATTTGATGTAAATAAAAGACTGACTACTTGTTAGATTATCAAATTCATTCTTATGGGCCAAGCCATAAGTTGAAACCTGTTAAGCCCAATATCGAAATTAATTATATAAAAAAAAAATACTATTTCAATAGTAAGTTGACTATATTTTAATATTAAATATTAACCTACGTTCAATTTTCCCTTCAAATATTTTTGTCATCATCAACTTTAATTTTGCTAAGAACAATCTTGCTTAAAAAAACGTTTTGTTAGATTTAAGAGTGGTTCTCTGGTAGTCCATGGATTATAATGTAAAGCTGCCACGTGGTACCATACTCAACATAAACTTATCTCACCGATGGTCCCTTGACTTTAGATTGAAGTTCAAATGTAGTCAAGGTTAAAGTCGAAGGACCATTGGTGGTACAATTTTCTGCTAAGTATGGTGCCATGTGGCAGCTTTACATTAGTCAATAGATGCGCGGGACTAAATTTACCAAACTAGATAGTCCAAGGGCTGCCAGTGGACTTTTGAAACTCCAAGGAATATCTGTCATTAAAATTGATAGTTCATGGATGAATTAATATTCAAAACCTAAGAGTATTGACGAAGTATTAACTTAGAAGTGGCAGCCCATAATATCCTAACTTAATTGACCACATAGTCAGTCTTTTATTTACATCAAATTTTTAATACACTTCTTCGCAGTACCTGATCTTCTAAGTCAGGTCAAATTTTATACCATAATATCCTAACTTAATTGACCACATAGTCAGTCTTTTATTTACATCAAATTTTTAATACACTTCTTAAAGGGAATGGGGTTTTTTAAGTAAGGCCTCATCTTCTTACCCGCAACTACCAAAGCTAAGTCAAGCTTCTTTCAGAACATGTAACGAGTTTCGATATCCAACATGGACTTGCTTACATAAATAATAAGATTAGATTTTATTTATTTTTCTCTTATTTGCGCCCACTACAAAATCCAAGAGTGCTAAGTACAAGAATAAGGACTCATCCGGCTTTAGCCTTGTTAACACCTTTTGAGAAGGTATGAACTTATTGATATTGTTGAAAGCTTTATAAAAAACTGGATTCCAATTGAACCTTTATGTTCTTTTTATAATTTCGAAGAATGGTTGATACTTATCTGAAAGCCTTGAGATAAATATGTTTGATGCAATCCCGCTAGTAATGGAACTTCTTTTATATTTTTGTGAGGACCCATTGCAACTAGGTTGGAAATTTTCAAAAAACTTGATTCCATCTTTTTTTCACTAACCATGTAAACCAAAAAACTTTTAGACCTTAAACTGAATTTGAACTTCTCTAGATTGAGCGTTATATTTACCAGGTCGAGGTTTGCAAATATTTTGGCTAGGTTAGCCAAATAATTCTCATCTTAAGTATTAATGACTAGCATATCATCGATATAGGTCTATAAGTTTCGGCCAAACTATGTGTGGAGAGATTTTGTAAGTCTCCAATATATAACCCCAAAGTTGGTCAACCCAAAATGTATTACTTTGTGACAACGAAGTCCCCTCTTATTTATAAAATTAGTGCACTCCTGAACATCTTCATGCACTGAGATATGATTGTAGCTTGAATAAACATCTATAAAGGATATCATCTTATTCTCTAAAGTTTCACCAGTTGATCAATTCATGGAAGAAAGAAAAGGTCTTTTAGACAAGTATTCTTTAAATATGTAAAGTATACACACATCCTCCATTTTCCATTCTTTTTCTCCATTACTTTTGGATTAGTTGTCCACACTAGATAATAAAATTCCTTGATGTGACCTACTACTGTCAATCTAAAACCTCCACTACTTCTTATGTTTTTTTAGTATGATCTTTTATTCTACTTGATTGGCTTAAACATGTACTATATGGATAAGCTATGGCACATAACTATTGTCCGGACTCATTTCACATCTTGGGTAGTCCAAGAAAACATGTCTAAGTTACATTATGAGAAATCTAATAATTCTACAAGTGGTTAGTAGGTATGTTTCCGCCAAGTCATACGACTTTTCTTTCTTCAATCTTAATGTTTTTTTATACTTTTCCTGGTTCCATAAGGTAGGATCCTCTCTATGGTCATTCATATCATCAAGGAACAAAATATGCCCATTTGGATTGCTATTTTTTTAGAGTCAAAGAAGTCGTATAACATTCCTTTAAAGCTCTTTGATTCATTTTGAGTACTCCAGTTTTCATTGATTACATTGAATTCATTTTGCACGTTTAAGACTACAACACGTATTTTTTCCGACCATAATGTTCCCAAAGTCATATTATATGAAGAAGATGCATACATTATTATAAACAAGCATTGAACCTCATTTCTAAAATTTATGACTTCGTAGTACCATATTCAATGTCAACTCTCCTACAACATTAGAATTTTCCCTGGTGAAACCAGGATGGTATAAGGATTGAGGCACCTCTCATCTTTTCATATATGATTTTGCACACAATATTTTCTAAAATTCTTGTATTTATTAAAATGTTCTTGCCTTTGGTTAATGTTGTATCAATTTTATACTTATTTTTTCTTCATTCTTGAGATTTGACTTTGATTGCAATGTGTCAGTCGTGCCAGGAATTCAGTGTCGTTATGTATAGAAGTTAAACCTTCCTGATGTAATTTAGAGTTAACTTGAGAAACTTATAGTACTTCATTGGTCTTTCTCAAATAATGGTAGTAAGGGTAGGAATGATAGTTTTTCAAATAACTCTCAGGCGAAGGTACGAGCGGGTATATATAGTAGGGAATATTTTTGTCCAAATTTTAGATGGTGGTATCAAGTGACATTATCCTAATTTTGGGTAATAGTGGGTAATTAAATGAGTGTTTATTTGTACTTCTCTCTAAAAATATATTTATTTTTAATAAATTTATAAATTATAAATTTTCAATATTCAAATTTATTGTTTTAATACTTGATATTTACGGTAAATAGTCGTTCCATGGATTCATGACTTACCAGTTATATTAACATCTACAAGCTCAAAAATTTAATAATATTACAAAATCATAAAAATAACTATACAACCATAAATAAAATATCCGTCCTATTACCGTCTTGTTCTTCAAACTACTGTTTGTAAGTTATTACTTGGATTTGATAATACAAAACAAAAACAAAAACATCTGACAAAATACATAACATAAAAAGACATAATAATGACCAAAAAGATACGCATAGTTAAACCGACATATCTCAAATTCGAAAAACTCAAATTTTAGACTTGTATTCTGAGTATTTGAAAAATAGACATATAAGGCGAACTCTAAGTCTAACCATAGTATCTAAAAATTAGACATATAAGGCGAACTCTAAGTCTGACCATAGGAATAAACCCTAAATAATTTTGGCAAGTTTATACTTCTATATCAATTCACCCTACAAGGTAACTTTTGGATGAGCAGCTGCCTACAAGATCACAAATCAAGACCTTACCAAAGAGGAACAACTTATTTCAAACTGAAGTAAGATACACATGTCCATAGATTACATGAAATCCATCTTGGAATTTTAGGAGTATATATTTAAATAACTCAGGTTCAATCCTTATTACTCATGGAACCATAACCGAAAATGATCGAAGAACACCTCAGGATTCGAAAGTCATGCTCTCGGCCTCCTTCCTAACAGACTCAAACAATACAGAAGACAGGTACCTTTCCCCAAAACTCGGAAATATGACCTGCATCATTTCATAACACACCAATTAAATTCCTTTATGTTTCATTTTATTTTAATTTCTACCATTTATTTTTGTTTTCGTTCAATTATGACGCAAATTGCAGTTTTTCCTTAAGAAGTTAGACAATGCCATTCTTATACGACCCAAAAGATAAACCTTGAAATAATTTAGATGGACTTACAACAAATAGTTTTCCAGCATTCTCCGGTCTCTTAGCCAGTTTGATAGCAGCAGCTGCTGCACCTCCGGATGATATCCCTACCTGCAGTAAAATTGAAGAGCAAAAAAGATAGAAATAAGTTAAAAATACTAATATCACAAATATATTAGATAGGCTGGTTTAGAGCTCGTCGTTCCTGTTTTGAAGTAAATTCACAGTTTCTAGAATGACAAGAGACAGAAAAATGTAAGAAACTTACAAGCAAACCTTCCTTCAGTGCCAGAGTCTTTGCCATTTCAATTGATTCCTCACTTGATACCTATAAAGACCAACTCTTTATTTGCTAATTTTAAGCTACCTTATAAACTGAACACCAACCAACATGGGCTATAGAAGAAAAGGCATAAAGTCTGCTCATATCGATAAAATAATAGTTCAGGTTTCGGTAAAAAAGGAACTTACTTGGACAACTTCATCTATGATACTGACATCCAAAACACCTGGGATAAATCCAGCACCAATTCCTTGGATCTTATGCGGACCTTAAACACGATGCTTAACGTTAGTGTCAGCTAATTTATTTCATCTACGACACCCTCACTTAAAAGAATCAGAAGTCACTATTATATTGAAGATAGAATGAGTAACAACATGCCAGCAAAAGACAGGGACGACAAGAACATCTATGGAGCTAGGCCGTGCAGCCTTTTAACTAAAAATTATATATTAAATAATTAATAAAAATATTTTATAGTGATTGTGTTTTTTTCTTTTAGATAATTATAAAATAAATTTACTTTGTTTGGAGACTTTTATTATGTCATTACAAAACCCAAAAGATAATAACAACTATTTGAAGAATAAATCAAATAATCTAACACAAAAATGCATAATACTCGATTTTTTTTGAATAAATAAATGCAAGAATGGTTTTCAAAATTCTACCTACTTCAAACTACTTTTATGCAAGACAAACAAATATATCAATAAGTTTATATTAAAAATAATTAAACAATCCAAACATGATAACTTAACAAATAACCTTTTTTTAAATCAAATATACAATTAGTTGATTTGGTTGTCGACTTTTATGTCATCATTTTTTTACTTGAAATTATAGCTTTTACTAAGATCATCAGGTTAACTATAAAACACCAGACCGGACACTTACGCAAGCCAGAGAGTTAATGACAAAGATATTATTTAGGGTTCTTTGGTGTCCATAGGATTTTCTACTTTTAGTCTCAATAATGAAGCCAAGTTGACATATACCATCATGCTTTTAAGCAACTATCCAATGATGAAAGTATCCAAACCAAGGGCCAACCCAGTTCTACCGAAAGATTTGAATTCTAATCTGAAAGCAGAGACCCTTCCCAGAAGAATCAGGGAATATCTTTAGCCCTTAACTTACTTACAATCAAATCAAAATATCACCAGTATGTTTTTATGGACTAAACTTTTCTGCTGACATCAGATTTATTTGTAGTCTAATAAAGTTCAATCAGATTCAATATTTCAATATATTTCGTCAACAAAACTGAGGTGAGGATTGAAGGCGACGAATCACCACAGCATAGAGCTCTCTATACCATCATGTGCAATGCCCAAAAGACTAAAAAAAGGCCTACAAATAGGATTTATACTCTTTAGGTTTCATGCCGATAATTGATTTTTTACTTAAAAACAAACTTTCTTTAATGCTCCAAAATAACATTGGATTTTTCTCAAAAGCTAACTGTTATTAATAATTTTATGCTAAGCTAGTTTTTAACTCATAACTCATTCACCTAATAACCCCTTAGGAAAAGTGCTACTTTGATACAGTGTAGACATAACTAGGAATTATGAAATAAAGGTGAAATGCTGAGGATTATGTAACTCACCCGGCTTTCCTCCAGATAGGACAGCACTTTCAACTGGCTCCACACCATAAAGCTAATTAAGAATATAAAATCAGCTCATCATGAAATATATTTGCAACAATCAGTACTTTAGTTATCTAATTACACCATCCTCACCTTGATGTTAGGATTCTGCTCTTTAAGATACTTCCCAACACCTGTAATGGTACCACCAGTACCAACTCCCGAAACAAAGGCATCAATTTTGCCACCCGTGCCTTTCCATATTTCCGGTCCAGTAGTCTCATAGTGAATCTACATACAATACATGTATAATGCTTATCTCTTCCAAATACCAATTACGGGGATGTTTGGCGCATGAATTATAAACTTAACAGCTAGCCTAGACTTAGTAGATAAAGCAAGTTAGCATTTTTTTTTAAAACCAAAGATTGCTCGGTGCATTAAAATAAACTAGCTTTGCAATGGAGTGATGCCAATAAAACCAAAAAAGGGGATAAAATCAGCATTAGTTCCCCTGACTACGGATCTCAAGAAAATAGTTCCCTACTAAAAAATGTACCATCACTAGTTCCCCAGGCACTAGCCATGTGTGATATAAATAACTCGGGGGACTATTGAAAATGACTATTCGTGTGGGTGAGTCATGAGTGAAAACTGTGTAATAGCTCGGGGACTAGCAACAGTACCTTTGATATACGGCAGACTAGTTTATTAACACCCCACCGATACTCGAGGAACTAACGGTCAAAGCCCAAGAACAGAAAGAATTTGTATTTGAAGATGTAGAGATAATTTTGTGGGAACAAAAATTATAAAAAGAGGGCCATACTTGCTGTTTAGACTTTTCTATCTTATTTTAAGCAGGAAGCTTAAAAAAGCTATCTTATTTAAGTCTAAAAAGCTAGGCCAAACAATAAAGCTCGTTGCTGATAAGGCTAAAAGCTTATAAACACTAAAAAATCCCAATATCTATTTATATTGTGAAGGAATCTACCTTTGGGTTCGAAGGGTTTTCGAATTGTTGAAGGATATAAGCATTGGGAGTTTTAGCCAAAATCTCCTCAGCTTTGTGAACCGCACCTTTCATACCCTTGGCAGGATCCGTTAGCACCAACTCAGCTCCAAAAGCACGAAGAATAATTCTTCTCTCAAGACTCATTGAAGCCGGCATTGTAATGATCAGCTTGTAGCCTTTTGCCGCTGCCATAAACGCTAACCCAATACCAGTATTTCCACTGGTTGGTTCAATGAGAACGCTCTTCATAAACCATACACAAACAAATAATAATAAAATTAATGAATGGACAACTACAATTGTCGCCAAAAAGAAAACACCTAATCTTCAATCAGAAAAAACTTAGATAACTTGACAAACCAAATTAAGTATGCTACAGAAGTATAGTCACCGAGGTTGAATAAAACATTCAGACTCAGGCGTTGTTTGGTGCCATTAAGCATTTTGGATTTTAGTTTATATGCTTGACACCAAATAAAAGTCCCAATCACAAGTAACTAACCTCCCCTGGCTTGATCAGGCCCTTTGCTTCCGCATCAGTAATCATACTGTAACCAATCCTGTATAACAAAAATATCTCAATTATCATGTAAATAAAATTAGTCCAAAAGACAACTATCATACTATCATTGCAATCATAAGTTTTGATCACTAAACTTCTTAAAATACCTGTCTTTGACACTAGAACATGGCTCCATCATCTCTAGTTTAGCAGCAATTCGACCAACGCAGCCATCAACCACATTATTAAGATAAACTAGTGGGGTATTACCAATTAGCTGCTCATAATTTCAAAATTAGTCCGAATAAAACAGCTCTATATTCTGAGAAATAAGAACACTAGAAACCCAAATGATAAACCAAATTACTTCGGTGACATCTTTAGCGATTCCTCGTCCCTCTGCAGCCATACTTGTAGATCACTGCAAATCATAACAGCAATTTAACTCTTAAGTATACACATAAAATTAGTGTTTTCTTTCTCGTTTTTACTCAATTTTTTATGCAACCAACACTACATAACCAAATCCATAGCAATTTACCCATTTATAAGACGGAAAAAAACAAATCATCATCAATCGTGCAGACAAATATTACAATTTTTCATCCATTTCGATCTAATTTCTTTGTCGAATCGGGCAAAATGGAACAGTTTGTGACCAGAGGAAAAAAACTGGACGATGATCGTATCAGTTATCAAATCAAAAGAAATGTTAGATTCAGAGACCGTTACCTTGAGATTATTGGTGTCGAAGCCGAGATTTCTTTTACTGAGCTTCTGCTTTTGTGCTGAATATATAAGATGACTCACACTTGCAGTGGTACTAGACTACTAGTGGGTGGTTTATTATCCGAATCGAAATCAAATTAATTTATTAAATATGAAATTTGATTTCTTTTTTGGATAGAAAAATTCTTTTTTTAATCAAAATAAGCTTCCATTCAATAATAGCCGGCCTATAAAGGCCTTAATGATACGGTAGTTCGATTAGACTTATTTATGGCCCAATACTATCTAAAACATGATTCCAATCATTTTGTAGCTTGTGTTATCTTCTAAGACTCAATCAGCTCTCTCATTCTCAAAAAACAAAAATAATAATTGATACATGGTAGAATTTATTCGACCTCCGAATCAAAGTATAAAGCAGAACTTATTCGATTTGCGAGTCAAACTAGTGGACTAATCATCTACGCTATCAGTCCAACAAGCTAAAATATTCAATAGGCCCAACAGGTCCAACACTGTTATATAAGGCCCCTTATATTTTCTTGGTGTGGGAGAGGACAATTTTGGGCGGTGATTAGGGTTTCTTTCTGATGGACGCTTCTGGTTCATGTTTTTTACTTATAAAAAATCAGAGACTAATTTTAAGTCTATAAAGATAGATGTTTTCGTAATGTTCTATATTATGAGTTTGATTTATTTTTTTAGTTCTCGATTAGTTGTTTGGTTTATCGAGAGTTTGGGTTTTTTAGTTCGCAGGGTTCCTGATAGCAATGAAGGTTGAAATTGGCAGTAAGCTTTCCAGCAGATCTGTTGTAGATCATTAGAGATTGTACATGCAAAACACAGAGATCTAGAAATTACAGAATAAGTCAGGTATTACTACCTCCTTACAAAAGATGTTAGTAATATAGAGGAATAATTTTAAGATATTATAATTGGATGTTTGATTTTGGTATTGAATGATAAGATTGTGAATATCTACACATTTTGCTAAGCTATCAGTTCGTTAATCGTAAATAACCCACATCTAAACTTTACAATAAGAGAATGACCTTTAGTTTAGTAGGGGTCTGATTATGTTGATATCACAGTTAGTTCTACATTTGAGTTGGTTTACATTTGAGTGTAACTTTCGCAATCAAATCAACCAGTATGTGTTTTAGATACATAAAAAGAGATGTGAGTTTTCTGCCCCAATTGATTATATGAGCTAGCAACCAATGTGTCTGCTCATTAGCTAATATTTAAAATATAATGATTAAATCAATTTCAATATCTAAATACTAAAGTCATTATCTTTTCACAATATGAGACCATCTAAGAGGGCTATAGACAAGTGCAGATTATCTTGTTATTTCTAATGGGACTACCTCCATTGGATTCCCCATTTAATACACAAGAACCATCAGAATTAAGTTTGAGTATATTACTTATACGAGGTAGCCATTTGACAATAATGGCTTTGTTAGAATTAGTAAGATTATGGAAGCAACCTAGTTCATAGACATTCTTTAAATCATTGTACCAGAATTCATTTTTAAGGAGTTTATCACAGCCAAGTTTAGCTATCTTATATAGTATTTTGTCTACCATATTATTGATTGAAATGTTTGATCATTAAATTTAGATTTGTGTCTAGCTGACGAAACAACTCAACATATGTTTATTTCTTCACCAGAACTAGCAACTAATAATGGGTTGCAATGACATATGATTACTAATGAGGACATCGTAGAGACGTGTGAAGTACTTCCATGCATTTCACGTGGTAACAGTCCAGTCTTATTACTGTTATTAGTAATAGTCTTATTACTGTTATTAGTAATAGTGTAACAGTCTTATTACTATTATTCCTATTAAAAGTAACATGATTAATTATTGTATTTTTAAACGAATAACAATATTTATTTTCGTTAATCTAAAGAATAACTTGGAATAAAAGTTTTGTTATTGTTACTAATAAACAAAGCACATGTTATATAACTTTAGCATTGAACCGTTTTTAATCATAACACCAAATCACTCATATGTTTGAGGTGTGAATTTAAATTTTTGTTTTCGCTATAATTTTATAACTAAACGTAACTCTTTTATTAGATCTAAAAGTCTCAAGTTAGCCCTAGCTAAAGAAGTGACGAGAGTGAGAAGAGAATAGATAAAGTTTAACCCGATATACAAGTGTCAACCTAAACTTTATCTATTCTTTCTTCGCTCTCCTTACTTCTTTAACTAGGACTATTTAGTTATAAAACTGTAGTGAGAATGAAAATTTAAATTCGCACCTCAGAATGATTTGGTGTTATGATTAAAAGAGGTTCAATGTTAAAGTTCGATAATATGTGTTTTGTTTAGTAATAAGAAGATAAAACTTATATTCGTAGATATTTCGATTAACGAAAATAAATCATATTATTCATTTTTTATATAAAAAAATCATTTCAATTATTTAGATTAACGAAAATAAATCTTGTTATTCATTTAAAGATACAAAAATTAATCATGCTACTTTTATTAGGAATAACAATATTAATAATGATACTTTATTAGAAATTACAATATTAATATTGTTACTCTATTGGGAATAATAGTAATAAGACTATTATACATATGTTTTTGGAGTAGGCAAATTGAGTTATACATTTGGCTATATAGGTTTAATTGATTTTTGGGATAGGTTACTACATAGTTGTGAAAGGCGCCGCCGCGGCGTGAGGCGCTGCTAGGCGAGGATGCAGCGCCTCATGCCGAGGCGAGGCGTTCCGAACAGTAAGGAGACCGCCACGGCGGCGCCATGGAGAGGAGGCGATCTGGAGTGAGGCGAGAAAAGGGGTCGCCTTTTCGACTTAGCAATTCCCTTCTTCTTTTTTCATTTATGTAAAGATGATAGTGACATTTACTTTAAGATTAAAATATTAATTGAGTGTTGTACTGCGTCTGAACACTATCTTGTACAACTGTTTTATTTTTTATTTGTCAGAGTCATTAATTACGGTACGACTTTGTTAAACAAAAAACAAATTATTTGTCAGAGTCATTAATTACGGTACGACTTTGTTAAACAAAAAACAAATACACCATCTGTGACTTTGTAGATTTGTTTACTACTTCATAGATTTGTTAAGAATTATTAAGTCGGTAATATCACCTCACGTGAATTAATGAGATTGTGTATTAATAATATTTATTTTATATCAATAGTTTTAATATTTTAAATATGGATGATTCGTTCGCATATATTTTTTTTTATATTCAACGTTTTATTATATAAAACAAAAATTTATATTTTAAACATATATTTTCAATTAAATACCAATAAAATAGTTTAGGAAAAGCATTGTTAAGAAAGATATTTTTACGTAATTTTATATATTTACAGGCACATATATCCTAAACGAATAATATTTATTCAAAAAGATTATGTTATTCAAAGATGGGTTTAGAAAAAAAAAATATAATATATAAATTATTCTTTAGTATCTAATTTATTTAATGTATATAATTTTGTAGATTATCGATATATTTTATTTAAATATTATTTTCTCTATATATAGTCTATCTAGTTCCATGGTTTATTTAAAAAATTTAAGAAGTTCAATGATATTTTTTCTCTATTACTGAATTTCAAAGGTTAGTTTATCCATACTCTATAGATTTTTTTCCTCCTTCGAAATATTATTAATCTTTTTCACACAAATGGCATCTGGTTCTAATAACACAACATCTGGAAGTTCTAAAATAAGAGATATAGGCTGGGATTATGGTACACGACCAGATGGGAAAAATAGGGATTGTGTTAGATGCAATTTTTGTGATAAAGTGTACAATGGTGGGGTAACTCGTCTAAAACAACATTTAATTGGTGGTTTTAAGAATGTCGTTGCTTGCTCTAAATGTCCTGATCACGTCAAAGAAAGATTGAGAGAGTTGAAACAAAAAAAAAATAGATGAAATTAAGGCAAAAGAGTTAGTAGATGATTTTGATAGTTTAGTGGATATGGAAGAAGATGAACCAGGAGTTCTTTCACGTAGTGCTCCCGGTGTTAAGGGTCCGTTAGATTTATTTTACAGAAGAGAAGCTTTGGGGAAAAAAAGAAAAACTGGTCAAGATCAAGTGGATGCTGATAAATACAGGAAGGAATTAAGGGATCATATCGTTCAGATGTTTGCTAGATGGATGTATGACGCTGGAATTGCTTTTAATGCTGTGAACTACGAGTCTTTGCAAAAAATGGTTGAAGCAATTGGACAGTATGGTCCTGGTATGAAGGCTCCTACTATGCATGAAGTGCGAGTAACTTGTCTGAAAAAGGAAAAGGATCACACACAAAAACTTCTTGAGGAAAACATAGACGAAGCTAAGAAAAATGGTTGCACATTGTTGTGTGATGGGTGGACTGACAGGAATGGTAGAGTGCTTGTCAATTTCTTAATGAACACTCCTAAAGGAAGTGTTTTCTTGGACAGTGTTGATGCCTCGTCATATTCAAAAACAGGAATAAAGATGTTTGAATTGATTAGCAAATATATTGATCATATTGGTGCTGAAAATATTGTTCAAGTAGTAACTGACAACGCCTCAGAAAATGTCCTTGCAGGTATGTTTATACTGTTTATTTAATTTTGTAAATTATTATCAAGTTTTTTTTTTTTTTTTTTAGTTGTTATTTTTTTAGGAAAGCTACTTGAGGCCAAGTATACACATCTTTATTGGACACCTTGTGCGGCACATTGTCTTGATTTGATGTTCGAAGATATATTTAAGATTCCAAAATTTAAGAAGACAATTGAAAGGGCAATTAGGGTGAATGGCTACATCTAAAGCCGAACACGAGTCTTAAGTTTGATGAGAAAATTCACCAACAACAAAGAGATGGTGCGACCTGCCAAAACTCGTTTTGCTACTGGGTTCTTGACATTAAAGAGGTTTCACGAGGAACAACGACGTCTAACGAGACTTTTTAATTCAGATGAATGGCTTGAAAGTAAATTTTCAAAAGAAAAAGTCGGGAAAAAATTCCTAAATTGCTTAGTGAATGGTTTTGGAGAACTACCAATGAGATTCTTAAAATTGGTGGTCCACTACTGGCAGTGTTGCGTATGGTAGATGGGGAGGTGAAATCGGCAATGGGTTACATATATGAAGCTATGGACAAAGAAAAAGAGGCTATTGCAACCGCTTTTTCAAATGATGAAACAAAGTACAAGGAAATTTTCACAATTATTGACAAGAGATGGGACAATCAGTTACATAAGCCTTTGCATGCTGTAGGATATTATCTTAATCCTAGCTTATATTTTAGCAACCCAAGTGTTGAAGATGATGTTGAAATTATAAGTGGTTTTGCTCAATGTTTATCAAAGATGATCTCAGACGTGGATATGCAAGATAAGATTGCAGATGAGATTGTTTTGTATAGAAATAGTGAAGGCACATTTAAAACCGCCGCAGCAATTAGACGTCGGACTGTGATGGCACCAGGTTTTACTCTATAATTTTAAATATATATGTTCAATCATTCTTTTGCATACTATTACTTATTTTAGTTTATTATTATGTTAGTTGATTGGTGGATAAGTTATGGTGCATCGGCTCCAAACTTGAGAAAGTTTGCCATACGAGTACTTGGCCTTGTTTGTAGTTCATCTGGATGTGAAAGAAATTGGAGTTTCTTTGAGCATGTAAGTTTCTTGTTATATTATTTATTTGTGATTTTTAATTTTTTTTATTAATGTTTACTAGTTAATTAGTTTAATTATTTTTCTTTCGTAGATTCATAACAAGAAAAGGAACAAACTTTCTCAACATCGTTTAAATGATTTGGTGTATATCAAATACAATAGAGCTTTAAAGCGACGATATCAGTTACGTGGTCATGTTGATCCAATTCTTTTGAGTGACATTGATGATGCCAATGAGTGGTTGACTGGGTTACCAGATAACAATGATGGTTCTCCTGATACGAGTGCTGTAAATGATGATATGGATGCTCACTTGGTAGGAGTCGATGTTGGAGAAGATGAACCGGATGAATCAGACCATAATCTTAGATCTCGTTTTTCCAACCCTACAGTGACTCGTCCTAGAAATAGAATGCTTATTGATGAGGAAGAGGACGAGGATACCACTCCTATGTGGGACTTATATGAACAAGATATTGGAGGACTTGGAGATAATATTCAAGTAGAAGAAGATAACTTAGTTGATGACGATTAATAATTTTTTAAAGTTTAGTTGTATTTTAATTATTTAAATATTTGAATTTTGAGATTTTATTGAATTTTATTTTTTTAAATTATTATTATTGTTATATTAATTATTATTTAAATAATATTTCAATGAACTGAAAGGCGGGCGCCGCATCTTTGGATCCACTCATCGCCACGGAGCGCCGCACGCCATTAAAAACTATGGGTTACTAAAAAGAATGATCTATTTTTTACTTTTAAAATAACCAAATATGTAATTAAGAATTTGGAAAATTATGATATTTTTTACTTTTAAAATAACCAAATATGTAATTAAGAATTTGGAAAATTTTGATTTAGCTTATAAGAGCTAGCTATAGTAGATCACATCAAATAATAAATTAATTTTTGTATGTATATAAAAAAACTCTTCTTTTATTTCTCTCTATCTAGAGATCTGATTTCAGATCTTCCATCTATTAAGCAATTTTTCAGTAATCTCGCCTATATCCTTTTTTGGTATTAATTTTGAAATATAAAATATATATTATTTAAGAAAAATTAATGAATGAATTCATCAAGTTATGGTGGATAATATAAAAAACAAATTGATTTCATTAACGAATTCATTCATTATATTTTAGGTTTTAAAATTGATACGAAAGGGGATATATCTCATATGATAGAACACTAGATTAGCATAGTGGAGGTTCAAGATCAAATATTTTCATTTACAAACTTTTGTTTTATTATTTTTATACAAATTTCAAGTGTGGAACCTCATTTAATTACATTTTGTATAATTTAAATTGCGAAACATTGTCTAATTTAATTGTGAAACATGGTATATTTGAATTGTGAAACATTATATATTTGGGTTATAAAACATGATGTATTTAATGATGAAAGAATTTACCAATATGTGACGAATTGTTTCATTTAATTTATCATACCCTTACCGACGAGCACAAGTCAAAGATGGTTTATGGCTCAATTTCATATGATTCGATGATTGAAATTGCTTATATATGGATTCTAAACACATTTTCGACACCAAACAACATTGATCTATTTTATAATCTACCAAAGATAAACCTTTATTCAATTTATGATTTTTGTTATATTGTTTACTATATTATTGGATACATTTATTCGAGAACTCATGAGTATCAAGTTCAGACTTGATGTCGATAATAGTTTTACCTGGTCGTGAGCCTCTGGGTTTGTCTCATGGTTTGAGTCTAAAAAAAAATTCAAAGTTAGATAAAATATAGGATGAAGTAAACATGAACCAAAAAGAAAATAACTACAAAAAATTACCAAAATTAATAATAAAATATAGGATGAATTAAACACATATATGTTATGCACCATGGATGGATAATGCACTAGCGGTGCACAATGCACCTGGGATGCAGTTTTCACCAAGGGTGCACAAACCTATGCAATGCGGTGTGAAGGTCTGCACCATCGATGCATAGGCTCATACACCCGTGTATAGGCGAACAACCACTACTCACGAAATACACAACCTTAAATTTTAATTTTATAAAAAAAAAGACTAGATTATTTTCGTTAATCGACTTCCAACAACACTTTAAAACTAGGTTTTAACATATATATATATATGAAATCTAACCAAGAAATCTAAGATTTATCAAGAAAAAATGAAGAATATAAATAAACAAAAAGAAACCCCGAAAAATAAATACTTACTTAAGATCACTTTTAGCAGCTTTAGTTCGAGCCATAAGAATAAAAAGGATTACACGGTGAGTAAGGAGGAGATTGTGAGATTAAAGAGGAATTTTGTTAAAATAGACGAACAAGAGAGAAAGAGATAACATACATAAATGAAAGAGAAAATATTGGAGAAGATTAATAATATAAATTAAAACCATATGTAGTCTAATAAGAATATGTTTATCTAGTAGTTGGAGGGGGTCAACTATTTAAGTCCAAATAGCTTTATCCAAAGAAGAAAAATTTATTACTTGTAGTTATTATTATTTTTTTGCTTTTTTAAATATTAGCAAAAATACTAATTTGTAAAAATAACCTAATATATATTTTTCTTCTATCTGATTATGTTTAATGACATTATTTACTATTTGTAGTTGTCTTACATAAATTTTACTAACTTTAAAATTAAAACATACCAAAACTAACTCCTAACCTTTCAACTTTTTTAAAAAAAAATTATGAAACTCAATGAATGGTTGAGATAATAGAAGAAACATTTCATCTTGAGAATACAATGCATTTTACTTTATTTTCAAAACTCATAAGGCTTGGATTTCACCTGAAATGATGAAATTTGTGTTATTCTTCCCCAAAAGCATGGCAGAAAAAAAATTTCAATGATTTTGGCAAAATCTTTTTATGATTTTGTAATTTCGCCAAATACTTGTCAGATCTCATCTTTTAGTATTTTTAACGCAAATAGGTATAATAAACCATAGTAAAATATAAACTCACCTACAAAATTATAGTTTAATGGTAAAAATATTATTTTTCTAGTGACTAAACTTATAAAATAAAGAAATGTGCTGTAGCTAGAATTCAAACCTAACAAATTGAATAAAAGTTTTGTTGTGTCCTTATTTCTAAAAAATCATTATACATTTAAATAATATTAGATATTAAAAAAATATTTTTTGTTTACCATCGAGTGAAGAACATGGTCACCTGAATTCTCATATACATACCATTTCATATCGTTTCCATGGCGTTTCGATAACCATAATCGCTTCAAATGGGTTTTTATTACTCTTTCTTAAGCATAATCCTCTTTAAAATCTAAAATTTAAATCTAAATTTTTGGATTTAAAAAAAATAATTTTTTTTATTAGTATGTAAAAAACAAAAATAAAAACAAAAGCTTATATTAGCTTAAAGTTATTAGATGCGATGCGATGCTTTGTCAGAAAAGATCTCGTTCTTTTCTTTTGATTTCAAAATTCATAAAAAAAAAAGAATGGAATTCTTAAATTTGGGAGAGGTTATGGGAATTTTGAATTTGAAACCTTATATACGTTCATTTTTAATACATAAGTAAAATTTTCCAAAATCACAACTATAAATATTAAAAACGGTTTGTTTTAGTATCACTATAAATAGGAAAAATTGGGTTTTTACCGACTCAATTATTGTAACCCACTCATGTTATGCACGTCATAGTAAATTAATTTAATTTTTTACTTTTATAAAATATCATTTTTATATAAAATTATACACCTTCAAACTCTATTTTATACATCTTTTACAAATAAAAATATCTTTTTTATTTATTTTTAATCTGAATATATATATATATATATATATATATATATATATATATATATATATATTATTTTTAGCTTTAGTTTTTTAATGTTAAAAAAATACCCTCATTTAAAATTTAAAAATGGCACTTCTAATAAAATATATTTAAATTTTTTATTTATATATTTTTTATTTTAAAGGAGAAATTACCTTTAACTTTTTCTTATTATGCCATTAATTGTTGAGATCAGTTGGTGCGAAGTAGGAAAGTTGGTGAGTATCTCATATAATGGGTCATGGGAAGATATGTCGGTTGTTATGAGGAGACGTTTTATATCAAACCATTGTCATCAAGGACCACACTTAAAACTGCGAGGACTGAATCGAAACAATCAAAGTATACATGATTATTTACAATAATGAAGATCATAATACTAAAAGTTAGCATTGAAAAAAATAATGAAACTAGGATGACAAGATTTTCCAATGGTCTTAATAGAGAAATTCAAACATAGTGAAAATACAATATTATGTAATTTTAACAGATAAATTACATAATGCTATTTTGGTTGGGCAATAACTCAAGAAAGGGAAACCACGTGCTAAACATTTGGTTCAAGTCCATTTGTTATGATACCAAGTTATTAAATGAAAGATATGATGGTCATAAAACCAACTTGTAAATTAAAAAAAATCCATTATCACCTATGAAAATAAAGTAAAATTCAATCTTCTATGCATGTGATCATAGTATGCAATGCATTAAGTGCCAAAGTGTTAACACTTTTTACACGCAAGTATACGTGATCAAATAATAGCAAGTAGTAAGTAAGTTCGTTCCCACGAAGACCAGGTGTATACGACAAGAATTCACTTATGCAACAATGTGTGATTATTAGACTAATGCTTGAACAAGTAATAAAGTTTGGGTGAATGATTATAACAAAGAAAATTAACTAACGAGATTGACTAACGAGTTTACTTATGAGAGAAAACATGGGACCCTAACTTCATTTTTATTTTACTCAGAGTTTTAATATACTTAATCAATATGTGTGATAACAACGATTACTAATCAGATAACACGAAATTAGTATACGCTACCTTCCAGTACACGTAAACCAAACAACTTAAACATTTACAAAAGAGAAAGAAGCTAAGCAGACACCGCTTGCATGATGCTCCTATATGTCTATACAAATTGAGGTACAATTGGTTTTAAGTGCAAGTTATCTATTTCGATTACATAGGGTAATATGATATGGTGAATGACATATTACGAATCATAAACAATCACAATACGAATCATTCAAGAACCTATGCTAGCATGACAAGTTCTAAACCCTTAAATCCACTTTTGCATTCATTAACGATTAACGAACTAGATGTTCGTAACGCATCTAACGATAAGAACAACCATACTAGGTAATTGATAAACGTATCTCACAAATCAATAAAGCAATCAAACCATAAGTATTATTCAAACAAATCCATTAGAGTCTCATGACAATGATTAGTTCATAATCAAGCGAATCATCATCATGGGCTCAAAAGTTAACATAGTTCTAAGACGAATGTAAATAGATGAATAAGAGTTTAGAGAATGTTAAACCGAATAATAACCACAAAGTATCGCCTAACGAGAGCAATACATAAGCTATAGATAGAAAACAAAAGTAGTCGTCACGCTTCTTGATATCCGTGTAGTTGTATGTTCCTCCTCCTTGATCTTCTTCTCTCCCTTCTTAATCTATGATTCTCCCCCCCCCCCGCCCTATCTGCCTTCTTCTCTGAATTGGAATAGGGTTGGGATCAGTACGGGTCGAATTCTATGCCCAACAGAAAGAACTAGTGATAACAGGCTCAAAACAGAAATCAAAATAAGCCTACATAAAATTATGTGGTCATTATAGCAGATCTTATTGCAGCCGGACTCCATTAAGGATACATTATTTTAAGAAGACCAACGATTCCCGAGACATGAGGGCAACACATAGATGTTCCAGATTCAGTGTTGAACGGAGTACTACGCTTGTTACTAGGGTCGTCGGATGGACTTGTTGCTTTAGTGTAGGCAGCTATGATATTCACTCTAGGTGCAGTTGCACTAGGCTTAAGAATCTCTGATGTTATATTACTGGTTACTCTAGATGAAAACGCTGCCATGAATGGAGCTGGCTTGGCATTCAAGCGTGCTACTAGGGGTGTAATATATCCTAACGGATTCTTGGTCGAATTGATGTAAGAAAAGACTTGAAGCCCTACTCAGAAGTGGATTTGTGTCTCAGGAAGAACGTGAGGATCGGAAATAATTTTGTTGCCGCTTGCCTCATCATTACAAATGATCATTCCAACAACACCAACTAGAAGTGCTTGCTTCCCTTTATCGACTCTCGCGCTTAGACCCCTAAGACAAACCACAATCTTTCCTTTGGCTTTGGCTGGGTCGAGTTGTTCTGGCAGGCATAACAAAGCTAATTCATCTGATGCATTAGCGGTTTTAGCTTGTTCCCTTGTGATAAGGGGGTAATTCTTGGATTCAGGCAGAGCTACTGATTAAGCTGCTTAACAAGACTTTATCCCTGAAAAGTTTTCTGTTATCGAGTTTTACTGACGCTTAAAACTCTCTGTCGAGAATGCTCGCGCCAATCGTGAATATCCAAGGAGCAGTATTAGAAACATTTGAAGGAGTAGGCCCACTGTTACCAACTGAGGCAACAATAGTGATACCATTTTTAACTGCGTTGCATGAGCCAATGACAATAGAGTCTTCAAAGTATTCTTGACTCTGCCCACCAAGTGAAACGGAAAGAACATCCACCCCATCTTCGATAGCCATGTCAGGACCCGACATGATATCAGAATCAAAACAACTACCCGACCAACACACCTTGTAAGCAGCCACTCTAGCTTTTGGGGAACCACCTTTAGCTGTTTCATTCCCTATGCCGAAAACATTGGCACCAGCGACGAAATTCCATTCTGCTTTCTTCTCGTCCAACATGGAATGGTGCTTTGACCCTTAAATCCAACATAAAGTCACCGAGAAGCGGTGAAATGCCATCGACGAGCATCCTACGAGAAATGAATAAAAAACACGTTAAAACCCAACGTATACTTGAGAACTGCAACGATTTTAAAAATAATGGAAGTGTAATAAGTGACATGAAATGCACTTATCACAAAGCATGGGTTATTATGTTCATACAATATTCTCACCAAATAATAATGATACTGAAATATCACAGTGAGGTATAGAATAAAGATGAAGATGAATCATATTTATGTCATTGTTAGAAGACTATAAAACTTTGTTGTAAACTAAGATTTATTGGTTGCAAAGAGAATTTTATGAATGTGCAAACCAATGAAGACGATAATATGTAGCATAAAAATATGCGTCATATGCATCTTGATTAGTGACAATGTCGATTCTATATTTTTAGATATTCTAGTTTTGACTCCACACCATTGTGGATTATTTGGCACTCGATATTTGAGAAAACAAACTTGCATGTGAAAGGTATTGAATCACGTATTTGTTCACTAAGGCGTAACCTATATCCGCCATCACTGATCATAAAGACTCTTATATCTATGTATAGTTATCTAAATTTGTGAATCCTTAAAAATAAATACAATACAAAATAATTAAAAGATATTTTCACCCACACAATCTTAAACAATGATTTTCTATACATTATACATTTTCATATTTTATCTCATAACAAATTGAATTAATATTCTTTATCAATAATTATGCAGTTTGCCTTCAATTGAAAATGTCATGTATTCTTTTTTATGTTGATTTTTTTTATATATTTATATATTTACTTTCAATTTTTTTTTAAATATATATATACCATTCATTTCACATAAATTAACTAGTTAAAAATGTTTTATGTATTATATTTTGTGTAAATCGACATCAATAGAATACACCAACTTTTTCCTACATTTTTAATATATTAATTAATTTCTATTTACTCTAATATTCAGGTATGATAAAGTTATAACATTAAGTTCAAGCATCTATACCGCGCTAACATTATATACATCTGACATAATAACAAAAAATATGATTTACGCCCCAATGGGGTAGCTGAGTTGGTTGAGTATGGAATTCTTGTGACCAAAGGTCATGAGTTCGAGTCCCTCTACATACGATTTCTTGGTTGAGCCTGTCACTTTGTGTGGTTTACCTTCTGGCGTTGGTTTGCAGGCTATCGCTTCAGACTGAGGGTTTACCCTGTGCGCACTCATTGCACTCTGAGTAGCGGCTGCGGGTTCACTCCGAAAAAAAAAATATGATTTAGCAACTCAACTATAATATTCATATTAATTTTTATTTACCATAATATTCACATATAATAATTTTTTAGGGGTGATACTGTTGCAGAAAATTCGAGCAACTCCTAGAAGAGACATATAGTCAGCTGGATTACTCAACTAGAAGTGTGTGCCTCTGCACATCAGCATCGAGCTCCCTTCCCAATAATTTGTTTTGAAGATGATGATATGAGAAATGTGGCAGGCCCACATGAAGATTCACTGGTAATTGCAACAGGGATAGCCGGTGATCAAGTGCAAAGAGTTCTAAGTGACACAGAAAGTTCCACCAACATATTGATCATGAGCACTTATAAGAAATTATTGACCCTCTTGTTATTCGAAAGTCTGATCAAAATATTGTTGGATTCACAGGGGCGACTGTTGAAGTTATTGGAGAATTTAAAAGTATGGTTGAACTAGGTCGGGGACCATTTATAAAAGAAGTTAAAATTTTGTTTATCATAGTAGATGCTCCTACATCTTAGAAAGATATCTTTGGGGGGCATGGTTATAAAAAATGCATGCTTTTATCTTTACAGTTCATCAGTGTTTAAAGTATGTGTGGGGAACAATGTGAAGACAATTAGAAGGAGTAAAAAAATTGCTAGAGAATGTTATCGAATTGTTTTCTCGTCCAAGCAAGTTCGGGGGAATGAATCATAGAAAGCATAACAGCTAGCGGGGACTTCCTCGGAGCCAACTCCTTTTGATGACCCAAGAGATTCCCATGGTCTTTTTGTTCTTGATAAAATTATGAAGATCATGTATATCTAGATGGTAAAGTGTTAAAGATTAGAACAAAGTTATCTCTAAATTTGAGGTAAATTTTGATTGATTGTTTATCCTCAAAATTAGATATGTTTGCCTGGTGTTCCGAAGATGTAACTGGAGTCCCCCATAAATTATTTGTCATAATACATAAAATGAGACATTTCTCCCATGAGAAATCTGAGGTAATAGTGGTAGAATAGAGTGTCTCTCCAGAGTATGGCATATTTGAGAATCACAATATCCTTTATGGGCAAAAAACCTAGAATTGGTCAAAAAGAAAAACGGTGAATGAAGAATGTGTGTAGATTTCACAGACTTAAAAAAGACTTATCCAAAAGATCATTTACATGTCCCACAGATAGACCATCTGGTAGATTCTACATCAAGAAACTGGTTGCTTTCTTTTATGGATGATTATGCATGATATAATCAAATCCAAAGGATTCAAGGGATGAAGCAGATACTTCGTTTATTACTGGAAGGGGTTTGCACTGTTATAGAGTAATATCATTTGGGGTAAAGAATGCATGGGAAACTTATCAGCGTCTAGTGAATAAAACTTAATGAGTCACAAATTGGGCGAAATATTTAAGTCTATATCGATGATATGCTGGTAAAACATTCTAAAGATGAGGATTATTTTGAGGATCTAAAGGAAACTTTTATTAACTTAAAAATGGTGAACTTAAAATTAAACCCAGGAAAATGCACATTTGGGGTTCGATCAGGAAAGTTTCTCGAATATATAGTAATTGAAAAAAGGATTGAAACCGACCCAGAATAGTTAAAAGTTTTAACATCTACGACTCATCCTAGAAATATAAAAGAAGTTCAAATATTAATAGGCACGTTGGCAGCGCTGGATAGATTTATATTTTGCTCTTCGATAAATGTGATCATTTTTCAATTATTAAGAAATGCAAGTTATTTCAACTGGACAAAATAATTTTTGGAGGCTCTCTATCGGATTAAATAATATCTTTCTTCACCAGAAATCCTCACAAAGCCTTTTTTGGGGGAAATATTATTTGTTTATATAGTATTCTCACATGGTGTGAGTGTTGTGTTAGTCTGAGAAGAAGATAATGTTCCAAAACCAGTGTAATACATCATCAAAATTTTATTCGATACAAAAAATGGTATTTAAAGTTGGAAAAATTGGCTCTTACATTAGTAATTGCTGCTCGAAAAACAAGGCCATATTTTCAAGCTCCTTCTATCGTGGTACAAACGTCTTTTCCATTAAATGAACTAGGAGATTTTAATTTTGAGTTTGAACCTATAAATGAAATCAAAGCACAAGCCTTAACAGATTTCTTAGTAGAGCTTCATTATGAGCGGCCGGATATGGACACTGATGAAGATAATTTTGAAGCAAAATGGGTAATCCGAACAGATTGAGGCTCAAACATATGAGGAAGTGGGGATAGGTTATTACTGGTTTCTCCAAAGGGAGTAGAAATGTATCAGGCTATCCGTTTTGGCTTTAAAGTAACAAATAGTGAAGCAGAGTACGAGGCAACTCTCGCAGGATTAAGGCTTGCACAAATCTGTGGGGCTAAAAAATTTAAGTTTGTTAGTGATTCACAGCTCCTTGTTAATCATGCATCTGGACAATCCAAAGCTCGTAAAGATCATCTAGTAAAATATTTAAAAGAGCTAAAATATTTATCTTTAGTCTTCAAAAAATCAGTTACGAGCATGTCCGAAAGGAAGAATTCTGTAGCAGATTCCTTAGCAACCGCTTTGTATTCGGAGACGTATCCATCGATTATAACACAGAAAAGCCCATCGATTGTTAAAAATTTGGAGAATTAAATTGGAATGATAGATGAAGACCCTCAAATATATGTTTGTGAAGAGGAAGATTGGAGACTAGACATCATCATGTTTTTGGTAAATGATGAAATACAAGTTGATAAGTCATTGTCTTAAAAAAGTACGTTTCAAATCTCATGGATATATGATCCTTGGAGGCATCTTATACAAAAAATATTTCAATAGACCTTTGCTTCGATGGTTAAGCAAGAATGAATCACAAATGATATTATCAAAATTTCATGATGGAGAAAGGCTTGTGCATTGTGGGTACAAGGCTCTAATAAGAAGAGTGTTTTTGGCCGGATACTACTAGCCTACGATCTCTTCCGATGTGAAAAAGTTGGTTAAAAGATGTGATACCTGTCAAAGGTTCGCTAATATAATTCATAAGCCAGGAGGTCCCCTCAAAAGTATATCAGAGCCATTAACAGGAACAAAAACCAAAGATGTAATCAGATTTATGACTTCGAATATTTTTTTTCCGTTTTGGGGTTCCCATGAAAATCACTACAGATAATGAGCCTCAATTTGATAACAAAAATTTGAATAACTTTTTTTTAATTCTTGAGGGATACATCAGTGTTTTTCAGCTCCTTTTCACCCACAAGAAAATGGGAAAGTAGAAGTCACCAACCAGATAATTCTTGATAGGCTAAAGAAAAACTTGGAAGGGAAGGCAGGAAGGTGGCCTGATTATCTGCAAGAAGTTCTTTAGCATACCGAATAATTTCTCATACAGTAACATCAGAATCCTCATTTGCATTGGTATATGGGATGGATGCAGTTGTACTATCCAAAGGAGTTTTTTCGTCTTATCAAATTATGACATATTCCGAAGAGCTTAATGATGCAAATAGAGCAATGGAGCTAGACTTAATTGAAGAAGAAAAAAAGGTGAGCGCAAATAAATTTAATGCATTATCAAACACTGATGAGAAGTATATTTGCTTCCACGGTTAAACGAAGGGAATTTAAAGTGGGCGATCAAGTGTTAAGATATTGTTTATTTCATACCAAAGAAAAGCACCTCGGAAAGTTATGTCCCAATTGGGAATGGCCATATTAGATAACAGAGAAAGTGAAGCCTGGAAAATATTGGATTAAAGATAAAGAAGGAAGAAATCTTAAGCACCCTTGGAATATAAAACATCTTAAATTATATTTAGAGTGAATATATATATATTTGTGTAAAGTATCGGTGGCATACTCTTTCCTATCCTGATAGGCACACGAAGGTTTAACGAGGTGCCTTATTGTCCGATTTATATATATACAAGTTTTTGCCTTAAAACTCTACAATTTTGGACCTGGACGGTCTTCCAACAAAAAGTTGGTCTACTACTATAAAATTTTGGACCCACAGAGTCTTTTAACAAAAATTCGGTCTACAACCATTAAAATTTGGACCCACGACATCTTCCAACAAAAGTTGGTCTTAAACTATTAAATTTTGGACCTACAAGGTTTTCCAACGAAATTTGGTCTTTATTCAAAGCAATGATGAAGTATAGTTAAAAATTAATACTATATAAAATTATGAAAACTTTTATAGACTTGCCTTGAAAATTATGAAGACTTTTATAAAAAATGCCTTGAAGATTTTGAGGACTTTAACAAAACTGTCTCGAAAATTATGAGGAGTTTTACAAAAAAAATGCCTCAAAGATTTTGAGGACTTTAACAAAACTGCCTCGAAAATTATGAAGACTTTTACAAAAAAATACCTCGAAGATTTGAAGAAATTTTACAATTTTCTTACTCAGAAGAATCGCTGTCATTAGATTCTGAATCCTCACTATCAGTTAATGATATCTCAGGTGGATAAAATTCGATCGGGTCGTGTTCCCAAAAGCTACCCAAGTTCAGATTTGGGTATCGTTCATATTTTTTTGAATCACATAGATCTAACAGTTGCGTCCCTCGCATTTAGGTTGTTTACACACTTAGCAGTATAAGCTTCAACAACATCGTCATTTTCCTTTTTACCTTAAGCGAAGACAATTTGTTTCTCTTTACGACCCTTTCAAAATCCTTGAAGCACTTGTTGAAAACAACTGTGGCTTGATCATTTCCCTCCTTGTAAGCTGAGATAATCTTGTCCTTAGTGGCATTATACCCTGCGTAATTCTCTCTTTATTTTTGACAATATTTTTTGAGGACCATGACATAATTCTCAGATGCAACCAATTTTTCTAGGAGTGCATCGACTTGTTTTTCTAGGGTTGAGTATTCTTGTTGGAGCTCCTCGATTTTTGATTTGGATGATGAGGCTTCAGATTTGTAATAACTTTTATGATTCTTCAAATGTTACATCTTTTTCCCCATGGTAACTGATGAATGAAGCAACTTGCGAAGCTGAAGAGAAAATTAGTTTTCTCGAGAAATCTCAAATGAGCTTTCTGATGAACCAACCTCAAAGGGAACTAAAGTGGAAGAGGCAGATTTTTTAATATTATCCTGAGGGCTTTGAATGGTCACATCCATTGGTGGAAGTTGGGAAGAATCATAATCAATAATTACCTTTTCCGGGGAAGATTTGGTATTCTCAACTTCTCTATGTTTTGGGGAACCAACAGCCTCAAAAGTTTATGAGATTTCCTCCAAAATGCCCTTTAGTTTTCGCTGACACTTCTTCTTAGGAGGAATCTGAGTAGGAAGTTTCTTGTTAGTTGGGGCAGAAGGCTTCTTGTACACTTCAAGTTTATGAGCCTTCAAATATTTTACTATCTTTTCTTCCTCGTGCGTCAAGGCGTTAGAGGCCTCATCTTTTTCCGAGGAGTTATCTGAATCCTCATCCAACTGACTCTTAGCCCTATCTCTTGTTGGAAGAAAAACCATCACATATTTTACTTCCAACCAATCTAACACATCTTGTTGGAAAAAATGAACCATTAGCTCTTTCAATGATAAATGGATTTAATCTCCACAACCGAATTTTTGCCAGATTTGTTGGGGTAAACAGAGCCAAAATTTGTTAAACCAGGCAGTCTTGGACAATAACTTTAATTCGGTGAAGACATAATTTGCATGAGGTACGAAGTCAGCATAAGGTTTGGAGATACTAGTTAATAAAAGAAGACATACCTAGACAAGTGATAGCTTGGGGGATTGTCAGCAGTAGCCTCAGATCCTGTCTCTTAAATCCATGAGATAAAAAGGAAGTGCTACTTCTATTTTTTGTCTCCCTCGAGTCAATCTTTAACTACCTTTTTGTCACGTCTGAAGGTCAGTGAGTAAAATGGGGAGTAAGGGTTCTTTACTAAACCAGAAAGGCCAACCAATTCTTCTAAAGAAAAATCACCCCCGAAATTCTAGAGGCCATGATACAGGCCATAAGAGTGAACCACATGTTAGGTCCAGCCTAAGTGGGACAAAGATCGACCATCAAAAAATACTCCACGAAAAAAGGGTCCAGAGGATAACGTAAGCACCAATTCATCAGCTTTGTGTACACAATCAACTCATTGTCTCTGACACCTAGTGGGGTCTCTCTGGTTGTTGGGAAACAAATGGAAACTGAAGAAGAAATTCCCCGTCAAACTCTTAGTTTAACCTCTTCGAATGTGTCATAGTATTTATACTGAACTTTATGCAAAGCCAACCGGTTTTTGTTATCAATGACTTTAAGTTTATTCCCCACTAAAGCATTGATCTCCGGGGAAAGCAGAACATCTTCTTTTGACGTATATTTTTTCTTTGGAGGGGAATTCTTTTCTTCAATTGGAGATGCATCAGCGTCAATCTCTTTATCAGGAAGGCTTGCAGCAGTAATCTTCTCTTCAATATCTTGAAAAGTGGTAGTAGTTGGATTCTCCTCGGAAAACTAGATTAGATTTCCATCGAAAGTTATCATTGGTGGGGGAAAAGCATTTTCATTGGTGGTGTTAGAAGAAGTCATGACGTTACAAGCGTGAAAAATTTGAGAAAACTTTTGGTATGAATATCAAAATAATAAACAAAATTCGAAGGCCTTTACCATGAACAAACAAATTAAAGCCCAAAGAAAATTCGAGTGGAGTGTTTCAGATACAAATTTAAGAAAAAAATCTAATTTTTCGAAAATTCGAAGAAGATTCATGTACTTAAAACTTCAAGGAATATTTTTTGAGCCAAAAAGTTGCATAAGCTTTCTAGTCGCGAAACGGTCAACAAAATTCGACGAGGATCACGTGGTGAAATTCGTCGAGGATCAACAAGTGAAACCGACGAGAAGATAGTCGAGGAAGCGTTTCCCACTTGACAAGTTAACAGTTAAAGCACTATATAATTCGATGAAGACGAAAATGATCATACAACAGTCCTTGTTCAAACATTTTCAGAAGGACTGGGGGGCTACTGATGAGGGAAGAATAAATCAACAAGAAGATATTAGAAATTTAGCGGTCTAATTTGTTAATAAAGAAAGTCTCTTAGGATAAATTGATAATTATATAATGTGAAATGACTAATTTACAACAAACAATAAACTTTTGGACATGACCACAATTAGTGAATTGTTAGACACATGGGGCCTAATAAATGTACTATAAAAGCACCAAACCCCTTTTTGGGGAAATGGTGGTTGATTAATGATTATATAATTATTATTTTCTACTTTCTCTCTCTAAATAGTTGGCCTTCTCTCTCTCTCTAAAATATTTACTAAGTAATTTGAATCACGATTTAAGTCTTCAAAACATTGTTTTACTCTAAAATCTCTTCCAAATATTTTGGGAACTATCTAGTCTAATAAAAAACAACAAATTATGGTCATTTTGCTTGATTCAAACTACATAGCTGGCAAAATGACAACCAAAATTTTGTATTCTTAACTAATAATATTTCAAAAAAATGGTTTATAAAAGTTTATGTATTGAATTGGAACAAACACACGAAAAATAGTGACATTTATATAAGATAAAAATACCAAAACTAATGCCCATTGGTATATAAAAAATGTACCCAAATATTAGAGATTATAATAATATTCTGCGTATATATGATATCCCAAATTAGCGGAGATGTCATCCTAAATTAGTATAGATACTTCATGTATAAATTCAGAATTATGAACTTATGATTGTTTACTAGAGCTCTGTATATATACTTGTGATACTTATGGAATCAATATAAATTAAAATTTGTTCTTTCTCCAATTTCATCTTGGTAACAGAGTAGTGATCTTTTCACAATGCTCGTTTCCTTTATATTATGGAAAATAATATTTATATTATTGGAGGACTAAAGAAGGTGGCGTTTTCTTCATATAATATTATTTATGGCGATGCCAATGTCTCTTAAAATTTTACTTTAAAATTCAACTACCTTATGTGGTCAATGGAGATTATCATTTATCTTGGTGGTAGGTTAAAGTTGGGATTCATTTAGTGTACTACCAAATATCATGAAACTTATTCCGTGAAATATGAGATGTGACTGTCAAAATACCAACAAATTATGTTATGGATTATTAACTTGATGAAGCATGATCTTGTTGAGATTTTTAAATATTTAGAGTCTTATATGGACCTATGGAATGTTATCCATGAAATATATGGAATCCAAAATAATTATGGCATGATTCTGTAAATTCAAAAACAAATTTCAAGCTTTTATTTATATAGGAAGTTATTCAAACGTTTCCTCGAAAATTTGAAGAGTTTGTGGAGGGAGTTGGAGATTTATATAGCTCGTATTATTGATGTGGCTATTGTATGAAAATGAACATAAAAGATAATATTTTTTAGTTTTGGCTAGTCTTAATACTAATTTTAAAGATCTAAAGAGTCATATTCAAAATATTGACTTACAATCCTTCAAAGATGTTTACGAAAATACACCAAAACTCATGCCATGTAGTGTTAATCTCAATCCTCATTATGTTCGAATATATATTATTTACTCACTCTCTGCGTAAAAAACTTACAAATGAAAAAACATTGACTTTACATGTCAACATTGCCATAATATTATACAGTTTGTTGATCGTTACAGAAATTCTTCACCCATAACTGAAACCCAAATTTTCCAAAGATCAAAAGGTCAAAGAAAACCAAAATTGAATCTTTAATCATAAGACTCATTTGGTTACACACTCCATTAACAGTTTCTTCCAATCCTACATATTTAGTTAGCTATTTAACAATTTATTTACAAGACATGCATGTTTAGAGGGTTTTCTATGAAGAAGTTATTGATAATGAACAAAATCAACTAATCACACTTCTCAGTCGTTTTGTTGATGCAAATTCTAACCTAGCCAAGGTAGTCATATTATTTTTTACCACATTAAAGATGGATAGTTTACATGATATATGGGTTAAATATGCTGCCATGAATTTTATGTCAAATACATTTAGTCATTTTTACGATATTCATTCATTTTATACCTTTTCATTTGTGTATGTAGCAAATGAGAAAGTTGTTATTGTAAATGATAAGGATAAATTAAGGTTGTTTCAGATACTATAGAGTCTGATGTTATTTATGTTTCTTATTTTCCATTTGAGTTACTTTATGTTTGCAAACTAACATCATCTGTCAATTGTGAAGTTATATTTACTTCTTACAAAATTATCTTTTATGACCTCTTTACCAAGGCGTTTTCTTCATATAATATTATTTATGGCGATGCCAATGTCTCTTAAAATTTTACTTTAAAATTCAACTACCTTATGTGGTCAATGGAGATTATCATTTATCTTGGTGGTAGGTTAAAGTTGGGATTCATTTTGTGTACTACCAAATATCATGAAACTTATTCCGTGAAGTATGAGATGTGACTGTCAAAATACCAACAAATTATGTTATGGATTATTAACTTGATGAAGCATGATCTTGTTGAGATTTTTAAATATTTAGAGTCTTATATGGACCTATGGAATGTTATCCATGAAATATATGGAATCCAAAATAATTATGGCATGATTCTGTAAATTCAAAAAGAAATTCCAAGCTTTTATTTATATAGGAAGTTATTCAAAAGTTTCCTCAAAAATTTGAAGAGTTTGTGGAGGGAGTTGGAGATTTATATAGCTCGTATTATTGATGTGGCTATTGTATGAACATGAACATAAAAGATAATATTTTTTAGTTTTGGCTAGTCTTAATACTAATTTTAAAGATCTAAAGAGTCATATTCAAAATATTGACTTACAATCCTTCAAAGATGTTTACGAAAATACACCAAAAACTCATGCCATGTAGTGTTAATCTCAATCCTCATTATGTTCGAATGTATATTATTTACTCACTCTCTGCATAAAAAACTTACAAATGAAAAAACATTGACTTTACATGTCAACATTGCCATAATAATATACAGTTTGTTGATCGTTACTGAAATTCTTCACCCATAACTGAAACCCAAATTTTCCAAAGATCAAAAGGTCAAAGAAAACCAAAATTGAATCTTTAATCATAAGACTCATTTGGTTACACACTCCATTAACAGTTTCTTCCAATCCTACATATTTAGTTAGCTATTGAACAATTTATTTACAAGACATGCATGTTTAGAGGGTTTTCTATGAAGAAGTTATTGATAACGAAAAAATCAACTAATCACACTTCTCAGTCGTTTTGTTGATGCAAATTCTAACCTAGCCAAGGTAGTCATATTATTTTTTACCACATTAAAGATGGATAGTTTACATGATATATGGGTTAAATATGCTGCCATGAATTTTATGTCAAATACATTTAGTCATTTTTACGATATTCATTCATTTTATACCTTTTCATTTGTGTATGTAGCAAATGAGAAAGTTGTTATTGTAAATGATAAGGATAAATTAAGGTTGTTTCAGATACTATAGAGTCTGATGTTATTTATGTTTCTTATTTTCCATTTGAGTTACTTTATGTTTGCAAACTAACATCATCTGTCAATTGTGAAGTTATATTTACTTCTTACAAAATTATCTTTTATGACCTCTTTACCAAGGCGTTTTCTTCATATAATATTATTTATGGCGATGCCAATGTCTTTTAAAATTTTACTTTAAAATTCAACTACCTTATGTGGTCAATGGAGATTATCATTTATCTTGGTGGTAGGTTAAAGTTGGGATTCATTTTGTGTACTACCAAATATCATGAAACTTATTCCGTGAAGTATGAGATGTGACTGTCAAAATACCAACAAATTATGTTATGGATTATTAACTTGATGAAGCATGATCTTGTTGAGATTTTTAAATATTTAGAGTCTTATATGGACCTATGGAATGTTATCCATGAAATATATGGAATCCAAAATAATTATGGCATGATTCTGTAAATTCAAAAAGAAATTTCAAGCTTTTATTTATATAGGAAGTTATTCAAAAGTTTCCTCGAAAATTTGAAGAGTTTGTGGAGGGAGTTGGAGATTTATATAGCTCGTATTATTGATGTGGCTATTGTATGAAAATGAACATAAAAGATAATATTTTTTAGTTTTGGCTAGTCTTAATACTAATTTTAAAGATCTAAAGAGTCATATTCAAAATATTGACTTACAATCCTTCAAAGATGTTTACGAAAATACACCAAAACTCATGCCATGTAGTGTTAATCTCAATCCTCATTATGTTCGAATATATATTATTTACTCACTCTCTGCGTAAAAAACTTACAAATGAAAAAACATTGACTTTACATGTCAACATTGCCATAATAATATACAGTTTGTTGATCGTTACTGAAATTCTTCACCCATAACTGAAACCCAAATTTTCCAAAGATCAAAAGGTCAAAGAAAACCAAAATTGAATCTTTAATCATAAGACTCATTTGGTTACACACTCCATTAACAGTTTCTTCCAATCCTACATATTTAGTTAGCTATTTAACAATTTATTTACAAGACATGCATGTTTAGAGGGTTTTCTATGAAGAAGTTATTGATAATGAAAAAATCAACTAATCACACTTCTCAGTCGTTTTGTTGATGCAAATTCTAACCTAGCCAAGGTAGTCATATTATTTTTTACCACATTAAAGATGGATAGTTTACATGATATATGGGTTACATATGCTGCCATGAATTTTATGTCAAATAAATTAAGTTATTTTTACGATATTCATTCATTTTATACCTTTTCATTTGTGTATGTAGCAAATGAGAAAGTTGTTATTGTAAATGATAAGGATAAATTAAGGTTGTTTCAGATACTATAGAGTCTGATGTTATTTATATTTCTTATTTTCCATTTGAGTTACTTTATGTTTGCAAACTAACATCATCTGTCAATTGTGAAGTTATATTTACTTCTTACAAAATTATCTTTTATGACCTCTTTACCAAGGTGATGTTTGGTGATGTTTGGTGAAGGATTTCATCTATATGGACTATACTATTATCCCTTAGTTCTTCGGTTACCAATAGATTTCATAATGTTACTTCTCCAATCATTGAGCACCTTTTGTGACATCGTCATCTCATAAATCCTTTGAATTATGTTCTTAGAAAAGAAACCAGGTTCCACCAAAAATAAATCTTAATTGTGATATCTATAATTTGAAAGTATTTTAGGCTTCTATTTAATTCATCTTTGTTTTGTATTTCTCAACAATTTGAAATTGTAAATTCAAATGTTTGGAGAATTTTTTTTTCATATTCTTTAAATGAATTTAAATATTTTGTAACATTTATTGATTATTATATAGAGTTGCTTATGTGTAATTATTGAAATAAAAAAAGTGAAGTATTTGATTTTTATGAAGATTTTGATATGATGGTTACTATCTGATTTTGAGCTCATATTAAAATTCTTCGATCTAGTAATGTATGTACCATGATATAAAAACTATCTAATTTCTAATGACATATTGCATCAAACTAGTTATATTAGTACATATTAACAAAATGGGATTTCCAATCATAACAAATATTATATTTTAAGAAAACTCGAGCCATAATGGTTTAGATGAATATCTTAAAACATTTTTGGTTTTATGGTGTCCTTACTGTAACTTATCTTGTGAATCATGTACCCAACTGAGTGTTGGATTTTAAATATCATCTCGAAGTATTGTATGACAAAACACTTCATTTGTTGCATCTCAATTTTATTTTATTGGTTGATTTGTTGCGTTTCAATTTGTTTTTGTACATAATTTAACTAATCACGATGAAAAGATTTATCTTTGAGTTGCTAAGTTCGTATTCATTGGTTATTCTCAAACATAAAATGGGTAAAAATGTTACGACTCTATCTTCAAGAAATTATATGTGACTAAAGATGTCTACTTTGTTGAACAAATTCTATATTATGTTATATTTAATTAGCGGAGAAGTTATTTGAGTTATTTTGCTTTCCTTATACTCAATATTTAACTTATAGCCAAACTATCTTAACTCAAGATACCACTAAACATTGTGTTGATCAATTGGATAACATTGGTGCTTCGTCTAATGAAGATATTATTGAATCACTCGAGCAAGAATTTTTCCATGCACAACATGAACCAATATCTTGAGATATAATATTTCATGAATGTTTCACCCTCAAACAAAATTACAAATTATGTTTCTCATATAGTCCTCCACCTAATCCTTAATTATTGCCATATCAACAATTATCATTTTTATATATAATCTTCATTATAACTATATCAAAAGTTCCCAACTCAAATTATTTTCAAGAAGCCAAATTTAAGGATGTTTTGCAAAAAACTTATGCATGCAAAATTAACTCCTTTTGTCGAGTTGTACTATAACGCCTCTTCTTCTGGAAAAATATGTAGTTGGTAGTCGTCAGATATTTAAAACAAAATTAAATTATGATGGTTCTCTTAACATGCATAAAGTACACCTTGTTGCTTAAGGTTCACTCAGAAGTTTGGTGTTTATTACAATGAGACACTTTCTCCAGTTGCTAAGAGGGCCATGGTGTGAGTTTTTTTATATTTCATTCTCAATAACGAGTGCTCTTCATTTCATATAGACGTAAGAAATACATTCTTGCATGGTAATATTGAGAAAGAAATATTTACGAAGCTTTCTTTTGGGCATCCTCAAAGTAAAAAACCCAATTATGTATGTCGATTCCATGAATCGGTTTATTTTTTAAAACAAAGTCCTCGTGCATGACATGCTAAGTTGGGAATCACTCTTGAAGATTTTGGATTTAACATAAAATGAGTTGATTATCCAGTTAATAAGCTTGTAATATTTATATATGTGGATAATTTTTATTATTACCAATAACAACACTTATTTTATAGTTTAATTAAAAAAAAACTTCAACACCAATTTCATATCATGGATATTGGCTTATTGAAACAAAATTTGGGATTAAAATTACAGTTTCTAGCAAAGAGATATTTCTTAAACAACGTATATATTGTATATTTTCTTCAACATGCTGTGATGTTACCCACCAAACCCACTTATACTTCACTTGATAGAAAATTTAGGATTGATTATACCGGAAAAAGACTTGACTCACATAGTTATTTTCATAAGTACATGCCCTGATATTACGTTTGTAGTTAGTTTTTTAGTCAACATATGCACGCTCTAATCTTTCAACATCTAGGTATGGTAAAACGTATCATGCAATATTTGAAATGGGTAATTGGCCGTAGAATAATTATTGCACATAATGGTCACACTAATATGGTGAGATATATTGATTTTGATTGGGTTTGTAGAACACTTAATCTCCGTGTCACTACTAGTTATTATGTGTCTGTTGGCAGTAATCTGATGTTTTGAAAAAGTAAAAAAACAACACGTGGTCGTCTAATTTAGGGCTGAAGTTGAGTACCGCGTAATGACTTCTGCAACATATTAGTTACTATGGTTTCATAGTATATTTTACTAATCTAGGTTTTCCAAACATCATTCATATTTTTTTATGATAACCAGGTTGCAATGCACATCGCGTCTAATATCATGTTCCAAGAAATAACCACACATATTTTAGTGGATTGTGACTACATTTATAAATATGTTCAATTTAAATTAGTTGACATTTTATATGTGTGTTATAATGACCAACTTGCTGATGTGTTCACCAAAATATTATCTCCAGTTCATTTCAACATACTTTTGAGCAAGCTTAGATCTATAAATTTGTTGGATCCATCTTAATCGGGAGTATTAGAGCATATAATAAATTAGTGGAGATGTCAACCTAAATTGTGAAAAGATTGTCGTATAAACTTAGAATTATGAACTTAAGACTCTAAACTAAACACCCATAACCATATGCTAATTAAGTGATATATTCTTAGTATTATGATTGGAGTTCTCGGTATATATATAATACTTATAACATCAACGTAAAATAAAAATTTATTCTTTCTCCAATTTCGTCACTAGATTGATATAATGTTTTAATATATATTTTTACAACAATTATACTTCAAATTATTGTTATAATTTAGTTTGGAATCAAATAATTTGTAAACAATCATTTATAAAATATCTATAGTATGAGTTTTTATAACGGTTTCATATATCGTTTTTAATTATTAAAATTCATAAGTTAATAAAAATTAAAATTTCAGATAGATAAAAAGAGCCGATCGATGGATTTTAACTTTTAGAAAGTATAAAATATTAGATTATTAGCTATTTGAGAATTAAAATTAAAATGAGGCTAAAAATTAAAAAAACAAGAGTAAAATTATATTAAATATTTTTTATGTTATGAAGACATGATTTTTTGTTTTCAAGATTAAGTTGAAAGCATTTCTTTAAGTATCATTTGTGTCATTCTAATTTAAAAATATTAAAACTAACTTTAAAAAAAACAATTTTATTTTAGAAATCAAAATCTTGAACAAGGTTATTTTTAAAAACATTAAACTTGTTTTTAGTCTAAATCTACAACTTAAAAACAAATATGCATTTTTAAAAAATGAAAGAAAAAATGAATTGAAATGCTATGAAAGTGAAGGTAGGTTTTAAAATTATCACTTATATACATGTCGTACGACCCATTGTGTACCAATGGTATCGGTGAGGTAAAAACTCACCCAACAAGTTAAACTTTATATATAAAATATAAACAAGATCGGAGAGACAAACATGATATGAATTTGAAAAATACGTATATTTATTTCGTAAAGAAGATTATAATTACAATGTCTCTTTGTTTTCACCGTTAAATTTTCTCTCTAAGTTTCACCACTTCTCTATATGACTTATTTAATCCTTACATAATGGTCTTGATTTTGAGAGAGTCCTTAATAGAATCATTCGTATTGGTGCAAAAATTGTCTGGACTTTTGGGTGCTTTATCAGCGCAGTGCACATCCTTAGGGTTGCAATATCGTAGTTGTGAGATGGTTCATTTGCACGGTGTCAGAATTATCAATCATTACACTACATACTATTAATATTGTGAGTGATGTGGTTACTCGAATGTGGGGTGACCTGAGGCATATCTCGGACTTGACGAAGATGGAACTCTATGTATTGCAAAACCTAGGCTATGGCTTGACCAACGTTTCCAAGCCTTAGTTGCATACGATTGCGTGACATATCCTAGAGGGCTTGGCCATCGAGGCTAAACCATCTGGTTGCGCAACCATGAACGACTAGACCAAGGCTATGTCCTGGTAGTTTGTCCAAGCCACAATCGCGCATAAATGTGTGACCTGACCAAGGCGAATTGGTTATTAAGGCCAAACTATCCTCGATCAGGTCACATAACCATACGCAACCAGGAAAAGGTCATGGCTAGGTCATATGGCCAACCATTTATCGTGTATGGTTGCATAAACAGGTCGAGGTGGCTTGGCCACGATGGCCCAGCCTTCTAGTCGCGTAGTCGTACTCGACCAGATCAAGGCCATGGCTTGGCCACAATAGCCAAGCCTTGGTCGTGCATAGTTACATGACCTGGCCTAGGTGGGCTTGGTCATCATGGCCAATTCATCTGGTCGTTCAACCGCGTACAACCAAGATTTGGCCATGACTTAACCAAGTTAGTCAAACCTTGGTCGCACATGGTTGCGCGACCCGACCTTGGTATGATTGGTCTTTTGAGGCTAAGCCTTCTTGTCGGGTAATCATGTGTGACCATATTTTTACCATGGATTGGCCATTATGGCCAAGTCTTAGTTGTGCATGGATGCGTCTTTTGGCCGAGAGAGACCAAGTCATTGTCTAGTTCATTCTTACTTAATGGAAAGATACAAGGCTAGAGTTTTAAATGCTTACTTGATTTTATTTGTTCTCTACTTAGATGAAATTTATGTTTTATCAATGATATTTTATATTGTCTCGGTAACTCCCCTTACTTATTTATTTCTTACAAGTAATTAGAGTGTTTCGATCCCAATATCTCAAAGTTCAATGTTTTGGTGGCCCTTAACCTCCAAGTTGAGGTTTTGTTATGTCTAGGATTTTCTAAGCGGGAGGTTCTTGAGTGAGCTCACTTTAATTTGAAAGCAATTGTTTTCATTTTTGCTGACAGAGTGCTTCTTTAATGAGATCGAGTTAATGCTGAATTGAGGCTGATATGAAGCTAACCTGAGGTTGAGCTTTGTTGAGCAAGAAGATCCTAAATAAGATTGAGCTTAGGCTGAATGAGGCCCGACTGCTACCGAGCTAAGGCTGACCAAAGACAAAATGAGTCCAAGAGATGATAAAGGAAGTCGAGTTTGATGAGTCCAGATTCCGTTACCACTTCGGACAGGGTCAGTACGAACGGTGTCTACTTAACCGGACAGGGGCAGTTCGGACCCATCATCCACTTAAAAACTTAATCACTTCTTGACTAAGCTACCTGCTTTCCTACTAAGAGCTCATGGGTCCTTGAACTTGACCAGGGTCCATTAAACATGACCCGAAAGCCCATAAGGCCCAAATGTAAGGGTATAAATACCCAACCACCAACATTAAATGGGGGTAATGAAAATTAAATAGAACCAGGCTGCTTAATTCTCCCTCTACACTCTACCCAAATATTAAATACTCTGAAACTTCCTCATAGTTCTAAATAGAAATTACTAACTTACCCTCAAACGAAAATAAACCACACCAAATTGGCGACCATTGTGGGAGAGACGACGGTGCCTGAATCGAGCATTCGAAACCATTAGAAAAAATCAGTCTGAATGAATCCGGACGCCCCGGAAGTACCACCAACTTTGCTTGAAGTGGTGGGTGAAAATGATGAATATACCATCGAGGAGCGTGATAGATTAAAGGGTGAGATAGAAGCTCTAAGGGCAGAGAAGGCAAAAATGGGCATGAAAGAGAAATCAAAGGTATTAGTTTCTCATCATACCGACAACCCTAGAGAGCATGAGCCTTCGAAGACCCATGTGAGCTCCAAGAAGACTCATGCTAGCTCCAAATAGTCTCACCGGTCTAAGCCAGTAGAGAGTTCTGACTCAGACTTAGAATCTTCTGATAGCTCCTCAGACGAGGATGGTGTTGAAGAGTCCTTATCCTCCAGCAGTGATGAGGGTCGGTCTAAAAAGAAACAAAAACTGATAAAAAATATTCGAGAAAAAAGGATAAACATGGGAAATTAAAGAGGAATATAGGCAAAGGATCATCTCACAGCCGGAGGCATGTAGACCGAATGATGGTGGATCCTTTTGCCTTCCACGATGAACCAGGTATCTTTGCAACTCCCGATGATGATACTGTTTTCAGTCGTGGCCGGAATTGGAGACAATCTCCATTGTCTTCCAAGATTCTGTCCGGAAACCTCCCTAAGAGGTTCGATAGCACAAAAATGGAGAAATACGATGACAGTAAAGATCCGGACAACCACTTGGAACAATTAAAAAACTTTATGATGAATTTCTATGATGACGACAAGTTACTCTGTAGAGCATTCTCCTAATCCTTTACGGGGAGTGCTCTGAAGTGGTATAACAGCCTACCACAAGGCTGCATCAGGAATTTCGATACCTTTTGGGTGGCCTTTCGAAGGTAGTTTGTTGGGAGTAAGGAATTGAAAGGCAATGGGGACACAATAATCCATTGTGCCCAAGAACCAAACGAGTCACTGAAAGAATACATAAGTCGTTTTGTGAACACCAAAAACGGGTTTGCTGATTGCTTCGAGCAAGTAGCCATAGCATCTTTGAGGCGGGGCTTAAACCCTGGAAATTTAGCTGATTCGGTGACCAGAAAAAAAAGCAATGACTTGGGGAGGTCTACTGAATCAGGTCGGAAAGCAAATCAACGTTGATGAAACAAAGAAAACCAGGGTGCACAGGTAGGTAAGGTCTGCCCCGGTTGCACCAAACCCCAATCAGAATCAATCCGGGAATAAAGCAAGGGAGACCGGACAGGGACATAACAGAGCAAAAGCTCAGTCTCAACCAGCTGCGCCTGCCCAGAGTCAACAATTTAGAAATAAGAGAGGGCCTTGGGTTCAACCGGAGTGGTTTGCACAGTTAAAAAAGAGTGTGGCCACCATTTATGACAAAACAAAGGAAGAAGTACACTATAAGAGGTCGGCTGCACTACAATCTCCTAGAGAACAGTAATAATTCCTTCTTTCAGTATCATAATGATACTGGCCATACCACTGACGATTCTATCGCTTTAAAACAAGAAGTTCAGAACTTGATTGAAAGGGGAAAGCCGGGGGCATATGTCAAAAGAAGAGGAGGAAATAGGCCAGATAATGCTCATCGGGTTTGTCCAAGCAATGCTGCTCCGGAGGGAGCTATGGTTATAATCTAAAGGTTCGATGTAGAATCAGAGTACTTGGATCATGATCCAACTCGAAATAGAGTGGGTGTTATTGAGGAACGTTGAAAAACAGTCTCCGGGCTTATTAAGTTTTTCGAGTCACTCACAATTTTCGGAGGGGATACTATGATAGCTCCTACTGCTTCTTTGAGGAAGAGGCACGTTCATACTTTAGCCACCCAGCTGGAAGGAGGCATGACCTCTTATCAATCACAAATTCAATTTCCCTTCATTATTTTCGATGAGGATGACTTAAGGGATATAGCTGGCCCTCATAAAGATGCTGTTGTCATAGAAGTATCCATTGGGGGCAATGACATAAGACGAATCTTGGTGGATACTGGGAGTTCAGCCAATATCCTCTTTTTAACCTCTTACAAGAAAATGAAAAATCCAGCCGTAATTCAGCGTTCGGACAGATCAATTGTGGGTTTCACTAGAAGCTCAACAGATGTGATCGGGGAGTTCGAAGAAGAAGTTTTTCTGGGCAAGGGCCCTTTTAAGAAGATGGTTAGAATACTTTTTATTGTGGTGGATTGTCCCACTTGTTATAACGCTATTCTAGGGAGGTCTTGGCTCTCTAGGATGCATGCAGTGGCCTCCACAGTCCACCAATGTTTGAAATATGTTGTTCAAGGACAAGTGGGTGTTGTTTGGAGCAGTCAAAAGGTTGCAAGAGAATGTTATGCCACAACAATGGCTCCACGGACTTTGGGGGCAGTTCGTATAAATGAAGAATAGCAGTTTGAGGGGCTTTCTGGGGGTGAGGGTGAAATTGATGACCCTAGAGAGACCCCTGGAGTATTGATACCGGTTGAGGAAGTTGAAACACATTCTTTGGAAGAGGGAAAAAGTGCTAAGATAGGATCCAAAATGTCATCCGAACTGAAGATTAAAATGTTGAAGTTTCTAAAAGACCATCAACATGTTTTTGCTTGGTGCAATGCTGATGTTACTGGGGTTCCAGCAGATATTATATCACACTACTTATCCATTCGGAGAGACATAGCACCTGTGGTACAGAAGAGAAGGGCTTTTTCCAAGGAAAAGGCTAATGTTATTGTTCAAGAAGTTGACAGGCTCACTAAAATGGGGCATATAAAGGAGTCTCAGTATCCTTTATGGACAGCCAATCCGGTCTTGGTGAAAAATAAAAATGACAAGTGGCAAGTGACGTATGTGCATTGATTTCACAGATCTCAATAGGGCTTGTCCAAAAGATTTATACCCAGTTCCCCGGATTGATCAGCTGGTGGATTCCACTTCTGGAAATAAGCTACTGTCTTTCATGGATGCCTTCTCTTGGTACAACCAGATTCAAGTGGATCCGAAGGATCAGGAGCATACCACATTTGTCACTGATAGGGGTCTTCATTGTTACAAGGTAATGCCATTTGGGTTGAAAAATGTTGGGGCTACCTATCAGAGGTTAGTAAACAAAGCCTTTGCTAATCAGATTGGAAGGAATATGGAAGTATACATTGATGACATGATGGTGAAAAGTGTGGATGAACAACTACACTTGGTAGACCTCCAAGAAACTTTTGCTAACTTAGTAAAAGTAAATTTGAAACTAAATCCCGAAAAGTATGTGTTCGGTGTACAGTCCAGGAAATTCCTGGGTTATATAATAAGTGAGCAAGGGATACAACCCGATCCAGATCAGCTTAATGCTTTATTCCAAATGGAGCCTCCTCGAAATGTGAAAGAAGTGCAACGGTTGACTGGGAGGTTGGCTGCTTTAAATCGATTCATCTCAAGGTCTTCGGACATATGTGCCCTGTTTTTTCAAACTTTAAAGGGTGCAAAGGGATTTGACTGGACTTCACAGTATGATGAGGCCTTCAATGAGATTAAGAAACATCTGTCCTCCCCCAAGACTTTATTTAAACCTATTGATGGAGAAACATTCTTCATATACTTGGCAGGTTCAAGTTGTGCCATCAGTGTTGTATTGTAAAGAGAGGTGGATAATTACCCCCATCCGGTGTACTACATCAGCAAGAGCTTGATAGATGCAGAAAAACGCTATTTGAATCTTGAAAAATTAGCATTAGCCTTGGTAATTGCTGCAAGAAAGATGAGACCTTATTTTCAGGCTCATCTTATTATCGTCCGAACATCTTTTGCCTTGAAGAATGTTCTTCAAAAGACAGACATTTCAAGTAGAATGACTAAGTGGTCAGTAGAGTTGGGGGACTTCGATATTGATTTTGCTCCTCGAACAACAATCAAAGCCCAAGCTGTGGCTGATTTCTTAGTTGAATTCCACTCTAATAGGGATACAGAGCTAACAACTGAAATGAAAGATAAAAAGGTCTGGGTTGTCCGGACGGATGGTGGATCAAGTACTATGGGATATGGTGCAGGAGTGTGCTTAACTTCTCCATATGGTGACAAAATGTACCAGGCTATATGTTTTGCTTTTAGAGCTTCCAACAATGAGTCCGAATACGAAGCAGTCATAGCTGGTTTAAAGTTAGCTTATATTTGTGGGGCCAAAAGAGTCAAGCTGATGAGTGATTCCCAGCTTCTTATCCACCATTGCGCAAGGTCAATCTGAGGCAAAAAAAGGAGTAACTAGTGAAGTACCTACTTCTTCTTAAAAATGAGGCACTTAAGTTCAAAAGCATTGTTTATGAGCATATACCCCGAACAGAGAATGAACTAGCAGATCCATTGGCAACCATAACATACACTGAGTCATATCCTTGGATCCATGTGCTGGAGAGCCCTTCTATTCAACTTAATGTGGGTAAAGAGGAAGAAATTTTCGATGTACAGATAAAACAACCTCAAGATTGGATATTTTCTCTCCTGCAATATCTCTCTGATGGCATCTTGCCTCCGGATAAATCACTAGTAAGAAAGATGAAGCACAAGGCTCGTGGTTTTATCATACTAAGAGACGTTCTGTATAAAAAATCTTACAGTAAACCTCTTTTGCGTTGTTTGGGAGATAATGAGTCTCAGGTAGTCCTCTCCGAATTACATGATGGTGATGGATCAACTCACTGTGGATTCAGGGCTCTAACAAGGAGAGTTTTACTGGCTGGCTATTATTGGCCCTTTATAATGCAAGATGCTAAGGAGCTGGTGAGAAGGTGTGATCCATGACAAAGATATATCAATGAAATTCATGTCCCAGCCATCCCTTTAGAGTCAATTTCTGAACCTATACCTTTTGCTTGATGGGGGTTGGATTTGGTGGGACCTCTTCCTATGGCATCCGGAGGACGCAAAATGATAATTGTTGCTATTCATTATTTTTCGAAGTGAATTGAAGCAGCCCCACTGGCAGGAACAACATCAAAAGCTGTCATAAAATTCATTTTGTCTAATATCTGTTGCAGATTTGGTGTTCCACAGAAGATAACGACAGACAATGGGCCACAGTTCGACAACAAGGAAATGGAGAGTTTCTGTACCTCTAGGGGTATACGACATTGTTTCTCTTCACCTTTCCACCCACAAGCAAACGGTCAATTTGAGGTGGCTAACAAAACTATACTGTCGGGTTTGAAGAAAAATTTAGAAGGAGCTGCTGGAAAGTGGCCTATTTATTTACAAGAGGTTTTGTAGGCCTACCGGACTACTCCCGGGGCTGCAACATAAGAATCACCTTTTGCCTTGGTCTATGAGATGGATGCCATAGCTCCCATAGAGGCAACTATCCCTTCTTTTCAAATTCACAATTTCTCCGAACACGCTAACAAAGTGGCAATCAGGGGTCAGCTTGACCTAATAGAGGAGAGACGAGTTAAGGCTCACCTTAGAGCTGCACACTATCAGGGTTTGATGAGAAGCAGGTTTGCTTCTAGAATTAAAAGAAGAGATTTTCAGCCGGAGGACAAGGTATTAAGGAAGGTCTTCTTACACACTAAAGAGAAGCTGCTCGGCAAACTAGCCCCAACTTGGGAAGGATCTTATATGGTCATTGAAAGGCTTAAACCTGGAACATACTGGCTAAAAGACAAGGATGGAAGGGTTTTAAATCACCCGTGGAATATTGAACATCTTCGGATGTACTTAGAATAGAAGCAATGTAAATATTTACTTGTTTAAAAATCCATGTAAATATTTGGGGGCATACTCTTTCCTACCCTGGTGGCGCGGGGAGGTTTTAATGAGGTGTCCAGGCTATTTATAAAATTTGATGCCTTCTTAAAAAATTCGAAGTGTTCTTACTTTGTTTTTTGTCACACCATCTGGATTAAATTAAAGGAATGATGACTACTTAAACATTTGTCATCGGAGAATTTAAACACTCTCGCTTTATTTATGAAATAACTAAGGGCTATTTAAACACTAGCTACCAAAATTGAAACAAACTATGAAAGAATGCAAGAGTTGGGCAAAATGAAGATATTCATTGAAATAACCTAAGTGCCTTGGCCTTCCAAGGACTTTTAAATTTTCAGACGAAACAAAAGATTTATCCGGTCAAATGCCGGACACAATTACAAAAATGCATTGGCCTTCCAAGGACTTTAGTTCACATAACATAAAAAGTGAAAAGATAATTCATAATCTAAGACTGAGCCTTTGGAGATGGCTCAGCCTCACTGATCTTCTTCTTATTCTTGGGGTCATCCTTCTCTTCATGAGGGCCCTCCCTAGTGTTTTCTTCTTCGTCAGAGAAGGAATCACTGGAATAATCATGCAAGTCTCCATCAGCCATAGTGTGGAAGGGGAGGTCTTCGTACTCTACATGAAGCCACAAATCTCTCAGATTCATCTTCGGGAACTTCTCATGAAAGAGCATGACCATGTCTGACTTCACTTTGGCATACATTTGCTCTTGAGTGTCTATTACACTGTTGGCGTAAGCATCGATCTTGGCTTGAATTTTGGCCTTTTGCTCCCTTAGCAGATCTGCTTTCTCCTCTACAGCCTTGGACACTGTGTTCTCGAGCGCAATCTTGTCATTTGTCAAGTTATGGATGACTTGGTCATTGGCCTACGTTTCCTCTTTTGAAGAGGTGAGATCTTTCTCTAATCCGGACAGCTTCTCCCGGAGCTCTTTGATGGTATCCTCTAAAGTGGCAACCTTTGTGGTCCATCCCTCTTGGCTCTTCTTTAACTCCTCGTTTTCTTCCTTCAGAATGTCAGCATTTTGAGTGGCAGTGAGGAGATCGTTGGACAGTTTCTCCTTGTCAGATTTGAGATCTTTGATAATATCTGCCTGACCTCGAACTTCTTTCTCCAGAACAAGCACTAGCTGAACATTACTTAATATGGAGTGAGTTATAGTATCCCTTTCACTTGAAACAGTAAAAGTCTTACCATTAAAAGTAACGGTGTTCGAAGTGCTTGGAGGGAGGTAAGGCTCAACAAAGTCGTCTCTAGGAAGGTTTGCAAAATAGTCACCAAGACCATCAAGCCCGGTGATATCAACACCATCAATGCTCAGGTCTCCTCCTCCAACCTCGTCAGTTTGAAAGTCACCAGGGATCTCCTCTGCTCTTGTCGGATCAGTAGGGTCTATAGGGGAAAGAGGCTCTAGAGGCCGGAGAGAAAATTCATCACCCATGGAGGTCTTTTTCTTCTTAGCCTCCCTATCCTTGCTTTCTGCTCTCCGTTTTCGGTCTCTCTTAGGAACCCTTGGGGGTTTTGGGGATTTAGCCTCTTACCTAGCACTTTCATGCTCTACCACTTCTAGCAGAGCAGCATCAATTTGGCTTGGGGCTGGCCCCTCTAGGTTTGTTGGAGCAGTCTCCTCCACCTCGGCAGGGTTAGCCTCACATGCAGCCTTCTTACCTTTCCTTTTCTTGCCTTTCATTTTACTTGGGGCCTTGGCCCGGCCTGGCAAGTATAGTGACCCGTCCGGTTCGTGTGTTCTCTTGAGGACTACATCCAGAGGGGGTGGAGTGGTGAGTTCTTCCCAGGTCAAGTCCCTCCGGCCAGTAGTGTTCCAGAGGTGAGACCTTGAAAAATTGCCTCATGTAAAAGCATCATGAAACCGGTTCCCCCACTTTTCAGCAGCCCAAGTGCTGATCTTTGTACAAGTGGTCTGCCCGGCTTTTAGATAGTCATTGAATTCTTTGGGCAGTTCTGATAAGAAAAAAGACAAGACCAGTCAGGCAAATTCGATAAAAGTAAAAATAAAAATGTAAGGTAGGATCCTTACGATCACTTCTCCATCTGCTGGTGAGGAGACTTGGATTGACTCCAGCTTTAATTTTCCTCCCATTCTCCCAAGCGCCGCTTACAAACAGGTATTGAGTCCTCCAACTTCTCTCCGACTCAAGCAGATCATCCACTGCTTTATAATTATCACCCATGTTGAAGTGATAAAAGGGAATATGGTGGTTTCTGCAGAGACTGGCCACAGTTGCGAATTCCTCCATTGGTAAAGGAATCCCGGAGAGCCTGGAGGCCATGATGCAGGCCATAAGTGTGTACCAGCCATTGGGGCTCAGTTGACTAGGGCAGAGCTTGATGAGGTGGAAATACCTGACTATCTCCGGATCTAAGGGGAACCTTAAACCCCAGTTAAAAAGCTCAGTGAAGATGACTATTTCACTGAGTTTGCAGTCCATTGGGGTTTCGGGGTCTATGGGGATTCTTATCTTTACGTTCTCCGGAATCCCCCACTTCGTACGCATCCGGCCCAACTCAGTTGTATGGATGAAAGCATAGTTGATTTTTTGTAAGGAAAGAAGATATTTAACGTTTACCTTGTGGAAGCAAGGTCCCACTTTTCCTTTGAGAATTTCTGGTAATTCTGGATGCCTAAGGCATAGTTCTCTTTGCCCTTATCTATCTTAGCAGCAGCAGCATCAGAAGTTTGTCCGGAGGGTTCGGACTCGAATGGAGCCTCTTCAATGGAGTCCTCCAGTTTTCCTCCATTACCAAGGAGGGATTCTCAGTTTTTTTTGGGAGGGGGGAGTTTGAAGTTGGTTCAGTCAGGCCTCCGGAATGTTGAGCCTCAAGACTCTCCTGGACTCTGGCCTCCGGTTGGGGCTCTGATGAGACTTTTCTCTTCGGGGGCTTGAGCTAGTGGCCTCCGGTCCGGACAGTCTGTCTTTGGGAACTTTTATGGGTGCCTCTGACCATGTATTGCTTTCCTTGGTACTTGATTTTGAAGGGGTGCCTTTGGAAGCTTGCCCTTTAACCAGCCGACCTCTTCTTCGATCGACCAGTTTGTTGGGAGAAGTATCAGCATCTGACCCCATAGCTATGAATGGGGAAGGCTTTTTTAAGCTAGTAACTGCTGGCCCTGGTTCAACGATGGGTTCTGATTCTTGAACCGATGAACCTGAGACAATGGGAGAAAGGCTGGTCTGAAACAATCTCCTCGGTTTGACACCTTTTGTTGAAGAGGAACCCTGGTCAGGCTCAGTGTTTGAAGTTACAGGTTTTTCAATGGGGGAAGTAGGTAGGCCTGCTGCAATGCGCCTTTCCCTTTCAACTTTTTGTGCCTTTTCTAGTTCTGATAGATTGAGCCACCCGCCTCTGATTAAAGCGTTCCTAGTCGTGAACATTAACAACTAAAATGAAGAACTTGTGTTTGAGAGAGAAAGCTCTGAAAATTAGCAAAGTGAATGTGTAGATGATGATAAAACAGTAGAAAAGTGTTTAATTTATAGTAAACCCCAAAAAAGGTGTTTTGATTCCAAGGAGAATTCAAAGGGATTAGCAATGATTAAAAAACGGCGCTGATGTCACCTTCATTTAATGAAGAGGTTGCTTTTCAGAGAAGGTGGGAGCGAAAATCAAGGTGAAAAAACGGCTGAAGTGACGAACCAGAGAGAGACACGTGTCCCACGAACTCTGGCAAAAAAACCGTTTAGATTCAAAGAACCTTTTTCAGTTCGGATAAAACTATAACACCATTCGGAGGATCTGTCCGGATATAACTGTCATTAGACACATACTGTTTTTCAGGTTTTGACAAAGGTTTTTGAACAAACACCTAAAAAAGGGGCTATTGATGAGTCCGGATTCTGTTACCACTTCGGACAGGGTCAGTACGAATGGTGTCTACCTAACCAACAAGAGCAGTTCGGACCCATCATCCACTAGACTGTTCGAACGAGAACTAAAGTACTTAAAATCCTAATCACTTCTTGACTAAGCTACTTGCTCTCCTACTAAGAGCTCATGGGTCCTTGAACTTGACCATGGTCCATTAAACATGACCCGAAAGCCCATAAGGCCCAAATGTAAGGGTATAAATATCCAACCACCAACATTAAATGGGGGTAATGAAAATTAAATACAACCAGACTGCTTAATTCTCCCTTTACACTCTACCCAAATATTAAATACTCTCAAAATTCCTCACAGTTCTAAATAGAAATTACTAACTTACCCTCAGACGAAAATAAACCACACCAGAGTTGAGCTGGTTAAAATTATTATTATAATTTTATTTGTTAAACTAAGTGAAGGGCCCGTAAGTGAGCTTTTTTATTTAAAAAACCCTTTTCTCAACCTTTAGTCAACGAAAGGCTCCTCAGTTAGGCCAAGTTGAGGCTGAGCGAGGTCGATTTGACCTGATGCCACGTTAAAGTAGAATGAGGTTAAGATGATGTTGAATGAAGTCAAGTTGGGACCTTTTTTATTCTCCGTCTACATAAAATTTAAGAGGTCTCGAGTGATCTTCATTAAAATAAGATATATTTAATGACTCTTTTCGAATTTTCCGCCCATGATTATCTAACTATTCGACTCTTATTGCTATTATTTAGGAGAATTTACGTAAATACTTGATTAGTTTTTTCCTTTATGACGTCTGGTAGTTGCATATCATGGACGCATGCCCACTCCCTATAGCTTATCCTAAATCGTAACAAAAAAATATTCATGTTGTCCGTGGAGTAATAGTTCCTCTGCTCCCTTTGGAAGAGCTTGAGTAATCTTAATTTAGACTTCAAGAGTGTTGACTAGAGTGACCTAGATCAAGCTAACCATGAGGTGGTTTTTTAGTGGTCTTTCTTCTGTGTAAGTTTCCCCTTGCTCAATTGATTTATTGATTTATGTATCGAACAAGCTATCGATCTAGCTTATACCATACTGTTGGCCAGAAAATAGGTTGAGGTATAAACATTTATAAAAGTAGACGTTGTATCTGAGCTTTACCATAACAAAAAAATGAGTTGAACTTTCGTATTTTAAAATAAACGAGTTATATCAAGTGTGTAAAAGAATAGGTTATATTGAAATACCCCTTGAACTTTTAGATAAAAGAAAAGAGATAAAAATTATTCGGTGAATGCCCCTGCCTCGCACATCTTTCCATTGGCCAATATTCTGACTTGCAAGATCTGCGGTTTGTGAGAGTGGTGTTTAAACCATCATGCCAATTTACGTACGTCTATTATATCCTCCCATGGTAACCCGAGAATAGGCTGGTCCGGTTGAATATCATGTATCTCATAATCTTCTTCGTCTTCTTGCAATAGGGATGTGTCCGAATTCAAAGCTATACCGCTGCGACTAGTGGATGCACCTGTTACACTCGGTGTGATATATGCATCAACTTTTATCATGCGGTTTAGGATATATATCCTAGCTGTTTGTCATGGCGGTGAGACCATTGGTAGAAACATGGATAAATTTACAAGGCTTCTCCATTTGAGTATCAACTACTACTATGTCAAATTTATTAAATAACATTGTCTTAGGAGTTGGCCTACCTATAATTATTAGGTCCATCATATTCCTAATAAATGCATCATTTTTTTTGTACGACGTGAAGTCTCGATGAATACATATACTTCCCTGATACAAAAGATACTTTTGATCGAAACAATCAAATTGAAACTTAACGTGACATATTTAAAACAATAAAAATTGGTTAATACATAACAACATTGAAATTATACCACTGACATTAATATTTGAAACAACAACATTAAAAAAATTAGCTATAAACTTTAAAGTCCAAATTGATTATCTAGTATTCTTGTTAATATATATATATATATATATATATATATATATATATATATATATATATATATATATATATATATATATTTCTTTTAGACCAACTCAATATTCATGAAATAATCCATTGAAAACTTTTTTCGTCAAGCATACTTTTAATACATACAACTTTGAAGCTTCTTTCAATATAAAAACTTCACATGTCGAGCATACTTTCAACCAAACGTTCGTTTCATAGCATTGTTGTGTAAATACCTTATTATTATCATAGCTCTTTATACCAATCACCTAATTTTACAATTAGTTGCCGCCAAATTTTGTTTTGTTTCTTTTTTAGTATCATTACATTTCACTTCCATATAGGTGAATTGGACCAAATATCCCAACCTCAGAAGAAATTGCTTAATGAAAATATTATAGTTTTAAGCTCAAACTACTCAAGTTTCTCAGGCCAAATCGATCTTGCTTCAACCGCTCGAGTATGTATTATCTAAAATGTAAGATGGTATGTTGATCGGAGCATTGATTTTTTAAACGTTACCTAAATTGTATATTTAACGCAACAACAAAGACACAAACTATGAAAAATCAAAATCAACATCTTTTTTTTTTAAATTACATCCAAAACATAAATCTAATCCGTTTCTAAACAAATTGGTCCTAAGTTTTAATCATTTTTTCAAACAAATTTAACATAAATTTAAAAACTTATTTGTTTTTTTTTGTAATAACGTTATGAGAATGATTTATATAATAAACTGAAATAGTTAAAAAAGATTAATAATAATTTAAAAAATTAAATTGGACATTAATATTTTAAAATTGTTATAATACGACAAGAGGGAAATCGGGAGACTATTCTTTTATTTTATTATTTAAGAATAACAATAAATTTTATTTTAAAAAAATGATAATTCTTATTAAATAATAATATATTTTTGCCGATATATCTTTTATTTCTTTATAAAGTTACATATATAAATGTAAGTTTTTAATTTCATCCGTCTCTAATACATGCATCGGTAAAAGCAACACGATTTATGCAATTGATAAAGCATTTTAATAAGTCAATATAGCTTCAATATAGCTGATTAAGTATAGGGCTGGCGACGGTTCTCCAGATCCCAGGACCGTATCGGGATCGAATCGATAAGGATCGGATCGGATCGAGAATCGGATTGGATCTTAACGGTTCGGTTCGCGGTTTCATTATAAAAACTGAAAACCGATAAAGAATCGAAACAAAAAATCGGTTAGGAACCGAACCGATAAAATCGATAGAATCGATATGGAATCAAACCGATCAAACCGGTAAACTGATACGGAATCGAACCGATAGAATCGATAAACTATAGAACCGATAGAAAATCGGACCAATAAACCGTTAGAACCCATTATTTATTATCATTATTTTTTTTTTTTTTTATAAATTATAGTACCAAAATTAATAAAATTAACCAAATCAAAAGATTAACTTATAAACTTTAGTTTTTATATAATTTATTTCAATAAAAAAAATTAAAAATCAATTTTTAATTGGATTTATTTTATTTAAGTGAACCGAATCGGACCGATAACAACCGAAATCGGACGGAATCAAAACGGACCCGTACTGAATTTGGACCGAATCAAATTCGAACCGAACCGAATCAGTATTTCCGCTGGTTGGTTCAATGAGATCGCTCTTCATAAACCACACACAAACAAATAATAATAAAATTAATGAATGGACAACTACAATTGTTGCCAAAAAGAAAACACCTAATCTTCAATCAGAAAAAATCTTAGATAACTTGACAAACCAAATTAAGTATGCTACAGAAGTATAGTCACCGAGATTGAACAATACATTCAGACTCAGACGTTGTTTGGTGCCATTAAGCATTTTGGATTTTAGTTTATAAGCTTTTTTTTAATTTATTTATTCAAATGAAATTCCATTGATAGAAAAAAGATGCAGTCTCTTAAGAGTAATGTTAAGACAACTATGAATTTGAATCTACAAATAGTCTATATGTTGTTGATGATAAACTATAAAAATCTCGTTCTCATTGACCCTTTCAAATGCCTCCTTGAGATTCTCTTATTGGATCTGGTAGCTGCACTAACATCCTCAGCGCCATCCTTTCAAACGCATACTTATTAGGCGATTCAATCCTCTTCTACAGTCTTCACGTGCCAGTCCATATAATAGTGTCTACGTCCATCTGATGTGCTCAGCTGTATATCTTCATAGACCTGAAACTCCTTGCTTTATACCTGCAAACAAAACAAATACCATGGTCAGGTTAAAACCTGCCGTAAGGGGTTAGTAATTAATTAGAAATTCTAAAGTAGTCCAAATTCATGCTTTCTAGCAGAAGAATAGCATTGAGAGGGATAGGGCAGTTCAATCCATTGAATAAGCGGTCTTGCTTCTTTTCCAAAGCAAACTTAGCTATCCAATCCGCAAAAACATTTTCTTCCCTAAAAACATGTTTTAATATCATTTTAGATGAAAACAATTTCCTACAACATGTTAATACTTTATTTAAATACCATGGACACTTATTATAAGCTAGCATATTGAATAGTTGCAGTGAATCAGTTTCAATATCAATCACATATTATTATCATGACAGTGTTTTAAACCATATAATAAAGCTAATGTTTCAGCAACAATAGAAGAACTCTTGCCTATTAAAATGCCTTGACCCACAATTAACTCACCACTATGGTTCCTAATAATAAAAGCACCGCAAGATTCACCATTATGCAATGAAGAACCATCACAGTTGAGTTTAAGTCTATTGACCAAAAGGGGATGCCATTTAATGTAAATGCTGGATTTACTATCACCACTATGATTGTGACAAATAAACAACTAACCTCCTCTGGCTTGATCAGGCCCTTTGCTTCCGCATCAGTAATCATACTGTAACCAATCCTGTATAACAAAAATATCTCAATTATCAGGTAAATAAAATTAGTCCAAAAGACAACTATCATACTATCATTGCAATCATAAGTTTTGATCACTAAACTTCTTAAAATACCTGTCTTTGACACTAGAACATGGCTCCATCATCTCTAGTTTAGCAGCAATTCGACCAACGCAGCCATCAACCACATTATTAAGATAAACTAGTGGGGTATTACCAATTAGCTGCTCATAATTTCAAAATTAGTCCCAATAAAACAGCTCTATATACTGAGAAATAAGAACACTAGAAGCCCAAATGAGAAAGCAAATTACTTCGGTGACATCTTTGGCGATTCCTCGTCCCTCTGCAGCCATACTTGTAGATCACTGCAAATCATAACAGCAATTTAACTCTTAAGTATACACATAAAATTAGTGTTTTCTTTCTCGTTTTCACTCAATTTTTTAGGCAACCAACACTGCATAACCAAATCCATAGCAATTTACCCATTTACAAGACGGAAAAAAACAAATCATCATCAATCATGCAGACAAATATTACAATTTTTCATCCATTTCGATCTAATTTCTTTGTCGAATCGGGCAAAATGGAACAGTTTGTGACCAGAGAAAAAAAACTGGACGATGATCGTATCAGTTATCAAATCAAAAGAAATGTTAGATTCAGAGACTGTTACCTTGAGATTATTGGTGTCGAAGCCGGAGATTTTTTTTACTGAGCTTCTGCTTTTGTGCTGAATATATAAGATGACTCACACTTGCATCGGTACTAGACTACTAGTAGGTGGTTTATTATCCGAATCGAAATCAAATTAATTTATCAAATATAAAATTAGATTTTTTTTGGCTAAAAAAAACCTTTTTTTAATCAAAATAAGCTTTCATTCAGTAATAGCCGGCCTATAAATACGTTAGTTCGATTAGATATATTTATGGCCCAATACCATCAACTATCTAAAACAATCTCTCATTTTTAAAAAGACAAAAACAAAATTGATAGGTGGTAGAATTTATTCGACCGGCGAGTCAAAGTAGGGAGTAGAACTTATTCAATCTCTGAATCAATATAGTGGACTAATTATCTACGCTATCGGTCCAACAAGTTAAAATACCCAATAGGCCCAACAGGTCCAACACTGCTATATAAAATGCTTATATTTTTTGGTGAGGGAGAGGGCAATTTTGGGGCGGTGATTAGGGTTTCCGATGGACGCTTCTTGTTCATGTTTTTTACTTATAAAAATCAGTTTGACTAATTTTGAGTCTATAAAGGTAGATGTTTTCGTAATGTTTATATTATCAGTTTGATTCATTTTTTTAGTTCTCGATTCTTTTGATTAGTTGTTTGGTTTATCGAGAGTTTGGGTTTTTCATTTCGCAGGGTTCCTGAAGGTTGGAATTGGCAGGAAGCTTTCGAGCAGATCTGTTGTGGATCATTAGAGATTGTAGATCTAGCAATTACAGAATAAGTCAGGTATTACTACTTCCTTACAAAAGATGTTAGTAATATAGAGGAATAATTGTTAAGATATTAGAATTGGATGTTTGATTTTGGTATTGAAGGATAAGATTGTGAATATCTACACATTTTGCTAAGCTATCAGTTCGTCAATCGTAAATAATCCACATCTAAACTTTACAATAGGAGAATGACCTTTAGTTTAGCAGGGGGTCTGATTTTGTTGATATCACAGGTAGTTCTACATTTGAGTGTAACTTTCACAATCAAATCAACAGTATGTGTTTGGGATACATAAAAAGAGATGTGAGTTTTCTGGTAGGAGCTAGCAATCAAGGTGTCTTCTCATTAGCTAATATTTAAAATAGAATGATTAAATCAATTTCAATATCTAAATATTAAAGCCATTATCTTTGCACAATATGAGACCATCTAAGAGGGCTATAGACTCACCTATAAGTGTAGATTATTTTTTATACAGTCTGGCCTAAGAGGGCTATAGACTCACCTATAAGTGCAGATTATTTTTTATACAATCTGGCCACAGTAGTAACCATATCACCCTTGTTATTTCTAATGGGACTACCTCCATTGAATTCCGAACCATCATAAGTAAGTTTGAGTATATTGTTTATAGGAGGTAGCCATTTGACAACAATGGCTTTTTTAGAATTAGTAAGGTTATGGAAGCAACCTAGTTTATAGGCAGTCTTTAAATCATCGTACTAGAATTCTTTTTTAAGGAGTTTATCACAGTCAAGTTTAGCTATCTTATATAGTATTTTGCCTACCATATTATTGATTGAAATGTTTGATGATTAAATTTAGATTTGTTTCTAGCTGACCAAACAACCCAACATATGACTAGGAGCAAATAGTTCTAATTTAGATATGTTTATTTGTTTACCAGAACTAGCAACTAATAATGGGTTGCAATGACATATGATTACTAATGAGGACTCCGCAGAGCAAGGTGAAGTACTTCCATACATCTCACGTAGTAACACTCTTATTACTGTTATTAGTATTAGTGTAACAGTCTTATTACTGTTATTAGTAATAGTGTAACAGTCTTATTACTATTATTCCTATTAGAAGTAACATGATTAATTTTTGTATTTTTAAACGAATAACAATATTTATTTTCGTTAATCTAAACAACTTAAAGATTTTTTTTATAAAAAATGTAGAACATGATTGATTTTCGTGAATAAGAATAACTTGGAATAAAAGTTTTGTTATTGTTACTAATAAACAAAGCACATGTTATATATATGTAGCATTGAACCATTTTTAATCATAACACCAAATCACTTATATGTTTGAGGTGTGAATTTAAATTTTCATTCTCGCTATAATTTTGTAACTAAATATAATTCTTTTATTAGATCTAAAAGTCTCAAGTTAGCCTTAGCTAAAGAAGTGACGAAAGTGAGAAGAGAATAGATAAAATTTAATCTGATATACAAGTGTCAACCTAAACTTTATTTATTCTTTCTTCACTCTCCTCACTTCTTTAACCAGGACTACATTGAGACTCTTTTATCTAATAAAAGAGATGTTTAGTTATAAAATTGTAGTGAGAATGGAAATATAAATTCGCACCTCAAACATATGAATGTTTTGGTGTTATGATTAAAAGAGGTTCAATGTTAAAGTTATACAACATGTGTTTTGTTTAGTAATAACAAGATAAAACTTATATTCCTAGATACTTCGATTAACGAAAATAAATCATGTTATTCATTTTTTATATAAAAAAATCATTTCAATTGTTTAAATTAACGAAAATAAATCTTATTATTCATTTAAAGATACAAAAATTAATCATGCTGCTTTTATTAGAATAACAATATTAATAATGGTACTTTATTAGAAATTGCAATATTAATATTGTTACTCTATTGGGAATAATAGTAATAAGACTATTATACATTTGTATTTCGAGTAGGCAAATTGAGTCATACATTTGGCTATATAGGTTTAATCAATTTTTGGGATAGGTTACTGGTTAAAAAGAATGTTCGAATGATATTTTTTACTTTCAAAATAACCAAATATGTAATTTAGAATATTGAAATTTTTGATTTAGCTTATAAGAACTAGCTATAGTAGATCACATCAAATAATAAATTAATTTTTTTTATGTATATAATAAAAAAACTCCTTTTATTTCTCTCTATGTAGAGATCTGATTTCAGATCTTCCATCTACTAAGTAATTGTTCAGTAATCTCACCTATATCCTTTTTTTGTATTAATTTTGAAATATAAAATATATATTATTTAAGAAAAATTAATGAATGAATTCATCAAGTTATGGTGGAAAATATAAAAAAACAAATTGATTTGATTAACGAATTCATTTATTATATTTTAGCATAGTGGAGGTTCATGATCAAATTTTTTCATTTACAAACTTTTGTTTTTATTATTTTTATACAAATTTCAAGTGTGGAACCTGAGATAATTACATTTTGTATAATTTAAATTGTGAAACATTGTCTAATTTAATTGTGAAACATGGTATATTTGAATTGTGAAACATTATATATTTGAGTTATAAAACATGATGTATTTAATGATAAAAGAATTTACCAATATGTGGCGAATTGTTTCATTTTATTTATCATACCCTTAGCGACGAGCACAAGTCAAAGATGGTCTATAGCTCGATTTCATATGATTCGATGATTGAAATTGCTTATATATGGATTCTAAACCCATTTTCGACACCAAACAGCATTGATCTATTTTATAATCTACCAAAGATAAGCTTTTATTCAATTTATGATTTTTTGTAAAAAATCAAAAAAATTATATATTTACGAGAGAGTAAGCAATTATTTTACATAAACTATCTTAGAATTGAGTATTAGGTATGGATTTATTGAATTGAAAAGGTTTAAATTTAGTAAGATGGTTCGTTAAATCGATTTAAGTAGTTTTTATTTTTTTAAGTTATATTATTTTATATTTGTAATTATGTTTGCTATTTAGTGGAACTCGATGTAAATAACTAAAGTACATGGATTGTTTTTGGTTTTTCACTTGGTGATATTGTTTAAGTTATATTATTTTATTATATAGTTTATTATATTTTGTTTGTTATTATTGTTTATGTAATTTGGTATCATTGCCTAATATTATATTGTTTATTATTATAGTATAAATGACACATAAATGACACATCAATGCCTAATATTATTTTGTTATATTGTTTACTATATTATTGGATACATTTATTCGAGAAACTTGAGTTTTCTCATGAGCATCAAGTTCAGACTTGATGTCGATAATAGTTTTACCTGGTCGTGAGTCTCTGGGTTTGTCTCATGGTTTGAGTCTAAAAAGAATTCAAAGTTAGATAAAATATAGGATGAAGTAAACATGAACCAAAAAGAAAATAACTACAAAAAATTACCAAAATTAATAATAAAATATAGGATGAATTAAACACATATAGGTTATGCACCATGGATGGATAATGCACTAGCGGTGCACAATGCACCAGGGATTCATTTTTCACCGAGGGTGCACAAACCTATGCAATGCGGTGTGAAGATCTGCACCATCGATGCATAGGCTCATACATCATTGGTGCATAGGCGAACAACCACTACTCACGAAATACACAACCTTAAATTTTAATTTAAAAAAAAAACTAGATTATTTTCGTTAATCGACCTCCAACAACACTTTAAAACTAGGTTTTAACACATATATATATATATAATCTAACCAAGAAATCTAAGATTTATCAAGAAAAAATGAAGAATATAAATAAACAAAAAAAAACCCCGAAAAATAAATACTTACTTAAGATCACTTTTAACAGCTTTAGTTCGAGCCATAAGAATAAAGAGGATTACACGGTGAGTAAGGAGGAGATTGTGAGATTAAAGAGGAATTTTGTTAAAATAGACGAACAAGAGAGAAAGAGATAACATACATAAATGAGAGAGAAAATATTGGAGAAGATTAATAATATGAATTAAAACCATATGTATATGTAGTCTAATAAGAACATGTTTATCTACTGGTTGGAGGGGGTCAACTATTTAGGTCCAAATAGCTTTATCCAAAGAAGAAAAATTTATTACTTGTAGTTGTTAATTTTTTTTTTGCTTTTTTAAATATTAGCAAAAATACTAATTTGTAAAAATAACCTAAAATATATTTTTCTTCTATCTAATTATGTTTAATGACATTATTTACTATTTGTAGTTGTCTTACATAAATTTTACTAACTTTAAAATTAAAACATACCCAAACTAACTCCTAACCTTTCAACTTTTTTTTAAAAAAATTCTCAAACTCATTGAATGGTTGAGATAATAGAAGAAATATTTAATCTTGAGAATACAATGCATTTTTACTTTATTTTCAAAACTCATAAGGCTTGGATTTCACCTGAAATGATGAAATTTGTGTCATTCTTCACCAGAAGCATGGCAGAAAAAAAAATGCAATGATTTTGGCAAAATCTTTTTATGATTTTGTCATTTCGCCAAATACTTGTCAAATCTCATCTTTTAGTATTTTTAACGCATATATGTATAATAAACCATAGTAAAATTTAAACTCACCTACAAAATTATAGTTTAATGGTAAAAATATTATTTTTCTAGTGACTAAACTTAAAAGATAAAGAAATGTGCTGAAGCTAGAATTCAAACCTAATAAATTGAATAAAAGTTTTGTTGTGTCCTTATTTCTAAAAAAATAATTATACATTTAAATAATATTTGATATTAAAAAAGTAATTTTTGTTTACCATCGAGTGAAGAACATGGTGACCTGAATTTTCATATACATACCATTTCATATCGTTTCCATGGCGTTTCGATAACCATAATCGCTTCAAATGGGTTTTTATTACTCTTTCTTTAGCATAATCCTCTTTAAAATCTAAGATCTAAATCTAAATTTTTGGATTTAAAAAAATAATTTTTTATTAGTATGTAAAAAACAAAATAAAAAACAAAAGTTTATATTAGCTTAAAGTTATTAGATGCGATGCGTTGATTTGTCAGAAAAGATCTCGTTCTTTTCTTTTGATTTCAAAATGCATAAACAAACACAATGAATGAAATTCTTAAATTTGGGAGAGGTTATGGAAATTTTGAATTTGAAACCTTATATACGTTCATTTTTAATACATAAGTAAAATTTTCCAAAATCACAACTATAAATATTAAAAATGATTTTTTTAGTATCACTATAAATAGGAAAAATGGGGTTTTTACCGACTCAATTATTGTAACTCACCCATGTTATGCACGTCATAGTAAATTAATTTAATTTTTATTTTTATAAAATATCATTTTTATATAAAATTATACAACTTCAAACTCTATTTTATACATCTTTTACAAATAAAAATATCTTATTTATTTATTTTTAATCCGAATATATATATATATATATATATATATATATATATATATATATTATTTTTAGCTTTAGTTTTTTAATTAAAAAAATTACCCTCATTTAAAATTTAAAAATGGTGATCACACATGATCACACTTATAATAAATTATATTTTAAATTTTTATTTATATATTTATTTTTTTAAATGATAAATTACCTTTAACTTTTTCTTATTATGCCATTAATTGTTGAGATTAGTTGGTGCGAAGTAGGAAAATTGGTGAGTATCTCATATAATGGGTCATGGGAAGATATGTCGGTTGTTATGAGGAGACGTTTTGTATCAAACCTTTGTCGTCGAGGACCACACTAAAAACTGCGATGACTGAATCGAAACAATAAAAGTATACATGATTATTTACAATAATGAAGATCAGAATACTAAGAGTTAGCATTGAAAAAAATAATGAAACTAGGATGACAAGATTTTCCAATGGTCTTAATAGAGAAATTCAAACATAATGAAAATACAATATTATGTAATTTTAACAGATAAATTGCATAATGCTAGTTTGGTTGGGCAACAACTCAAGAAAGGGAAACCACGTGCTAAACATTTGGTTCAAGTCCATTTGTCATGATACCAAGTTATTAAATGAAAGATATGATGGTCATAAAACCAACTTATAAATTAAAAAAAATCCATTATCACCCATGAAAATAAAGTAAAATTCAATCTTCTATGCATGTGATCATAGTATGCAATGCATTAAGTGCCAAAGTGTTAACACTTTTTACACGCAAGTATACGTGATCAAATAAAGCAAGTAGTAAGTAAGTTCGTTCCCACGAAGACCAGGTGTATATGACAAGAATTCACTTATGCAACAACGTATGATTATTAGACTAATGCTTGAACAAGTAATAAAGTTTGGGGAATGATTATAACAAAGCAAATTAACTAAGGAGATTGACTAACGAGTTTACTTATGAGAGAGAAAACATGGGACCCTAACTTTATTTTTATTTTACTCAGATTTTTAATATACTTAATCAATATGTGTGATAACAACGATTACTAATTAGATAACATGAAATTAGTATACGCTACCTTCCAGTACACGTAAACCAAACCACTTAAACATCCACAAAAGAGATAGCCGCTAAGCAGACACCGCTTGCATGGCACTCCTATATGTCTATACGAATTGAGGTACACTTCGTTTTAAGTGCAAGTTATCTATTTCGATTACATAGGGTAATATGATATGGTGAGTGACAAATTACGAATCATAAACAATCACAATACGAATCATTCAGGAACCTATGCTAGCATGGCAAGTTCTAAACCCTTAAATCCACTTTTGCATTCATTAACGATTAACGAACTAGATGTTCGTAACGCTTCTAACGATAAGAAGAACCATACTAGGTAATTGATAAACGTATCTCACAAATCAATAAAGCAATCAAACCATAAATATTATTCAGACAAATCCATTAGAGTCTCATGACAACGATTAGTTCATAATCGAACGAATCATCATCATGGGCTCAAAAATTAACATAGTTCTAAGACGAATGTAAATAGATGAATAAGATTTTAGAGAACGTTAAACCGAATAATAACCACAAAGTATCGCCTGACGAGAGCAATACATAAGCTATAGATAGAAAACAAAAGTAGTCGTCACGCTTCTTGATCTCCGTGTAGTTGTATGTTCCTTCTCCTTGATCTTCCTCTCTCCCTTCTTAATCTCTGATTCTCCCCCCCCTCTCTGCCTTCTTCTCTGAATTGGAATAGGGTTGGGATTAGTACGGGTTGACGTCTAGGCCCAACAGAAAGAACTAGTGATAACGGGCTCAAAACAGAAATCAAAATAAGCCTACAGAAAATTATGTAGTCATTATAGCAGATCTTATTGCAGCCGGACTCCATTCAGGATACATTGTCTTAAGAAGACCAACGATTCCAGAGACATGAGGGCAAGACATACATGTTCCAGATTCAGTGTTGAATGGAGTACTACGCTTGTCACTAGGGTCGTCGGATCGACTTGTTGCTTTAGTGTAGGTAGCTATGATGTTCACTCTAGGTGCAGTTGCATCAGGCTTAAGAATCTCTGATGTTATATTAATGGTTCCTCTAGATGAAAACGCTGCCATGAATGGAGTTGGCTTGGCATTCAAGTGTGCCACTAGGGGTCTAATATATCCTAACGGATTCTTGGTCGAATTGATGTAAGAAAAGACTTGAAGCCCATCTCAGAAGCAGATTTGCGTCTCAGGAAGAACGTGAGGATCAGAAATAATTTTGTTTCCGCTTGCCTCATCATTACAAAGGATCATTCCAACAGCACCAACTAGAAGTGCTTGCTTCCATTTATCGACTCCCGCGCTTAGACCCCTGAGACAAACCACAATATTTCCCTTGGCTTTGGATGGGTCGAGTTGTTCTGGCAGGCATAACAAAGCTAATTCATCTGATGCATTAGCGGTTTTAGCTTGTGCCCCTGTGATAAGGGGGTAATTCTTGGATTCAGGCAGAGCTGCTGATTAAGCTGCTTAACAAGACTTTCTCCCTGAAAAGTTTTTCTGTTATCGAGTTTTACTGACGCTTAAAACTCTCTGTCGAGAGTGCTCGCGCCAATCGTGAATATCCAAGGAGCAGCATTATAAACAGTTGAAGGAGTAGGCCCACTGTTACCAGCTGAGGCAACAATAGTGATACCATTTTTAACTGCGTTGAATGAGCCAATGGCAATAGAGTCTTCAAACTATTCTTGACTCTGCCCACCAAGTGAAACGGAAAGAACATCCACCCCATCTTCGATAGCCATGTCAAAACCCGACATGATATCAAAATCAAAACAACTACCCGACCAACACACCTTGTAAGCAGCCACTCTAGCTTTTGGGGAACCATCTTTAGCTGTTTCATTCCCTATGCCGAAAACATTGGCACCAGCGACGAAATTCCATCTTGCTTTCTTCTCGTCCAACATGCAATGGTGCTTTGACCCTTAAATCCAACATAAAGTCACCGAGAAGCGGTGAAATGCCATCGACGAGCATCCTATGAAAAATGAATAAAAAACACGTTAAAACCCAACATATACTTGAGAACTGGCAACGATTATAAAAATAATGGAAGCGTAATAAGTGACATGAAATGCACTTATCACAAAGCATGAGTTATTATGTTCATACAATATTCTCACCAAATAATAATGATACTGAAAGATCAGAGTGAGGTATAGAATAAAGATGAAGAAGAATCATATTTATGTCGTTGTTAGAAGAGTATAAAACTTTGTTGTAAATTAAGATTTATTGGTTGCAAAGAGAATTTTATGAATGTGCAAACCAATGAAGACGATAATATGTAGCATAAAAATATGCTTCATATGCATCTTGATTAGTGACAATGTCGATTCTATATTTTTAGATATTCTAGTTTTGACTCCACGCCATTGTGGAATATTTGGCACTCGATATTTGAGAAAACAAACTTGCATGTGAAAGGTATTGAATCACGTATTTGTTCACTAAGGCGTAACCTATATCCGCCATCACTGATCATAAAGACTCTTATATCCATGTATAGTTATCTAAATTTGTGAATCCTTAAAAATAAATACGATACAAAATAATTGAAAGATATTTTCACCCATACAATCTTAAACAATGATTTTTTATACATGATACATTTTCATATTTTATCTCATAACAAATTGAATTAATATTCTTTGTCAATAATTATGTAGTTTGCCTTCAATTGAAAATGTCATGTATTCTTTTTTATGTTGATTTTTTTATATATTTATATATTTACTTTCAAAAGTTTTTTTAATATATATATATATATACCATTCATTTCACATAAATTAACTAGTTTAAAATGTTTTATGTATTATATTTTGTGTAAATCGACATCAATAGAATACTCCAATTTTTTCCTAAATTTTTAATATATTAATTAGTTTCTATTTACTATAATATTTATGTATGATAAAGTTATAACATTAAGTTCAAGCATCTATACCACGCTAACATTATATACATCTGACATAATAACAAAAAATATGATTTACGCCCCAAGGGGGTACCCGAGTTGGTTGAGTATGGCATTCTTGTGACCAAAGTTCATGAGTTCGAGTCCCTCTACATACACTTTCTCGGCTGAGCCTGTCACCTTGTGTGGTTTACCTTCTGGCGTTGGTTTGCAGGCTATCGCGTCAGACTGGGGGCTTACCCTGTGCGCACTCATTGCACTCTGAGTAGCGGATGCGGGTTCCATCCGAAAAAAATATGATTTAGCAACTCAACTATAATATTCCTATTAATTTTTATTTACCATAATATTCACATATAATAAATTTTTAGGGTGATACTGTTGCAGAAAATTCGAGCAACTCCCAGAAGAGACATATAGTCAGCTTGATTACTCAAATAGAAGTGGGTGCCTCTGCACATCAGCATCGAGCTCCCTTCCCAATAATTTGTTTTGAAGATGATGATATGAGAAATATGGCAGGCCCACATGAGGATTCACTGGTAATTGAAACAAGGATAGCCGGTGATCAAGTGCAAAGAGCTCTAAGTGACACAGAAAGTTCCACCAACATATTGATCATGAGCACTTATAAGAAATTATTGACCCTCTTGTTATCCGAAAGTCTGATCAAACTATTGTTGGATTCACAGGGGTGGCTGTTGAAGTAATTGGAGAATTTAAAAGTATGGTTGAATTAGGTCGGGGACCATTTATAAAAGAAGTTAAAATTTTGTTTATCATAGTAGATGCTCCTACATCTTAGAATGATATCTTTGGGGGGCATGGATATAAAAAATGCATGCTTTTATCTTTACAGTTCATCAGTGTTTAAAGTATGTTGTGGGGAACAATGTAAAGACAATTAGGAGGAGTAAGAAAAATTGCTAGAGAATGTTACCGAATTATTTTCTCGTCCAAGCAAGTTCGGGGGAATGAATCATAGAAAGCATAACAGCTAGCGGGGACTTCCTCGGAGCCAACTCCTTATGATGACCCAAGAAATTCCCATGGTCTTTTTGTTCCCGATAAAATTATGAAGATCATGTATATCTAGATGGTAAAGTGTTAAAGATTAGAACAAAGTTATCTCTAAATTTGAGGTAAATTTTGATTGATTTTTTATCCTCAAAATTAGATATGTTTGCCAGGTGTTCCGAAGCTGTAACTGGTGTCCCCCCAATTATTTGTCATAATACATAAAATGAGACATTTCTCCCATGAGAAATCTGAGGTAATAGTGGCAGAATAGAGCGTCTTTCCAGAGTAAGGCATATTTGAGAATCACAATATCCTTTATGGGCAAAAAACCCAGAATTGGTCAAAAAGAAAAACGGTGAATGGAGAATGTGTGTAGATTTCACAGACTTAAATAAGACTTATCCAAAAGATCATTTACATGTCCCACAGATAGACCATCTGGTAGATTCCACATCAGGAAACTGGTTGCTTTCTTTTATGGATGATTATGCATGATATAATCAAATCCAAAAGGATTCGAGGGATGAAGCAGACACTTCGTTTATTACTGGAAGGGGTTTGCACTGTTATAGAGTAATATCGTTTGGGTTAAAGAATGCATGAGAAACTTATCAGCATCTGGTGAATAAAACTTAACGAGTCACAAATTGGGCGAAATATTAAAGTATATATCGATGATATGCAGGTAAAACATTCTAAAGATGAGGATTACTTTGAGGATCTAGAGGAAACTTTTATTAACTTAAAAATGGTGAACTTAGAATTAAACCCAGCAAAATGCACATTTGGGGTTCGATCAGGAAAGTTCCTCGGATATATAGTAATTGAAAAAAGGATTGAAACCAACCCAGAATAGTTAAAATTTTTAACATCTACGACTCATCCTAGAAATATAAAAGAAGTTCAAATATTAATTGGCAGGTTGGCAGCGTTGGATATATTTATATTTTGCTCTTCGATAAATGTGATCATTTTTCAATTATTAAGAAATGCAAGTTATTTCAACTGGACAAAATAATTTTTAGAGGCTCTCTATGAGATTAAATAATATCTTTCTTCACCAGAAATCCTCACAAAGACTTTTCTGGGGGAAATATTATTTGTTTATATAGCAGTCTCACATGGTGTAAGTGTTGTGTTAGTCTGAGAGGAAGATAATGTTCCAAAACCAGTGTACTACATCATCAAAATTTTATTCGATGCAAAAAAATGGTATTTAAAGTTAGAAAAATTGGCTCTTATATTAGTAATTGCTGCTCAAAAAACGAGGCCATATTTTCAAGCTCCTTCTATCATGGTACGAACGTCTTTTCCATTAAATGAACTAGTAGATTTTAATTTGAGTTTGAACCTCTAAATGAAATCAAAGCACAAGCCTTAACAAATTTCTTAGTAGATTTTCATTATGAGCGGTCGGATATGGACACTAATGAAGATAATTTTGAAGCAAAATGGGTAATCCGAACAGATTGAGGCTCGAACATATGAGGAAGTGGGGATAAGGGTATAACTGGTTTCTCCAAAGAGAGTAGAAATGTATCAGGCTATCCATTTTGGCTTAAGATAAACAATTAGCGAAGAAGAGTACGAGGCAACTCTCGCAGGATTAAGGCTTGCACAAATCTGTGGGGCTAAAAAATTTAAGTTTCTTAGTGATTCACAGCTCCTTGTTAATCATGCGTCTGGACAATCCGAAACTCGTAAAGATCATCTAGTAAAATATTTAAATGAGCTAAAAGATTTATCTTTAGTCTTCAAAAAAATCAGTTACGAGCATGTCCAAAAGGAAGAATTCTGTGGCAGATTCCTTAGCAACCGCTTTGTATTCGGAAAAGTATCCATCGATTATTTAACAGGAAAGCCCATCGATTGTTAAAAATTTAAAGCATTAAATTGGAATGATAGATGAAGACCCTCAAATATATGTTTGTGAAGAGGAAGATTGGAGACTAGACATCATCATGTTTTTGGTAAATGATGAAATACAAGTTGATAAGTCATTGTCTTAAAAAAGTACGTTTCAAATCTCATGGATATATGATCCTTGGAGGCATCTTATACAAAAAATATTTCAATAGACCTTTGCTTCGATGCTTAAGCAAGAATGAATCACAAATGATATTATCAAAATTTCATGATGGAGAAAGGTTTGTGCATTGTGGGTACAAGGCTCTAATAAGAAGAGTGTTTTTGGCCGGATACTACTAGCCTACAATCTCTTCCGATGTGAAAAAGTTGGTTAAAAGATGTGATACCTGTCAAAGGTTCGCTAATATAATTCATAAGCCAGGAGGTCCCCTCAAAAGTATATCAGAGCCATTAACAGGAATAAAATCCAAAGATGTAATCAGATTTATGACTTAGAATATTTTTTGCCGTTTTGGGGTTCCCATGAAAATCACTACAGATAATGAGCCTCAATTTGATAACAAAAATTTGAATAACTTTTTAAATTCTTGAGGGATATATCAGTGTTTTTCAGCTCCTTTTCACCCATAAGAAAATGGGAAAGTAGAAGTCACCAACCAGACAATTCTTGATAGGCTAAAGAAAAACTTGGAAGGGAAGGCAGGAAAGTGGCCTGATTATCTGCAAGAAGTTCTTTAGCATACCGAACAATTTCTCATACAGTAACATCAGAATCCTCATTTGCATTGGTATATGGGATAGATGCAGTTGTACCATCCAAGGGAGTTTTTCCGTCTTATCAAATTATGACATATTCCGAAGAGCTTAATGATGCAAATAGAGCAATGGAGCTAGACTTGATTGAAGAAAAAAGAAGGTGAGCGCAAAAATTTTTAATGCATTATCAAACACTGATGAGAAGTATATTTGCTTCCACGGTTCAACGAAGGGAATTTAAAGTGGGCGATCAAGTGTTAAGAATTTGTTTTCTTCATACCAAAGAAAAGAACCTCGAAAAGTTATGTCCCAATTGGGAAGGCCCATATTAGATAACAGAGAAAGTGAAGCCTGGAAAATATTGGATTAAAGATAAAGAAGGAAAAAATCTTAAGCACCCTTGGAATATAAAGCATCTTAAATTATATTTAGAGTGAATGTAATATATATATATATATATATATATATATATATATATATATATATATATATATATATATATATATATATATATATATGTGTGTGTGTAAAGTATCGGTGGCATACTCTTTCCTATCCTGATAGGCACACGAAGGTTTAACGAGGTGCCTTATTAGCCGATTTATATATATACAAGTTTTTGCCTTAAAACTCTACAATTTTGGACCTAGACGGTCTTCCAACAAAAACTTGGTCTACTACTATAAAATTTTGGACCCACAGAGTCTTTTAACAAAAAGTTGGTCTACAACCATTAAATTTTGGACCCACGACGTCTTCCAACAAAATTTGGTCTTAAACTATTAAATTTTGGACCTACAAGGTTTTCCAACAAAATTTGGTCTGTATTCAAAGCAATGATGAAGTATAGTTAAAAATTAATACTACATAAAATTATGAAAACTTTTATAGTCTTGCCTTGAAAATTATGAAGACTTTTACAAAAATTTCCTTGATGATTTTGAGGACTTTAACAAAACTGTCTCGAAAATTATGAGGACTTTTACAAAAACAATGCCTCGAAGATTTTGAGGACTTGAACAAAACTGCCTCGAAAATTATGAAGACTTTTACAAAAAAATACCTCTAAGATTTGAAGAAAATTTACAATTTTCTTACTGAGAAGAATCACTGTCATTAGATTCTGAATCCTCACTATCAGTTAATGATATCTCAGGTGGACAAAATTCGATCGGGTCGTGTTCCCAAAAGCTACCCAAGTTCAGATTTGGGTATCGTTCATATTGTTTTTGAATCACATAGATCTAACAGTTGCATCCCTTGCATTTAGGTTGTTTACACACTTAGCAGCGTAAGCTTCAACAACATCGTCATTTTCCTTTTTACCTTAAGCTAAGATAATTTGTTTCTCTTTACGACCCTTTCAAAATCCTTGAAGCACTTGTTGAAAACAACTGTGGCTTGATCATTTCCCTCCTTGTAAGCTGAGATAATCTTGTCCTTAGTGGCATTATACCCTGTGTAATTCTCTCTTTATTGTTGACAATACTTTTTGAGGACCATGACATAATTCTCAGATGCAACCAATTTTTCTAGGAGTGCATCGACTTGTTTTTCCAGGGTTGAGTATTCTTGTTGGAGCTCCTCGATTTTTGATTTGGACGATAAGGCTTCAGATTTGTAATAACTTTTATGATTCTTCAAATGTTACATCTTTTTCCCCATGGTAACTGATGAATGAAGAAACTTGCGAAGCTGAAGAGAAAATTCGTTTTCTCGAGGAATCTCAAATGAGCTTTCTGATGAACCAGCCTCAAAGGGAACTGAAGTGGAAGAGGCATATTTTTTAATGTTATCCCGAGGGCTTTGAATGGTCACATCCATTGGTGGAAGTTGGGAAGAATCAGAATCAATAATTACATTTTCCGGGGAAGATTTGGTATTCTCAACTTCTCTATGTTTTGGGGAACCAACAGCCTCGAAAGTTTATGAGATTTCCTCCAAAATGCCCTTTAGTTTTCGCTGACACTTCTTCTTAGGAGTAATCTGAGTATGAAGTTTCTTGTTAGTTGGGGCAGAAGGCTTCTTGGACCCTTCAAGTTTATGAGCCTTCAAATATTTTACTATATTTTCTTCCTCATGAGTCAAGGCGTCAGAGGCCTCATTTTTTTCTGAGGAGTTATCTGAATCCTCATCCAACTGACTCTTAGCCCTATCTCTTGTTGGAAGAAAATGCGTCACATATTTTACTTCCAACCAATCTAACACATCTTGTTGGGAAAAACGAACCATTAGCTCTTTCAATGATAAATGGATTTAATCTCCACAACCGAAGTTTTGCAAGATTTGTTGGGGTAAACAGAGCCGAAATTTGTTAAACCAGATAGTCTTGGCCCATAACTTTAATTCAGTAAAGATATAATTTGCATGAGGTACGAAGTCAGCATAAGGTTTGGAGATACCAGTCATTGTTATTTATAGTTAAGAAAAATGTATAAGAATTTGAGGAGTGTATAAAAATGAATATAAGATAAATCTAAAGGCCAATAAAAGAAGACATACCTTTGTTTTCTAGACAAGTGATAGCTTGGGGGATTGTGAGCAGTAGCCTCAGATCCTGTCTCTTAAATCCATGAGATAAAAAGGAAGTGATACTTCTATTTTTTGTCTCCCTCGAGTCAATCTTTAACTACCTTTTTGTCCCGTCTGAAGGTCAAAGAGTAAAATGGGAAGTAAGGATTCTTTACTAAACCAGAAAGGCCAACCAATTCTTCTAAAGAAAAATCACCCCCGAAATTCTGGAGGCCATGATACAGGCCATAAGAGTGAACCACATGTTAGGTCCAGCCTAAGTGGGATAAAGATCGACCATGAAAAAATACTCCACGAAAAAAGGGTCCAAAGGATAACATAACCACCAATTCATCAGCTTTGTGTACACAATCAACTCATTGTCTCTGACTGCTAGTGGGGTCTCTCTAGCTGTTGGGAAACAAATGGAAACTGAAGAAGAAATTCCCCATCAAACTCTTAGTTTAACCTCTTTGAATGTGTCATAGTATTTATACTGCACTTTATGCAAAGCCAACAGGCTTTTGTTATCAATGACTTTAAGTTTATTCCTCACTAAAGCATCGATCTCCGGGGGAAGCAGAACATCTTCTTTTGACGTATATTTTTTCTTTGGAGGGGAATTCTTTTCTTCAATTGGAGAGGCATCAGCGTCAATCTCTTTATCAGAAAGGCTTGTAGTAGTAATCTTCTCTTCAATATCTTGAAAAGTGGTAGTAGTTGGATTCTCCGCGGAAAACTAGACTAGATTTCCATCGAAAGTTGTCACTTCTTTTCCCTCAGTATTAGGATGAACAAGGGAAACATTGGATTTAATTTCTGGAATTGATTCAAGTGATTGCTTTGTCGTCCGAGCGAAAGTAGTTCTTTTCAATTTCCATAGGGGATATCTCTGGTGTTGGCCTTGGAGTTCCTTGTGAAGTAGCAGATGATGTATAAGAAATTTTTGAATGGGACCCCTTAGAACATTTAGAGTGCTTATGTGTGTTTTCTTTGTGATGTACTTTCTTTTTCGAAGAGGATCCTTTTGAATGTTTATCTTTCCCCATTTTTATAAAGTCACTCTTGTAAATTACTAAGCAAGAGGGACTGGAGTGGCTGAGAGCAGATATTCGAAAGGATAATTGTTGTTGAATTCTCTGTGGGTGGCCAGGTACCGTAATATGAAATAACCAGGGGCTGGGGCTATGGTTCGACGTATAAACCGGAAGCTCTCATTTCTTCGAATTTTTGGCTAATTTTTAACCACTATGGTATGCAAAAATCCTTTGGCATAAACTATTTCTCTCTCTAGAATATATGTCGTCAATTTTTTTTCTCCCAAAAAATGTTAAGAATATATGTGAAGAGAAAGGGATATTTATAAGAGACGAGTGGGCTTTGAAGGTTAACGAGGCCCAAAATGGTGAGGGGTTGTTTTCTTAGGAGAAAATTTTCCAAACTAGGGGCAACAAGTGCTAGAGATGTGTCACGCCACCCCTAGTCTAGCTCGTGTCAAAAGGAAAAACATGCAAGGGGTATCCCAGTCAACATTTGGTAGGGGGAAAGCATTTTCATTGGTGGTGTTAGAAGAAGTCATGACGTTACAAGCATGAAAAATTTGAGAAAACGTTTGGTATGAATATCAAAAGAATAAACAAAATTCGAAGGCCTTTACCATGAACAAACAAATTAAAGCCCAAAGAAAATTCGAGTGGAGTGTTTCGGATACAAATTTAAGAAAAAAATCTAATTTTTCGAAAATTTGAAGAAGATTCATGTACTTAAAACTTCAAGGAATATTTTTTGAGCCAAAAAGTTGCATAAGCTTTCTAGTTGTGAAATGGTCAACAAAATTCGACGAGGATCGCGTGGTGAAATTCGTCGAGGATCAACAAGTGAAACCGACGAGAAGTTATTCGAGGAAGTGTTTCCCACTTGACAAGTTAACAGTTAAAGCACTATATAATTCGATGAAGACGAAAATGATCATACAACAGTCCTTGTTCAAACATTTTCAGAAGGACTGGGGGGCTACTAATGAGGGAATAATAAATCAACAAGAAGATATTAGAAATTTAGCGGTCTAATTTGTTAATAAAGAAAGTCTATTTGGAGAAATTGATAATTATGTAATGTGAAATGACTAATTTACAACAAACAATAAACTTTTGGACATGACCATAATTAGTGAATTGTTAGACACATGGGGCCTAATAAATGTACTATAAAAGCACCAAACCCCTTTTTGGGGAAATGGTGATTGATTAATGATTATATAATTATTGCTTTCTACTTTCTCTCTCTAAAAAGTTGGCTCTCTCTCTCTAAAATATTTACTAAGTAATTTGAATCACGATTTAAGTCATCTAAACATTGTTTTACTCTAAAACCTCTTCCAGAGATTTTGGGAACTATCTAGTCTAATAAAAAACAACAAATTATGGTCATTTTGCTTGATTCCAACTACATAGCTGGCAAAATGACCACCAAAATTTTGTATTCTTAACTAATAATATTTCAAAAAAATGGTTTATAAAAGTTTATGTATGGAATTGGAACAAACACACAAAAAATAATGACATTTATATAAGATAAAAATACCAAAACTAATGCCTATTGGTATATAAAAAATGTACCCAAATATTAGAGATTATAATAATATTCTGCGTATATATGATATCCCAAATTAGCGGAGATGTCATCCTAAATTAGTATAGATACTTCATGTATAAATTCAGAATTATGAACTTATGATTGTTTACTAGAGCTCTGTATATATACTTGTGATACTTATGGAATCAATATAAATTAAAATTTATTCTTTCTCCAATTTCATCTTGGTAACATAGTAGTGATCTTTTCACAATGCTCGTATCCTTTATATTATTGGAGGTTTCAAGAAGGTGGCGTTTTCTTCATATAATATTATTTATGGCGATATCAATGTATCTTAAAATTTGAGTTCAATTTTACTTACAAATTCAACTACCTTTTGTGGTCAATGGAGATTATCATTTATCTTGGTGGTAGGTTAAAGTTGGGATTCATTTTGTGTACTACCAAATATCATGAACCTTATTTCGTGAAGTATGAGATGTGACTGTCAAAATACCAACAAATTATGTTATGGATTATTAACTTGATGAAGCATGATCTTGTTGAGATTTTTAAATATTTAGAGTCTTGTATGGACATATGGAATGTTATCCATGAAATGTATGGAATCCAAAATAATTATGGCATGATTATGTAAATTCAAAAGGAAATCCCAAGCTTTTATTTATATAGGAAGTTATTCAAAAGTTTCCTCAAAAATTTGAAGAGTTTGTGGAGGGAGTTGGAGATTTATATAGCTCGTATTATTGATGTGGCTATTGTACGAGAATGAACATAAAAGATAATATTTTTTACTTTTGGCTAGTCTTAATACTAATTTTAAATATCTAAAGAGTCATATTCAAAATATTGACTTACAATCCTTCAAAGATGTTTACGAAAATACACCAAAAACTCATGCCATGTAGTGTTAATCTCAATCCTCATTATGTTCAAATATATATTATTTACTCACTCTCTGTATACAAAACTTACAAATGAAAAAACATTGACTTTACACGTCAACATTGCCATGATATTGTACAGTTTGTTGATCGTTACCAAAATTCTTCACCCATAATTGAAACCCAAATTTTCCAAAGATCAAAAGGTCAAAGAAAACCAAAATTGAATATTTAATCATAAGACTCATTTGGTTACACACTCCATTAAATTTTTCTTCCAATCCTACATATTTAGTTAGCTATTTAGCTATTTATTTACAAGACATGCATGTTTAGAGGGTTTTCTATGAAGAAGTTATTGATAATGAAAAAATCAACTAATCACACTTCTGAGTCGTTTTGTTGATACAAATTCTAACCTAGCCATGGTAGTCATATTATTTTTACCACATTAAAGATTGATAGTTTACATGATATATGGGTTAAATATGGTGCCATGAATTTTATGTCAAATAAATTAAATCATTTTTACGATGTTCATTCCTTTTATACCTTTTCATTTGTGTATGTAGCAAATGAGAAAGTTGTTATTGTAAAGGATAAGGATAAAATTAAGGTTGTTTCAGATACTATAGAGTCTGATGTTATTTATGTTTCTTACTTTCCATTTGAGTTACTTTATGTTTGCAAACTAACATCATCTGTCAATTGTGAAGTTATATTTACTTCTTACAAAATTATCTTTTATGACCTCTTTACCAAGGTGATGTTTGGTGAAGGATTTCATCTATATGGACTATACTATTATCCCTTAGTTCTTCGGTTACCAATAGATTTCATAATGTTACTTCTCCAATGTCATCTCATAAATCCTTTGAATTATGTTCTTAGAAAAGAAACCAGGTTCCACCAAAAAGAAATCTTAATTGTGATATCTATAATTTTTAAAGTATTTTAGGCTTCTATTTAATTCATCTTTGTTTTGTATTTCTCAACAATTTGAAATTGTACATTCAAATTTTTGGAGATTTGTTTTTTCATATTCTCTAAATGAATTTAAATATTTTGTAACATTTATTGATTATTATATAGAGTTGCTTATGTGTACTTATTGAAATAAAAAAAGTAAAGTATTTGATTTCTATGAAGATTTTGATATGATGGTTACTATCTAATTTTGAGCTCATATTAGAATTCTTCGATCTAGTAATGTATGTACCATGATATAAAAACTAGCTAATTTCTAATGACATATTGCATCAAACTAGTTATATTAGTACATATTAACAAACTGGGATTTCCAAACATAAAAAATATTATATTTTGAGAAACCTCGAGCCATAATGGTTTAGATGAATATCTTAAAACATTTTTGGTTTTATGGTGTCGTTACTGTAACTTATCTTGTGAATCATGTACCCAACCGAGTGTTGGATTTTAAATATCATCTTGAAGTATTGCATGACAAAACACTTGATTTGTTGCATCTCAATTTTATTTTATTGGTTGATTTGTTGCGTCTGAATTTGTTTTTGTGCATAATTTAACTAATCACGATGACAAGATTTATCTTTGAGTTGCTAAGTGCATATTCATTGGTTATTCTCAAACATAAAATGGGTAAAAATGTTCCGACTCTCTCTTCAAGAAATTATATGTGACTAAAGATGTCTACTTTGTTGAACAAATTCTGTATTATGTTATCTTTAATCAGCGGAGAAGTTATTTGAGTTATTTTGCTTTCCTTATACTCAATATTTAACTCATAGCCAAACTATCTTAACTCGAGATACCACTAAACATTGTGTTGATCAATTGGATAACATTGGTGCTTCGTCTAATGAAGATATTATTGAATCACTCGAGCAATAATTTTGCCATGCACAACATGAACCAATATCTTCATATATAATCTTTCATGAATGTTTCACCCTCAAACAAAATTACAAATTATGTTTCTCGTATAGTCATGTACCTAATCCTTAATTATTTCCATATCAACAACTATCATTTTTATATATAATCTTCATTATAACTATATCAAAAGTTCTCAAGTCAAATTATTTTCAAGAAGCCAAATTTAAGGATGTTTTGCAGAAAACTTATGCATGCAAAATAAACTCCTTTTGTCGAGTTGTACTATAATGCCTCTTCTTCTGGGAAAATATGTAGTTGGTAGTCGTCAGATATTTAAAACAAATTAAATTATGATGGTTCTCTTAACATGCATAAAGAACGCCTTGTTGCTTAAGGTTCACTCAGAAGTTTGGTGTTTATTACAATGAGACACTTTCTCCAGTTTCTAAGAGGGTCATGGTGTCAGTGCTCTTCATTTCATATGGACGTAAGAAATACATTCTTGCATGGTAATATTGAGAAAGAAATATTTACGAAGCTTTCTTTTAGGCATCATCAAAGTAAAAAAACTCAATTATGTATGTCGATTCCATGAATCGGTTTATTATTTAAAACAAAGTCCTCGTGCATGATATGCTAAGTTGGGCATCACTCTTGAAGATTTTGGATTTAACATAAAATGAGTTGATTATCCAGTTAATAAGCTTGTAATATTAATATATGTGGATAATTTTTATTATTACCAATAACAACACTTATTTTATAGTTTAATTAAAAACAAAACTTCAACACCAATTTCATATCATGGATATTGGCTTATTGAAGCAAATTTTGAGATTAAAATTACAGTTTCTAGCAAATAGATATTTCTTAAACAACGTATATATTGTATATTTTCTTCAACATGCTGTGATGTTACCCACCAAACCCACTTATAATTCACTTGATAGAAAATTTATGATTGATTATACCGGAAAAAACTTGACTCACATAGTTATTTTCATAAGTACATGCCCCGATATTACGTTTTTAGTTAGTTTTTTAGTCAACATATGCACGCTCTAATCTTTCAACATCTAGGTATGGTAAAACGTATCATGCAATTTTTGAAATGGATAATTCGCCGTAGAATAATTATTACACATAATGGTCACACTAATATTGTGAGATATATTGATTCTGATTGGGTTTGTAGTACACTTAATCTTCGTTTCACTACTAGTTATTATGTGTCTGTTGGCAGTAGGGAATTGATAAAAAGATAGGCTGAAATTACTCCGTGAAGTCGTATGTTTTAGTTTTTTGGGTTTTTTTTGCCTAGTTTCAATTGAAAAATGAAAACAAACGACTTCACGGTGTAATTTCGGCTTTATTTTTAGCAAATCCCGTTGGCAGTAATCTGATGTTTTGGAAAAGTAAAAAAACAACATGTGGTCGTCTAATTTAGGGCTGAAGTTGAGTACCGTGTAATGGCTTCTGCAACATATTAGTTACTATGGTTTCATAGTCTATTTTATTAATCTAGGTTTCCCGAACATCATTCATATTTTTTTTATGATAATCAGGTTGCAATGCACATTGCATCTAATATCATTTTCCAAGAAATAACCACACATATTTTAGTGGATTGTGACTACATTTATAAATATGTTCAATTTAAATTAGTTGACACTTTATATATGTGTTATAATGACCAACTAGCTAATGTGTTCACAAAAATATTATCTCCAGTTCATTTCAACATACTTTTGAGCAAGCTTAGATCTATAAATTTGTTGGATCCATCTTAATCGGGAGTATTAGAGCATATAATAAATTAGTGGAGATGTCATCCTAAATTATGAAAAAATTGTCGTATAAACTTAGAATTATGAACTTAAGACTCTAAACTAAACACCCATAACCATATGCTAATTAAGTAATATATTCTTAGTATTATTTTTTTTCCCAAGAAAAGAACTTTTTATTACTTTTTAAAAAATGTGTTACAAAATAGTTTATGAGCTGATAACTCATATCATTATACAATGAAGAATCTGAATAAACAACCTAAATAATATACCTAGGTCTACTAAACTCAACAATACTTCAACTTGTATTTCCTTATTCCTCCTTCAACTGCCTTCGTGTGACTGCATTCAACTGCCTTCTTGTGTCTGCATTCAGCTACCTTCATGTCTGCATTCAGCTCCCTTCATGCCTTCATTCAGCTCCCTTCATGCGCCTGCATTCAGATGTCTTCGTACTTCAGCATCCAGTTACTTTAATGTGTTTTCATTCAGCTACTTATCCTCTTTTCCAATGCCAAGTCTATGTTTATAACCTGAATCTGCAACCAAAATACTTAGTCAAGTCTATCGACTTGCTTGAACAAAGTTAGTGTTAACAAGAGAAATCAGATACTAAACATAGCGAAAATTTCCTTAACCTAATGCATCAGCCATTAGTATATTAGATAATTCATTGAAATCATGCTGTGTTGAAATACTAAAACTACTTTTAACTTTCAATGCATGTTTGGACAGCCAATCTGCTGCCAGATTTTGCTCCCTATAAATATGTTTGATAGACATTTGTGAGGTAATCAATTTTCTACAGCACAGAATACATTGATCTAAATACCATGGTCTAAAGCCAGATGCAAGCATATTTAATAATGGTAGGCAATCAATTTCAATATCAACAAGTTTTAGATCCGATTCTTTACAATATGTTAAACCATTAAGTAATCCAGCAATTTCAGCACAAATAGGAGAACTTTTTCCTATAACATTTCCTTTTGCAATTATAATCATTCCCAAATTATCTCTAACTATATAACCATAACCTGATTCACCATTACTTAAGGATGATCCATCACAATTAAGCTTTACTCGATTACAAACAGGCTTTTCCCACTTAACATATCTAAATGATTTGGCTATCTTTATATGATTATAACAACCTAGTTCTCTAGCTGCTTGTAAGTCAGGATACCAATGCTTCTTAGTTAATTTACATGCAAAGTCCAAAGATGTTATCATTAAAAGTACATGCCTAATAATCTGTCTATGTGTTATAGAAACATTATTATGTCTGTAGTTATTTCTAGCTTTCCGGATGTTCCAAATTATTATTGATGGTACTACTGTTCTAATGTGAACTCTCTTTGAAGATGATAGTAACCAAACATTCACCATATGATTAACAGTCATATGTCTACCTATGTTAATATTAAACTTTTCAGAAAAATAACTCCATACCAACCAAGCTATTTCACAAGAGATAAAAACATGGTGTAAAGACTCAATACTGTCACAAAATGCACATTTACTAGCTAGATAAAAACCTTTAGTCTGAAGTATTGTATCAACACTTATCACATTATTCAATACTCTCCAAACACAAAAAGAACATTTTTTGGGTGAAAGCTTGTTCCATACTCTATCTTTTATTGTAGATATAGGATATTTTTGCCTTACTTTTAAAACTGTTTCCTTGAGATTAAATGATCCATCATCTGATAACTTCCAAACAGCAAAGTTTAAAACATTTTGGCATATTTCTGTTTTAATAACCATATTAACATACTGTATTGGTAAACTATCTTGAAGTTTTAATACATTCCAAGTATTATTAATAATGTACTCATTTACCTTGGTTTGTTCATAATGCATATAATTTGTATCAGTTAACAGAATTAAAGGCTTCATATCACTCCATTGATCTAGCCAAAAATCTATATTTCCTTGACCAATCTTCCATCTAATTTGTTTTTCAGCTTCTAATCTAACATTCAACATTCTTTTCCAAATCTTAGAATCAGTATTCCTAAGTCTAGCTTGTAAGGGATGTATATTATTACAGTATTTAGATTTTAATAGTTTTGACCATAAAGTTTCTTTGCTTCTAAATGAAAACCATAGTTTATAAGCAAAAGTAGTTTGAATATCTTCTAGTGATCTAAAGTTAAGGCCATTTTCTTTAAAAGGCTTACACAGACTTAACCAGTTTGTCCAGATCATGCTTCTGTTAGATTCATTACAACCCCAAAGGAATTTATTTAATAACTTATAAAACCTATTAATGACTTTTAAAGGCAATTTAGTAGATTGTAGATAATATATAGGATAAGACATTAATACTGAGCTTATTAGTGTTATCTTGCCACCAAAAGATATATATTTGGAATTCCATTCATGAATCTTATCCTTAACTTTATCTATTAATCCTTCGTAATGTTCAGCAAAGTTATTAGAGTGTATAGGTATTCCTAAGTATGTAAAAGGCAGTTTCGAAAACTTGAAACCTAAAAACTCTTTAAGGTTATCTAGTCTAATTCTGTTTATTTTTGAAGAAGCTAGAAAGGAGGACTTTTCCTTATTCAATTTCTGACCAGATAGATTTTGATATACTTCTAAGAAATAAACTAGATTCCTAATACTAGATAAAGACCCATTTACAAATAATATAATATCATCAGCGTAAGCTAGACAACTAATGTTTAAGTTACTTTTCATACTATAGGGTTTAATTTTTTGCTGCTCTACTAGTGCTTTTATACCTATAATGAAAAACTCTTCTGCAATAATAAATAGACAAGGTGATAGGGGATCACCCTGCCTAAGACCATTCTTAGATCCAAAGTATCCAGAGGTAATACCATTAGTTATAACAGAGAATGAAGAGTTTTCTATAGACTTCCTTATCAAACCAATAACTAAATCATTAAAACCAAAAGCAGACATTACTTCATATATGAACCTAAACTCAAGATTATCAAATGCTTTGGACATATCAAGACTCAAAATAATGTTATCACCTCTAACTTTCCTATTTAAATCTTTTACTAATTCTTGAACTATCAATATATTTTCTTGTATCATCATATTCTCAACATATGCACCCTGTTCCTCAGAGATAATAAAAGGTAATAGCTTAGCAATTCTATTTTGTATAAGTTTAGATATTAATATATTAAATACAGAGCAAAGACTGATTGGTCTGAATTGAGACCATAGTTTAGGAGATGTTACTTTAGGTATTAAACAGATCAAAGTTGAGAACATTCCTTTAGGTATATCAGAACTTATAAAGTATTCTTTAACAGCTTTCATTAAGTCAAACTTAACTATAGACCAACAAGCAAGGTAAAACCTGGAGTTGAAACCATCAACTCCAGGAGCACTGTTTTTGTTCAGAGACTTAATTATATCATACAACTCTTCAAAATTTGGTTCTTTCAATATACTGTTATTATTATGTTCTGTTAAGATACTTGGTATAACACTTCTAACAGTACTCAAATCATGCATTAAAGATGGCTTATTCAGTAAATTTTTAAAGTGATCTACAGCAGAAAGCCCTATCAACTTTTCTTCTTCTATCCAAATATTATTATCAAAAATTCCATTGATTCTGTTTTTAACTTTTCTTTTCCTAACATAATTATGAAAAGTTGAGGAATTATTATCACCTTCTACTGTCCAGTTTGCATAACTTTTTTGACACCAATAGATTTCTTCTTTTTCAAGCAAATTTAACAGAGTTGCATTCAGTTCTTTAAGTTTCAGTTGATTTTCATCAGAATTATCTTCTTCAATCATTATTTCAGCAAGTTTTATATCATCTTCAATCTTATTTATATTAACAAATATGTTTCCAAAGGTGTTCTTATTCCAATCTTTTAGATGCTTTTTTAATCTCTTAAGTTTAGACCAAAATATGTATATATTAGAAGAGTCATTCAAAGGTATAGACCAATTATTTTCTACTGTTTTCATAAATTCATCATGCTTTAACCACATATTTTAAAATCTAAAGGATGTTTTCTGAAAGTTAGTTTGCTTAGAGATAGATATTAATAGAGGCGAATGGTCTGAACAGGTTCTGGCCAAATGCTCAACCCTAGTCAGATTAAAAGTGTCTCTCCAAACTTCATTATACAAGCATCTATCTAGCCTTTTCCACTTTCTTTTATTAGTCCATGTAAAATTTGATCCTATATAGCCAGGGTCTTCTAATTTACAATCAAGGATCATTTCATTAAACTCATCTAAACTTCTAGTATGCAAATTATTACAAGATTTTTGTTCATTAATATTAGATATAGAATTAAAATCACCTACAACTAGCCAAGGCAACATAGTAACAAATATAGTTCTAAGTTGATTCCATAGAGTAAGTCTATGACTAATATTACATTTAGCATATACCATAGTAAGCAAGACAATCTCCCTATATGCAGAATGACTAATTCTAACACTTAGAAGTTGTTCAAAGTTATCTATCTGTTCAACTACAAAACCATTCCTCCATAGGATCCAAATTTTATTACTTGTATTAACTTGAATAGATTCAAAACCCAATTTGGTACAAATTTCTATGCTTCTATCTACTGCTACCATAGGTTCTTGCAGAGCTAACACATTAATGAGATGCTTTTTAGTCAAATTTTTAATCCTTCTAATAGTTTTAATATTACCTATTCCTCTTGCATTCCAATTTAGCATTTTTAAAGTCATATTAATAGTTATTTTGAGGGTCCAATAGGTCCTTTAGGGTTACTAGTTTTTATATGAAGCTTGCTCCTAGAAGATCTTCTAAGCAAGTTATTTAAAGAAGGCTTAATTTTCCTATGCATAGGAGAAACAGGTAAACTTAAATTCCCATCCAATTCCTTTTATTAGGTGAAAGGCTTAATATTTTACTATTAGTAACAGATTCACCTAACTCATCTAAATCCTCTTCTAATAATGCATTAAAAGGATTATTTTTAACCATAGATTCAACAGCATTTTCAATATTCATATTTGTAACAACTACAGGAACATCTTGAAAGTCAGTCAAATTTACATTATTATCAACAGATACTACATGATTACATACTTGCCTAACTTCAACATTTTCAAAAACACAACTAATGTCATCATTCAGAGCCATACTTAAATGTCTAGTTTGATTATCCATATTACCAGAAGCAACATTTAATAAGCAAGATTCCTCAGCATTGATATTAGATGCAATACACAAAGATTTATCAGACATAACAGCAGATGCAGCATTCAGATTAGCAGTCATAGCATCAGATACATCATTCAAAGAAAATTGATTATCTTTATCAGTCAAAGATACATTTCCTTTTATACATGTAGACTGATTGATTCTATCAAAAGTTCCAAATTGCAAAGATTCATCAGATTCAATGCAAGTAATATGATTATCCTTATCAAAAGTTCCAAATTGCAAAGATTTATCAGTCATAACAACAGATGCAGCATTCAAATTAGCAGTCATAACATCAGATACATCATTCAAAGAAATTTGATTATCTTTATCAGCATTCAAAGATACAGTTTCTTTTATACATGTAGACTGATTGATTCTATCAAAAGTTCCAAATTGCAAAGATTCATCAGATTCAACGCATGTAATATGATTATCTTTATCAGATATTCCAAATTGCAAAGATATATCAGTCATAACAACAGATGCAACATTCAGATTATCAGTCCTAACATCAGATGCAACTTTCAAACTATCAGTCATGACATCAGATATATCATTTAAAGGTTTATCAGATTTATCAGATGCATTTTCTTTTATACATGTAGACTGATTCTTTATAACATGTAAAGACTCATCAATATATTCAGACACACATACAATCTGATTAACATTATTAGAGTTTTCAACATATTCAAGATTTTTTGTAGTTTTATGAAAAGCATTTTTTGTAACATTATCAATATCACTATTGATTATAGCATTAGTAGATTTATCATTCATGCTTTGTGTAGTTTCATTCATATCTGTTAATACACTGTTAATAAACTCTTTATTATTTATAGGTTTAGGAATCCAAATGTTATTATTCTTTTTATCCTTTGCTTTTATAACAAGTTTTTTTAAATTCTGTTCTTTCTTAAATTCTAGGTCTTCAGATTTACATGCATTATCCTTATGTCCTAGATTCTACATTTTCTACAATAACCAGGCATGTTTCTATAGACTACATCCTGCCAATACCCATCCTTATCACCAAAACTGACCCATATTTTCTGAGGAAGAACACTAGATACATCTAAGACCGTCCAGACTTCACATTTATTATAACTAGCCCTATTCTTGCTTGGCAACCAAGAATCTAAAGGAACTCCTACTGCTTTAGCTAGGTTTTCAATAGTGTCTATATTTTACATAAATTCAGGCAGTCTGGGGAAAGAGACCCAAACAGGAGTCAAAGGCGACTCCCGTTTAGGATTAAAATCAGGACACCACTTCAAAATCCTAAACATATATTGACCCATAGATCTAACATTCTGTTTCCAAAAACTTTTTACATCTTTCATATTCTCAAACTCAATAAATACATGCCTAAAATCCCATTTGTACATACTGTATTTACCAATCAAGTTTAAAGAATCTAAATACGACCTAAATTCAGGTGCAGTAGGACATGCATAAGAAAATTTAGCCATTAATGTATAAGTAGATGAGGAGTTAAGGAAAAACTTATCTTTTTCGCAAAATCTTACATATGTGTATCCATCCTCTGCTCCTATTTCGACATTGCTGTGCTTGAAGCCTCCAGTAGATCCAGCAAGGATTGGCAGTGACTCCTTTCCCACCTTCACCGCTTCTGCGTACGATCTTCGTTGATGAGCTGGTTGCTCAGAAATCTCCATTTTTTCTTTGCAAGAATCGCTAGTCAGAGACTCATTTCTTTCGAAAACGGGGTTTTCGAAGAAACGAGCCTCTGTTATTAGGTTATTTTGATGTAGATTTTTGCAAGAATTTGTATTTGGGGTGTTGTTTTGTAGATCTAAAAGCTCTCGTTCTTCAAGATGAAGAACGGATCTAGGTTTGGGTAATCGATTTTCTTCCGTGGCTAGATTTGGCTAGATTTGGTAGAGAGAGAGGCTGTCGAGAGAAAGATTGTGAGGAGGCTAGATCTGAAGAGTAGGGTTACTGAGTTTGTATGGTTGAGAATGGCTTCTCAATTTACCGGGCTTGGCCCATCGGAAATTCAAGATTACCCTTTAGGTTTCTTGGAGGCCTAAAGAGTTGTTTTTCGCCCCTGTTCGTTATGTTCTATATTCTTAGTATTATGATTGGAGTTCTCGGTATATATTTATAATACGTAAAATAAAACTTTATTCTTTCTCCAATTTGGTCACTAGATTGATTTAATGTTTTAGTATATATTTCTACAACAATTATACTTCAAATTATTATTATAATTTAGTTTGGAATCAAATAAATTTGTAAACAATCATTTATAAAATATCTATAGTATGATTTTAGGGTCAAACTAAACTATTATCCAATAGTTATATTTCAAAACAACACGAAGACATGATTTTTTGTTTTCAAACACTAAGTTGAAAGCATTTCTTTAAGTAACATTTGTGTCATTCTAATTTAAAAATATTAAAACTAACTTAAGACAAAAAAGAAACAATTTTATTTTAGAAATCAAAATCTTGAACAAGGTTATTTTTAAAAACATTAAACTTGTTTTTAGTCTAAATCTACAACTTAAAAACAAATATACATTTTTAAAAAATGAAAGAAAAAAATGAATGAAAATGCTATGAAAGTGAAGGTAGGTTTTAAAATTATCACTTATGTACATGTCGTACGACCCATTGTGTACCAATGGCATCGGTGAGGTAAAAACTCACCCAACAAGTTAAACTTTATATATAAAATATAAACAAGATCGGAGAGACAAACATGATATGAATTTGTAAACTACATATATTTATTTCATAAGGAAGATTATAATTACAATGTCTCTTTGCTTTCACCATTAAATTTTCTCTCTAAGTTTCACCACTTCTCTATATGACTTATTTAATCTTTACATAATGGTCGTGATTTTGAGAGAGTCCATGATAGAATCATTCTTATTGGTGCAAAAAATTGTCTGGACTTTTGGATGCTTTATTAGTGCAGTGTACATCCTTAGGGCTACAATATCGTAGTTGTGAGATGGTTCATTTGCACGGTCAGAATTATCAATCATTATACTACATACTATTAATATTGTGGGTGATGTAGTTACTCGAATGTGGGGTGACCTGAGGCATATCTCGGACTTGATGAAGATGGAACTCTATGTATTACAAAACCTAGGCTATGGCTTGACCAACGTTTCCAAGCCTTAGTTGCATACGGTTGCGTGACATATCCTAGAGGGCTTGGACATTGAGGCCAAACCATCTGGTTGCGCAACCATGAACGACTAGACCAAAGCCATGTCCTGGCAGTTTGTCCAAGCCACAGTCGCACATAAATGTGTGACCTGACCAAGGTGAATTGGTTATTAAGGCCAAACTATCCTCGATCAGGTCACATAACCATACGCAACAAGGACAAGGTCATGGCTATGTCATATAGACAACCTTTTATCGTGTATGGTTGCATAAATAGGTCGAGATGGCTTGGCCACGATGGTCAAGCCTTCTAGTCGCGTAGTCGTACGCGACCAGATCAAGTCCATGACTTGGCCACAATAGCCAAGCCTTGGTCGTGCATAGTTACATGACCTGGCCTAGGTGGGCTTGGTCATCATGGCCAATTCATCTGGTCATTCAACCGTGTATAACCAATATTTGGCCATGACTTAACCAAGTTATCGAAACCTTGGTCGCACATGGTTGCGCGACCCGACCTTGGTATGATTGGTCTTTTGAGGCTAAGCCTTCTTGTCGGGCAATCATGTGTGACCATATTTTTACCATGAATTGGCCATTATGGCCAAGTCTTAGTTGTGCATGGATGCGTCTTCTGGCCGAGAGAGGTCAAGTCATTGTCTAGTTCATTCTTACTTAATAGAAAGATACAAGGCTAAAGTTTTAAATGCTTACTTGATTTTATTTGTTCTCTACTTAGATGAAATTTTATATTTTATCAATGATATTTTATATTGTCTCGGTAACTCCCCTTACTTATTTTCTTTCTTACAAGTAATTAGAGTGTTTCGATCTCAATATGTCAAAGTTCTATGTTTTGGTGGCCTTTAACCTCCAAGTTGAGGTTTTGTTATGTCTAGGATTTTCTAAGCGGGAGATTTTTGAGTGAGCTCACTTTAATTTGAAAGCAATTATTTTCATTTTTGTTGACAGAGTGCTTCTTTAATGAGATTGAGTTAATGCTAAATTGAGGCCGATATGAAGCTAACCTGAGGTTGAGCTTTGTTGAGCAAGAAGATCCTAAATAAGATTGAGATTAGGCTGAATGAAGCCCGACTGCTGCCGAGTTAAGGCTGACCAAAGACAAAATGAGTCCAAGAGATGATAAAGGAAGTCGAGTTGAGCTGGTTAAAATCATTATTATAATTTTATTTGTTAAACTAAGCGAAGGGCCCGTAAGTGAGATTGTTTATTTTAAAAACCCTTTTCTCAACCTTTATTCAATGAAAGGCTCCTCAGTTAGGCCAAGTTGAGGCTGAGCGAGGTCGATTTGACCTGATGCCATGTTAAAGTAGAATGAGGTTAAGATGATGTTGAATGAAGTCAAGTTGGGACCTTTTTTATTCTCCATCTACATAAAATTTAAGAGGTCTCGAGTGATCTTCATTAAAATAAGATATATTTAATGACCTCTTTTTTAATTTTCCGCCCATGATTATCTAATTATTCGACTCTTGTTGCTATTATTTAGGAGAATTTACGTAAATACTTGATTAGTTTTTTCCTTTATGACGTCTGGTAGTTGCATATCATGGATGCATGCCCACTCCTTATAGCTTATCTTAAATCGTAACAAACAAATATTCATGTTGTTCGTGGAGTAATGGTTCCTCTACTCCCTTTGGAAGAGCTTGAGTAATCTTAATTTAGACTTCGAGAGTGTTGACTAGAGTGACCTAGATCAAGCTAACCATGTGGTGGTTCTTTTAGTGGTCTTTCTGCTGTGTAAGTTTCCCCTTGCTCAATCGATTTATCAATTTATGTATCGAACAAGCTATCGATCTAGCTTATACCATATTGTTGGCCAGAAAATAGGTTGAGGTATAAACATTTATAAAAGCAGACGTTGTATATGAGCTATACCATAACAAAAAAATGAGTTGAGCTTTCGTATTGTAAAATAAACGAGTTATATCAAGTGTGGAAAAGAATAGGTTATATTGAAATACCCCTTGAACTTTTAGATAAAAGAAAAGAGAAAACAATTATTCGGTAAATGCCTCTGCCTCTCACATATTTCCATTGACCAATATTCTGACTTGCAAGATCTGAGGTTCGTGAGAGTGGTGTTTAAACCATCATGCCAATTTACGTACGTCTATTATATCCTCTCATGGTAACCTGAGAATAGGCTGGTCCGGTTGAATATCATAAATTCATGTATCTCATAATCTTCTTCGTCTTCTTGCAACATGGATGTGTCTGAATTCAAAGCTATACTGCTGCGACTAGTGGATGCACCTATTACGCTCGGTGTGATATATGCATCAACTTTTATCAGGCGGTTGAGGATATATATCCTAGCTGCTTGTCATGGTGGTGAGACCGTTGGTAGAAACATGGATAAATTTACAAGGCTTTTCCATTTGAGTATCAACTACTACTATGTCAATTTTATTAAATAACATTGTCTTAGGAGTTGACCTACCTATAATTATTAGGTCCATCGTATTCCTAATAAATGCAACATTTTTTTTGTACGACGTGAAGTCTCTATGAATACGTATACTTCTCTGATACAAAAGATACTTTTGATCAAAACAACCAAATTAAAATATAACAAGATATATTTAAAACAATAAAAATTGATTAATACATAACAACATTGAAATTATACCACTGACATTAATATTTGAAACAACAACATTAAAAAATTTAGCTATAAACCTTAAAGTCCAAATTGATTATCTAGTATTCTTGTTCCATTAATCAGGTTTATATATATATATATATATATATATATATTTCTTTTAGACCAACTCAATATTCATTAAATAATCCATTGAACACTTTTTTCCGTCAAGCATACTTTTAATACATACAATTTTGAAGCTTACTTTCAATATAAGAACTTCACATGTCTGAGCATACTTTCAACCAAACCAAGTTTATGTTCGTTTAATAGCACAACTAATATAGTGTCTTGTTGTGTAAATACCTTATTATTATCATAGCTCTTTATACCAATTACCTAACAAAGCTAGAGAAAATATTGCACATTTGAACCACGAATCACGGTACTTTGCATCCACCTAATTTTACAATTAGTTGCCGCCAAATTTTGTTTTGTTTCTTTTTTAGTATCATTACATTTCACTTCCATACAGGTGAATTGGGCCAAATATCCCAATCTCAGAAGAAATTGCTTAATGAAAATATTATAGTTTTAAGCTCAAACTACTCAAGTTTCTCAGGCCAAATCGATCTAAATTTAATTGCTTCAAGCGCTCGAGTATGTATTATCTAACATGTTAAATTTTTAAACTTCAAAAAAAAGAAAATACATAGGAACCATATTTTAACATTCGAAATTTAACATTTGAAATTTGACTACGATAACCTGTTAGGATAATATGACTAAAATAGTAGAGATATGTATAATAAAAAAAATAAGAAAGAAAATGAAAACAAATAAAAAACAACTAGTTTAAATGTTAAATCACTATGAGAATTCACGAGGTGAGTTAACAAAACATAATACCACGCCATCTAAAATGTAAGATGGTATGTTGATCGGAGCATTGATTTTAACACGTTACCTTAATTGTATATTTAATATCTGATATTCAGACAACAACAAAGACACAAACTATAAAAAATCGAAATCAACCTTTTTTTTTTTAAACTACATCCAAAACATAAATCTAATCCGTTTCTAAACAAATTGGTTTTAAGTTTAATCATTTTTTCAAACAAATTTAACATAAATTTAAAAACTTATTTGTTTTTTTGGTAATAACGTTATGAGAATGGTTTATATAATAAACTGAAATAGTTAAAAAATATTAATAATAATTTAAAAATAAAACTGGACATTAATTTTTTAAACTTGTTATAATACGACAAGAGGGAAATCGGGAGAATATTATTTTATTTTATTATTTAAAAATAACAATAAATTTTATTTTAAAAAATTGATAATTCTTATTAAATAATAATATATTTCAGAATATTTCAATTAATATACTTAAAAAGTTAGGTCAATTCAGAGCTTTTTGTTTATTTTTTTCGTGTAATTAAATTTTAATCGATACAAATTAAATATTAGATATCTGAACATTATTATATAAATTAAAGTAGTGATTCACTGTGCTTATGAACAGTGAATCAGTATTTTACCGATATATCCTTTATTTCTTTATAAAGTTACATATAAATATAAGTTTTTAATTTCATCCGTCTCTAATACATGCATCGGTAAAAGCAACTCGTTTTATGCAATCGGTAAAGCATTTTAATAAGTCAATATAGCTGATTAAGTATAGGGCTGTCAACGGTTCTCCGTAACCAGGCCGGGACCTAATCGATAAGGATCAGATCGAGAATCAGATCGGATTGAGAATCAGATCGAATCCTAACGGTTCGGTTTACGGTTCCATTATAAAAACCGAAAACCGATAAGGAATCGAAACAAAAAATCGGTTAGGAACCGAACCGATAAAACTGATAGGATCGATATGGAATCGAACCGATAAAACCGGTAAACCGATACGGAATCGAACCGATAGAACGAAATCGGACCAATAAAACCGTTAAACCGATTATTTATTATTATTATTATTATTTTTTCTTTTATAAATTATAGTACCAAAATTAATAAAATTAATAGTTAATTTTTTTAACAAAATCAAAAGATTAACTTATTTTTTTTAATCAAAAGACCAAATATTATTAACGAAATGAAAAGTATACAGAAAATTAGGGACTATCAACAAAAGCCCCAAAGTTTCAAAGGAAAGGAAAATTTGGAGGTAAAAGTTGCCACCCAAATTTCGAAAGTTCCCTCCAAATTTAATCTGAAAAAATACAAGGAAGGAATTAACTCCTTCACACCAAAAAAACCAATCCAAGAAGAGTAGCTCCATACTCCAATCAACGCAGCAGCTATCAACAAACAACTCCACGCCTTCTTAGAACAACAATCAACAACATCTCCTGAATCCAAGGACCAATCTACACAGCAGCCAACTCCATGCCTTCTTAGAACAATAATCAGCAACTCCTGAATCCATACTTCCCTACAAAACAAAGAGACTAGCAGCATCCAAGTCCTAAATAACCTAATCCAAGACTTTCTAAAAAAGTAATATCAAGAAGCTTAGGGGGAGCATTTTGGAGTTGAAAATTTAGCTTAAGCTTACACTTTAGGTTCCATTTAGCAAGCCAATCAGCAGCTTGGTTTTGGACCCTAGAGATATGCTTTAATTTCATATCCCGATGAATAAGATTTCGACATTAACTTATGTGATGATCTTCAAAATCGCTAGATGACTTGCTTAAGAGCTGCTTAATTAGGATCAAAGAATCAGACTCAATGTCAACTTGAGTCCAATTGTTCTTGTAGCATTCAATCAGGCCGAGAAGCAATGCCATGATTTCAGCCTGAAGAGGAGTGGTTTTACCCAACAGGTTACCATAAGCTTGAATGATATCACCGTCGCTGTTTCTAACGAGAACCCCAGTAGCAGCTTCTCCATTCAAGGCACAAGAGCCATTAACATTCATCTTCAATCTGGGCTGCACAGGATGATCCCATCTCAGGTAAACCAGCTTGCTCTTTGTTTCAATCGAACTACAGCTAAGCAAAACCCCTGCATTATAAGCCTTTAGCCAATGCTTGTGTTTTAGATTACCAGAAATATCACCACCTTTAATAACACTAATAATGATATCAATAGCTTTGTTAACATTGAATTGAATCCCTTTATGCTTAATAGAGTTTCTAGCTTTCCAAACAACCCAACAAATAACCTGAGGAACCAAATGAGTAACATGAAAATCAGCTTTTGAAAACCAAAACCAGCATCTTAAAACATGAGAAATGGTCATGAATCTTTGGATTTTGATGTTAAAGATGTTTGAAAACCAATTCCAAATCTACCACGCAAAGGAGCAATTGAAAAACAAATGATTTTTACTCTCACAATTCTCACAGAACATACACTTAGAGGCCATACTAATGTATCTCCTCATCATAATAGAATCAATAGAAATAAAATTATGTAAGAGCTTCCAGGTTATAAAAGAAAACTTCCTGGGGATTTTCAAGTTCCAAATCTTGCTGTAAAGGTTTGAGATGTTATGCTTAGTTCTAATATTGTCCCAAGTCTGTTTGAAGTTGAACCCTCCATCTTTCGAAAGCCTCCAGCAAATTCTATCCTCATTATCAGTTATACGAAGGTTTTTAATCAACTGCATCCTATTGTTATCAATACTACCCTGCAAACCATCCAAATTCCTGGAATTATTTTTACATCTAGATACCAGTTGACGTTGCTTTCAGTGGAAATTGCAGGTAGATCATGCCAAGCATCCTTCCAAAAATAAATATTTCCTCTTCCAAGGATCCAGGTAACATTGCTTTCAGCTTGATTACGAATATTGCAAAGCCTGTTCCAAACTAATGAACCCTTTTTGTTGTTAATATATAAAGGATGATTATGATTGCAGTAAATATCATTCATTACATTAGACCAAAGACAAGAATTACTTCTAAACTTAAACCAAAGCTTCTGGGAAAAACAATTCTGAATATCCAATAAACTTCTAACATTAAGGCCTCCCTCACTAAAAGGCTTACAAATTTATGACCATGTAGACCAATGAATACTTTTTTGATTATATTTAGTTCTCCAAAGAAATATATTAAAAGTATATTCAATCTTATTAATGATAGATCTAGGGATAACACAGCATTGTAACCAGTAATAAGTAATAGGGAGGAGAACATTAGAAATTAAAGATAACCTTGCACCATAAGAGAGAACTTTACTATCCCAATCTGAAATTCTGTCATTAATCTTGTTAAGTATAGAGTTGTAGACTTTAGCCTTGTTGTTATTAGAGACAGTGATGCCTAAATGAGTGATAGGAAGGAAATCCACATCAAACCCAGTTTGCACCTTAAGACTGTGAACCTTTGAGGAACTGGACTTAGAAGAAACAACCAACTTTGTTTTGCTCTTGTTGATGGCCTGACCTGAAACCTGTTGATACAAATCTAGAAAACTGCTTAGAGTATTAATAGAATTAGAAATGCTATTAGTGAAAAGCAGAATGTCATCAACAAACATGATATAAGGGATTATAAACTTAGATCTCGAGGCATAACACATTTTAGGATGATTAATAAACAGATTATTAAGACCCATACTAAGCAATTCTTAACCAATAATAAAAAGGCTAGGGGAGATATGATCCCCTTGCCTTAACCCTCTCTTCATTTTAAAGTAATCAAAGGTATCACCATTAACAAGCATAGAAACATGCACATCAGAGATCATTTTCTTGATAATGTTTACAAACTTATTGTTGAAACCAAAAGCATTTAGAATTCTGAAAATAAATGAATGAGATATCCCGTCGAACGCTTTCGACATATCTAACTGAATCACCATATTACCACTCTTAGGCTTTTTGTTAATATCATATAACAACTCTTTAGCCAACAAAATATTGTCATGGATAAGCATGCCCTTAACAAAAGCTGTTTGAGCATTAGACACAATCTTAGGCAAGATATCAGCCAACCTATGGTTGATAAGAGTAGAAAAGATTCTATTGATAAGAGTACATAGACCAATTGGTCTATAATTATTCCACGAGATAGGATTAATAGTCTTGGGAACTAAGCAGATACCAGTGGAAAAAAGGCTAGTAGGAAAAGGACCATCCTCAATAAAAGCATTATAAGCACAGCGTAAATCCCTTTTGATAATCAACCAGCAATGCTTAAAAAAATAGAGATTGAATCCATCTATACCAGGAGCACTATAACTCGTCATGTTGCTGATTATACTCCATATTTCTTCTGCATTGATTCTGCCAAGAAGCTTAGTATTATCACTATCAGTAACAATAGATGGGATACAATCAATGATCTTGTTATTTAATAACATATTCTCATCATTTTTGTTTCTGTAGGCATCTGAGGTCAGAATATTTTTGAAATAATCCGCTGCAGACTTTCCAATAGCATTCCTATCCAGCAGCCAGGTATCTCCATCCTTAACACTTTTAATTTCATTCCTCTTTCTCCTCTTAGCAACATAACTATAGAAGAGCTTTGAGTTACCATCACCCTCATGCAGCCATTTATTAAAACACTTATGCCTCCAATAAGAATCTTCATTTCTTAAAGCCAAACTTCAAAAGATTAACTTATAAACTTTAGTTTTTATATCATTTATTTCAATATAAAAAAAAATTAAAAATCACATTTTAATTGGATTTAATTTTTTTTAAGTGGACCGAACCGGACCGATAACAACCGAAATCGGACGGAATCGAAACGGACCAAAACGAGATCGGACTGAACTTGGACCGAATCAAACTCGGACCAAACCAGAACCGGAACCGGAACCCAATACCAGTATTTCCGCTGGTTGGTTCAATGAGAACGCTCTTCATAAACCATACACAAACAAATAATAATAAAATTAATGAATGGACAACTACGATTGTCGCCAAAAAGAAAACACCTAATCTTTAATCAGAAAAAACTTAGATAACTTGACAAACCAAATTAAGTATGGTACAGAAGTATAGTCACCGAGGTTGAATAATACATTCAGACTCAGACGTTGTTTGGTGCCATTAAGCATTTTGGATTTTAGTTTATAAGCTTGACACCAAATAAAGTCCCATCACAAGTAACTAACCTCCCCTGGCTTGATCAGGCCCTTTGCTTCCGCATCAGTAATCATACTGTAACCAATCCTGAATCCTGTATAACAAAAATATCTCAATTATCATGTAAATAAAATTAGTCCAAAAGACAACTATCATACTATCATTGCAATCATAAGTTTTGATCACTAAACTTCTTAAAATACCTGTCTTTGACACTAGAACATGGTTCCATCATCTCTAGTTTAGCAGCAATTCGACCAACGCAGCCATCAACCACATTATTAAGATAAACTAGTGGGGTATTACCAATTAGCTGCTCATAATTTCAAAATTAGTCCGAATAAAACAGCTCTATATACTGAGAAATAAGAACACTAGAAACCCAAATGATAAACCAAATTACTTCGGTGACATCTTTAGCGATTCCTCGTCCCTCTGCAGCCATACTTGTAGATCACTGCAAATCATAACAGCAATTTAACTCTTAAGTATACACATAAAATTAGTGTTTTCTTTCTCGTTTCCACTCAATTTTTTATGCAACCAACACTACATAACCAAATCCATAGCAATTTACCCATTTATAAGACGGAAAAAAACAAATCATCATCAATCATGGAGACAAATATTACAATTTTTCATCCATTTCGATCTAATTTTTTTGTCGAATCGGGCAAAATGGAACAGTTTGTGACCAGAGGAAAAAAACTGGACGATGATCGTATCAGTTATCAAATCAAAAGAAATGTTAGATTCAGAGACTGTTACCTTGAGATTATTGGTGTCGAAGCCGGAGATTTTTTTTACTGAGCTTCTGCTTTTGTGCTGAATATATAAGATGACTCACACTTGCATCGGTACTAGACTACTAGTAGGTGGTTTATTATCCGAATCGAAATCAAATTAATTTATCAAATATAAAATTAGATTTTTTTTGGCTAAAAAAAAACTTTTTTTAATCAAAATAAGCTTTCATTCAATAATAGCCGGCCTATAAAGGCCTTAATGATACGTTAGTTCGATTAGATATATTTATGGCCCAATACCATCAACTATCTAAAACAATCTCTCATTTTTAAAAAGACAAAAACAAAATTGATAGGTGGTAGAATTTATTCGACCGGCGAGTCAAAGTAGGGAGTAGAACTTATTCAATCTCTGAATCAATATAGTGGACTAATTATCTACGCTATCGGTCCAACAAGTTAAAATACCCAATAGGCCCAACAGGTCCAACACTGCTATATAAAATGCTTATATTTTTTGGTGAGGGAGAGGGCAATTTTGGGGCGGTGATTAGGGTTTCCGATGGACGCTTATTGTTCATGTTTTTTACTTATAAAAAATCAGTTTGACTAATTTTGAGTCTATAAAGGTAGATGTTTTCGTAATGTTCTATATTATGAGTTTGATTCATTTTTTTAGTTCTCGATTCTTTTGATTAGTTGTTTGGTTTATCGAGAGTTTGGGTTTTTCATTTCGCAGGGTTCCTGAAGGTTGAAATTGGCAGGAAGATTTCGAGCAGATCTGTTGTGGATCATTAGAGATTGTAGATCTAGCAATTACAGAATAAGTCAGGTATTACTACCTCCTTACAAAAGATGTTAGTAATATAGAGGAATGATTGTTAAGATATTAGAATTGGATGTTTGATTTTGGTATTGAAGGATAAGATTGTGAATATCTACACATTTTGCTAAGCTATCAGTTCGTCAATCGTAAATAATCCACATCTAAACTTTACAATAGGAGAATGACCTTTAGTTTAGCAGGGGGTCTGATTTTGTTGATATCACAGTTAGTTCTACATTTGAGTGTAACTTTCGCAATCAAATCAACAGTATGTGTTTGGGATACATAAAAAGAGATGAGTTTTCTGGTAGGAGCTAGCAATCAAGGTGTCTTCTCATTAGCTAATATTTAAAATAGAATGATTAAATCAATTTCAATATCTAAATATTAAAGCCATTATCTTTGCACAATATGAGACCATCTAAGAGGGCTATAGACTCACCTATAAGTGTAGATTATTTTTTATACAGTCTGGCCTAAGAGGGCTATAGACTCACCTATAAGTGCAGATTATTTTTTATACAATCTGGCCACAGTAGTAACCATATCACCCTTGTTATTTCTAATGGGACTACCTCCATTGAATTCCGAACCATCATAATTAAGTTTGAGTATATTGTTTATAGGAGGTAGCCATTTGACAACAATGGCTTTGTTAGAATTAGTAAGGTTATGGAAGCAACCTAGTTTATCGGCAGTCTTTAAATCATCGTACTAGAATTCTTTTTTAAAAAGTTTATCACAGTCAAGTTTAGCTATCTTATATAGTATTTGGTCTACCATATTATTGATTGAAATGTTTGATGATTAAATTTAGATTTGTTTCTAGCTGACCAAACAACCCAACATATGATTGGGAGCAAATAGTTCTAATTTAGATATGTTTATTTGTTTACCAGAACTAGCAACTAAAAATGGGTTGCAATGACATATGATTACTAACGAGGACTCCGCAGAGCCAGGTGAAGTACTTCCATACATCTCACGTGGTAACAGTCTTATTACTGTTATTAGTATTGGTGTAACAGTCTTATTACTGTTATTAGTAATAGTGTAACGGTCTTATTACTATTATTCCTATTAGAAGTAACATGATTAATTTTTGTATTTTTAAACGAATAACAATATTTATTTTCGTTAATCTAAACAACTTAAAGATTTTTTTTATAAAAAATGTAGAACATGATTGATTTTCGTGAATAAGAATAACTTGGAATAAAAGTTTTGTTATTGTTATTAATAAACAAAGCACATGTTATATAGATGTAGCATTGAACCATTTTTAATCATAACACCAAATCACTTGTATGTTTGAGGTGTGAATTTAAATTTTCATTCTCGCTATAATTTTGTAACTAAATATAATTCTTTTATTAGATCTAAAAGTCTCAAGTTAGCCTTAGCTAAAGAAGTGACGAAAGTGAGAAGAGAATAGATAAAATTTAATCTGATATACAAGTGTCAACCTAAACTTTATTTATTCTTTCTTCACTCTCCTCACTTCTTTAACTAGGACTACATTGAGACTCTTTTATCTAATAAAAGAGATGTTTAGTTATAAAATTGTAGTGAGAATGGAAATTTAAATTGGCACCTCAAACATATGAATGTTTTGGTGTTATGATGAAAAGAGGTTCAATGTTAAAGTTATATAACATGTGTTTTGTTTAGTAATAACAAGATAAAACTTATATTCCTAGATATTTCGATTAACGAAAATAAATCATGTTATTCATTTTTATATAAAAAATCATTTCAATTGTTTAGATTAACGAAAATAAATCTTATTATTCATTTAAAGATACAAAAATTAATCATGCTGCTTTTATTAGAATAACAATATTAATAATGGTACTTTATTAGAAATTGCAATATTAATATTGTTACTCTATTGGGAATAATAGTAATAAGACTATTATACATTTGTATTTCGAGTAGGCAAATTGAGTCATTCATTTGGCTATATAGGTTTAATCAATTTTTGGGATAGGTTACCGGTTAAAAAGAATGTTCGAATGATATTTTTTTACTTTTAAAATAACCAAATATGTAATTTAGAATATTGAAATTTTTGATTTAGCTTATAAGAACTAGCTATAGTAGATCACATCAAATAATAAATTAATTTTTTTATGTATATAATAAAAAAAACTCCTTTTATTTCTCTCTATGTAGAGATCTGATTTCAGATCTTCCATCTACTAAGTAATTGTTCAGTAATCTCACCTATATCCTTTTTTTGTATTAGTTTTGAAATATAAAATATATATTATTTAAGAAAAATTAATGAATGAATTCATCAAGTTATGGTGGAAAATATAAAAAAAACAAATTGATTTGATTAACGAATTCATTCATTATATTTTAGGTTTTAAAATTGATACTAAAGGGGATATAGCTCATACGATAGAACACTACATTAGTATAGTGGAGGTTCATGATCAAATTTTTTCATTTACAAACTTTTGTTTTTATTATTTTTATACAAATTTCAAGTGTGGAACCTCGGATAATTACATTTTGTATAATTTAAATTGTGAAACATTGTCTAATTTAATTGTGAAACATGGTATATTTGAATTGTGAAACATTATATATTTGAGTTATAAAACATGATGTATTTAATGATAAAAGAATTTACCAATATGTGGCGAATTGTTTCATTTTATTTATCATACCCTTAGCGACGAGCACAAGTCAAAGATGGTCTATAGCTCGATTTCATATGATTCGATGATTGAAATTGCTTATATATGGATTCTAAACCCATTTTCGACACCAAACAACATTGATCTATTTTATAATCTATCAAAGATAAGCTTTTATTCAATTTATGATTTTTTGTAAAAAATCAAAAAAATTATATATTTACGAGAGAGTAAGAAATTGTTTTGCATAAACTATCTTAGAATTGAATATTAGGTATGGATTTATTGAATTGAAAAGGTTTAAATTTAGTAAGATGGTTCGTTAAATCGATTTAAGTAGTTTTTATTTTTTTAAGTCATATTATTTTATATTTGTAATTATGTTTGCTATTTAGTGGAACTCGATGTAAATAACTAAAGTACATGGATTTTTTTTGGTTTTTCACTTGGTGATATTTTTGTAAATAATAAAAAAACAATATTGTAACTACTAATAGTAAAATAATTATTTCGTATCGAATCTTTATGATTGGTGGAAGGGAATTTTTAAACAAGAAAAGATAGAGTTATATTATCTCAAATAGATAAATCATTTTTTACCAAATGTTGACTTTAACTCCAAGAAATATACCCTAAATAGCTTATTTAATTACAATTATATAATTAACGAAAATAATAAGTACCAAATATATTCACTCACCTAAATCAACTATATCTTAAACATTACAATATTGAAATTCATTTTTCTTTAAGATAAGAAAAACAAATATTCAAATTTAATTTTAACCACCTTAATTATTGAAAATAGTAGAAAATAAATAGATTGAAGAAGATACGCAAACACCAAAAGAGATAAAAGCAACAAAAAGAAAAATCAAATTACAAACTCAAATTTTAAAAAATATCAACTGATTTCTAATGATATTCAGACGATGTACATCTGATGCGTATGGTAGAGTATCAGAGTATGTATAATTAACACTTCCAATATGTTTCATGTACACCTCCGGTAGGTGGCCTTCCAGAGATATCATTGCTTTAAAATCGACATTATAGTATAAATGACACATCAATGCCTAATATTATTTTATTATATAGTTTATTATATTTTGTTTGTTATTATTGTTTATGTAATTTGGTATCATTGCCTAATATTATATTGTTTATTATTATAGTATAAATGACACATAAATGACACATCAATGCCTAATATTATTTTGTTATATTGTTTACTATATTATTGGATACATTTATTCGAGAAACTTGAGTTTTCGCATGAGCATCAAGTTCAGACTTGATGTCGATAATAGTTTTACCTGGTCGTGAGTCTCTGGGTTTGTCTCATGGTTTGAGTCTAAAAAGAATTCAAAGTTAGATAAAATATAGGATGAAGTAAACATGAACCAAAAAGAAAATAACTACAAAAAATTACCAAAATTAATAATAAAATATATGATGCATTAAACACATATAGGTTATGCACCATGGATGGATAATGCACTAGCGGTGCACAATGCACCAGGGATTCATTTTTCACCGAGGGTGCACAAACCTATGCAATGCGGTGTGAAGATCTGCACCATCGATGCATAGGCTCATACATCATTGGTGCATAGGCAAACAACCACTACTCACGAAATACACAACCTTAAATTTTAATTTTTAAAAAAAACTAGATTATTTTCGTTAATCGACCTCCAACAACACTTTAAAACTAGATTTTAACACATATATATATATATATATAATCTAACCAAGAAATCTAAGATTTATCAAGAAAAAATGAAGAATATAAATAAACAAAAAAAAACCCCGAAAAATAAATACTTACTTAATGTCACTTTTAGCAGCTTTAGTTCGAGCCATAAGAATAAAGAGGATTACACGGTGAGTAAGGAGGAGATTGTAAGATTAAAGAGGAATTTTGTTAAAATAGACGAACAAGAGAGAAAGAGATAACATACATAAATGAGAGAGAAAATATTGGAGAAGATTAATAATATGAATTAAAACCATATGTATATGTAGTCTAATAAGAATATGTTTATCTAGTGGTTGGAGGGGGTCAACTATTTAGGTCCAAATAGCTTTATCTAAAGAAGAAAAATTTATTACTTGTAGTTGTTATTTTTTTTTTTGCTTTTTTAAATATTAGGAAAAATACTAATTTGTAAAAATAACCTAAAATATATTTTTCTTCTATCTGATTATGTTTAATGACATTATTTACTATTTCTAGTTGTCTTACATAAATTTTACTAACTTTAAAATTAAAACATACCCAAACTAACTCCTAACCTTTCAACTTTTTTTTTAAAAAAATTCTGAAACTCATTGAATGGTTGAGATAATAGAAGAAACATTTAATCTTGAGAATACAATGCATTTTTACTTTATTTTCAAAACTCCTAAGGCTTGGATTTCACATGAAATGATGAAATTTGTGTTATTCTTCACCAGAAGCATGGCAGAAAAAAAATTGCAATGATTTTGGCAAAATCTTTTTATGATTTTGTCATTTCGCCAAATACTTGTCAAATCTCATCTTTTAGTATTTTTAACGGATATATGTATAATAAACCATAGTAAAATTTAAACTCACCTACAAAATTATAGTTTAATGGTAAAAATATTATTTTTCTAGTGACTAAACTTAAAAGATAAAGAAATGTGCTGAAGCTAGAATTCAAACCTAATAAATTGAATAAAAGTTTTGTTGTGTCCTTATTTCTAAAAAAATAATTATACATTTAAATAATATTTGATATTAAAAAAGTAATTTTTGTTTACCATCGAGTGAAGAACATGGTGACCTGAATTTTCATATACATACCATTTCATATCGTTTCCATGGCGTTTTGATAACCATAATCGCTTCAAATGGGTTTTTATTACTCTTTCTTAAGCATAATCCTATTTAAAATCTAAGATCTAAATCTAAATTTTTGGATTTAAAAAAAATAATTTTTTATTAGTATGTAAAAAAAAAACAAAAGTTTATATTAGCTTAAAGTTATTAGATGCGATGCGTTGATTTGTCAGAAAAGATCCCGTTCTTTTCTTTTGATTTCAAAATGCATAAACAAAAAAATGAATGGAATTCTTAAATTTGGGAGAGGTTATGGAAATTTTGAATTTGAAACCTTATATACGTTCATTTTTAATACATAAGTAAAATTTTCCAAAATCACAACTATAAATATTAAAAATGATTTTTTTAGTATCACTATAAATAGGAAAAATGGGGTTTTACCGACTCAATTATTGTAACTCATCCATGTTATGCGCGTCATAGTAAATTAATTTAATTTTTATTTTTATAAAATATCATTTTTATATAAAATTATACAGCTTCAAACTCTATTTTATACATCTTTTACAAATAAAAATATCTTATTTATTTATTTTTAATCCGAATATATATATATATATATATATATATATATATATATATATATATATTATTTTTAGCTTTAGTTTTTTAATTAAAAAAATTACCCTCATTTAAAATTTAAAAATGGTGATCACACATGATCACACTTATAATAAATTATATTTTAAATTTTTATTTATATATTTATTTTTTTAAAGGATAAATTACCTTTAACTTTTTCTTATTATGCCATTAATTGTTGAGATTAGTTGGTGCGAAGTAGGAAAATTGGCGAGTATCTCATATAATGGGTCATGGGAAGATATGTCGGTTGTTATGAGGAGACGTTTTATATCAAACCTTTATCATCGAGGACCACACTAAAAACTGCGATGACTGAATCGAAACAATAAAAGTATACATGATTATTTACAATAATGAAGATCATCATACTAAGAGTTAGCATTGAAAAAAATAATGAAACTACGATGACAAGATTTTCCAATTGTCTTAATAGAGAAATTCAAACATAATGAAAATACAATATTATGTAATTTTAACAGATATATTGCATAATGCTAGTTTGGTTGGGCAACAACTCAAGAAATGGAAACCACGTGCTAAACATTTGGTTCAAGTCCATTTGTCATGATACCAAGTTATTAAATGAAAGATATGATGGTCATAAAACCAACTTGTAAATTAAAAAAAAAATCCATTATCACCCATGAAAATAAAGTAAAATTCAATCTTCTATGCATGTGATCATCGTATGCAATGCATTAAGTGCCAAAGTGTTAACACTTTTTACACGCAAGTATACGTGATCAAATAAAGCAAGTAGTAAGTAAGTTCGTTCCCACGAAGACCAGGTGTATATGACAAGAATTCACTTATGCAACAACATATGATTATTAGACTAATGCTTGAACAAGTAATAAAGTTTGGGTGAATGATTATAACAAAGCAAATTAACTAACGAGATTGACTAACGAGTTTACTTATGAGAGAGAAAACACGGGACCCTAACTTTATTTTTATTTTACTCAGATTTTTAATATACTTAATCAATATGTGTGATAACAACGATTACTAATCAGATAACATGAAATTAGTATACGCTACCTTCCAGTACACGTAAACCAAACCACTTAAACATCCACAAAAGAGATAGCCGCTAAGCAGACACCGCTTGCATGGCACTCCTATATGTCTATACGAATTGAGATACACTTCGTTTTAAGTGCAAGTTATCTATTTCGATTACATAGGGTAATATGATATGGTGAGTGACATATTACGAATCATAAACAATCACAATACGAATCATTCAGGAACCTATGCTAGCATGGCAAGTTCTAAACCCTTAAATCCACTTTTGCATTCATTAACGATTAACGAACTAGATGTTCGTAACGCTTCTAACGATAAGAAGAACCATACTAGGTAATTGATAAACGTATCTCACAAATCAATAAAGCAATCAAACCATAAGTATTATTCAGACAAATCCATTAGAGTCTCATGACAACGATTAGTTCATAATCGAACGAATCATCATCATGGGCTCAAAAATTAACATAGTTCTAAGACGAATGTAAATAGATAAATAAGAGTTTAGAGAACGTTAAACTGACTAATAACCACAAAGTATCGCCTGACGAGAGCAATACATAAGCTATATATAGAAAACAAAAGTAGTCGTCACGCTTCTTGATCTCAGTGTAGTTGTATGTTCCTCCTCCTTGATCTTCCTCTCTCCCTTCTTAATCTCTGATTCTCCCCCCCCCCCCCTCTCTGCCTTCTTCTCTGAATTGGAATAGGGTTGGGATCAGTACGGGTCGACGTCTAGGCCCAACAGAAAGAACTAGTGATAACGGGCTCAAAACAGAAATCAAAATAAGCCTACAGAAAATTATGTAGTCATTATAGCAGATCTTATTGTAGCCGGACTCCATTCAGGATACATTGTCTTAAGAAGACCAACGATTCCAGAGACATGAGGGCAAGACATACATGTTCCAGATTCAGTGTTGAATGGAGTACTACGCTTGTCACTAGGGTCGTCGGATCGACTTGTTGCTTTAGTGTAGGTAGCTATGATGTTCACTCTAGGTGCAGTTGCATCAGGCTTAAGAATCTCTGATGTTATATTACAGGTTCCTCTAGATGAAAACGCTGCCATGAATGGAGTTGGCTTGGCATTCAAGTGTGCCACTAGGGGTGTAATATATCCTAACGGATTCTTGGTCCAATTGATGTAAGAAAAGACTTGAAGCCCATCTCAGAAGCGGATTTGCGTCTCAGGAAGAACGTGAGGATCGGAAATAATTTTGTTTCCGCTTGCCTCATCATTACAAAGGATCATTCCAACAGCACCAACTAGAAGTGCTTGCTTCCATTTATCGACTCCCGCGCTTAGACCCCTGAGACAAACCACAATATTTCCCTTGGCTTTGGATGGGTCGAGTTGTTCTGGCAGGCATAACAAAGCTAATTCATCTGATGCATTAGCGGTTTTAGCTTGTGCCCCTGTGATAAGGGGGTAATTCTTGGATTCAGGCAGAGCTGCTGATTAAGCTGCTTAACAAGACTTTCTCCCTGAAACGTTTTTCCGTTATCGAGTTTTAGTGACGCTTAAAACTCTCTGTCGAGAGTGCTCGCGCCAATCGTGAATATCCAAGGAGCAGCATTAGAAACAGTTGAAGGAGTAGGCCCACTGTTACCAGCTGAGGCAACAATAGTGATACCATTTTTAACTGCGTTGAATGAGCCAATGGCAATAGAGTCTTCAAACTATTCTTGACTCTGCCCACCAAGTGAAACGGAAAGAACGTCCACCCCATCTTCGATAGCCATGTCAAAACCCGACATGATATCAGAATTAAAACAACTACCCGACCAACACACCTTGTAAGCAACCACTCTAGCTTTTGGGGAACCATCTTTAGCTGTTTCATTCCCTATACCGAAAACATTGGCACCAGCGACGAAATTCCATCCTGTTTTCTTCTCGTCCAACATGCAATGGTGCTTTGACCCTTAAATCCAACATAAAGTCACCGAGAAGCGGTGAAATGCCATCGATGAGCATCCTACGAGAAATGAATAAAAAACACGTTAAAACCCAACATATACTTGAGAACTCGCAACGATTTTAAAAATAATGGAAGCGTAATAAGTGACATGAAATGCACTTATCACAAAGCATGAGTTATTATGTTCATACAATATTCTCACCAAATAATAATGATACTGAAAGATCAGAGTGAGGTATAGAATAAAGATGAAGATGAATCATATTTATGTCGTTGTTAGAAGAGTATAAAACTTTGTTGTAAATTAAGATTTTTTGGTTGCAAAGAGAATTTTATGAATGTGCAAACCAATGAAGACGATAATATGTAGCATAAAAATATGCTTCATATGCATCTTGATTAGTGACAATGTCGATTCTATATTTTTAGATATTCTAGTTTTGACTCCACGCCATTGTGGATTATTTGGCACTCGATATTTGAGAAAAAAAACTTGCATGTGAAAGGTATTGAATCACTTATTTGTTCACTAAGGCGTAACCTATATCCGCCATCACTGATCATAAAGACTCTTATATCCATGTATAGTTATCTAAATTTGTGAATCCTTAAAAATAAATACGATACAAAATAATTGAAAGATATTTTCACCCATACAATCTTAAACAATGATTTTTTATACATGATACATTTTCATATTTTATCTCATAACAAATTGAATTAATATTCTTTGTCAATAATTATGTAGTTTGCCTTCAATTGAAAATGTCATGTATTCTTTTTTATGTTGATTTTTTATATATTTATATATTTACTTTCAAAAGTTTTTTTAATATATATATATATATATATATATACCATTCATTTCACATAAATTAACTAGTTTAAAATGTTTTATGTATTATATTTTGTGTAAATCGACATCAATAGAATACTCCAATTTTTTCCTAAATTTTTAATATATTAATTAGTTTCTATTTACTATAATATTCAGGTATGATAAAGTTATAACATTAAGTTCAAACATCTATACCGCGCTAACATTATATACATCTGACATAATAACAAAAAATATGATTTACGCCCCAAGGGGGTAGCCGAGTTGGTTGAGTATGGCATTCTTGTGACCAAAGTTCATGAGTTCGAGTCCCTCTACATACGCTTTCTCGGCTGAGCCTGTCACCTTGTGTGGTTTACCTTCTGGCGTTGGTTTGCAGGCTATCGCGTCAGACTGAGGGCTTACCCTGTGCGCACTCATTGCACTCTGAGTAGCGGCTGCGGGTTCCATCCGAAAAAAATATGATTTAGCAACTCAACTATAATATTCCTATTAATTTTTATTTACCATAATATTCACATATAATAAATTTTTAGGGGTGATACAATTGCAGAAAATTCGAACAACTTCCAGAAGAGACATATAGTCAGCTTGATTACTCAACTAGAAGTGGGTGCCTCTGCACATCAGCATCGAGCTCCCTTCCCAATAATTTGTTTTGAAGATGATGATATGAGAAATATGGCAGGCCCACATGAGGATTCACTGGTAATTGCAACAGGGATAGCCGGTGATCAAGTGCAAAGAGCTCTAAGTGACACAGAAAGTTCCACCAACATATTGATCATGAGCACTTATAAGAAATTATTGACCCTCTTGTTATCCGAAAGTCTGATCAAACTATTGTTGGATTCACAGGGGTGACTGTTGAAGTAATTGGAGAATTTAAAAGTATGGTTGAATTAGGTCGGGGACCATTTATAAAAGAAGTTAAAATTTTGTTTATCATAGTAGATGCTCCTACATCTTAGAATGATATCTTTGGGGGGAATGGATATAAAAAATGCATGCTTTTATCTTTACAGTTCATCAGTGTTTAAAGTATGTTGTGGGGAACAATGTAAAGACAATTAGGAGGAGTAATAAAAATTGCTAGAGAATGTTACCGAATTATTTTCTCGTCCAAGCAAGTTCGGGGGAATGAATCATAGAAAGCATAACAGCTAGCGGGGACTTCCTCGGAGCCAACTCCTTATGATGACCCAAGAAATTCCCATGGTCTTTTTGTTCCCGATAAAATTATGAAGATCATGTATATCTAGATGGTAAAGTGTTAAAGATTAGAACAAAGTTATCTCTAAATTTGAGGTAAATTTTGATTGATTTTTTATCCTCAAAATTAGATATGTTTGCCAGGTGTTCCGAAGATGTAACTGGTATCCCCCCCATAAATTATTTGTCATAATACATAAAATGAGACATTTCTCCCATGAGAAATCTGAGGTAATAGTGGTAGAATAGAGCGTCTTTCCAGAGTAAGGCATATTTGAGAATCACAATATCCTTTATGGGCAAAAAACCCAGAATTGGTCAAAAAGAAAAATGGTGAATGGAGAATGTGTGTAGATTTCACAGACTTAAATAAGACTTATCCAAAAGATCATTTACATGTCCCACAGATAGACCATCTGGTAGATTCCACATCAGGAAACTGGTTGCTTTCTTTTATGGATGATTATGTATGATATAATCAAATCCAAAAGGATTCGAGGGATGAAGCGGACACTTCGTTTATTACTGGAAGGGGTTTGCACTGTTATAGAGTAATATCGTTTGGGTTAAAGAATGCATGGGAAACTTATCAGCGTCTGGTGAATAAAACTTAACGAGTCACAAATTGGGCGAAATATTTAAGTATATATCGATGATATGCAGGTAAAACATTCTAAAGATGAGGATTATTTTGAGGATCTAGAGGAAACTTTTATTAACTTAAAAATGGTGAACTTAGAATTAAACCCAGCAAAATGCACATTTGGGGTTCGATCATGAAAGTTCCTCGGATATATAGTAATTGAAAAAAGGATTGAAACCGACCCAGAATAGTTAAAATTTTTAACATCTATGACTCATCCTAGAAATATAAAAGAAGTTCAAATATTAATAGGCAGGTTGGCAGCGCTAGATATATTTATATTTTGCTCTTCGATAAATGTGATCATTTTTCAATTATTAAGAAATGCAAGTTATTTCAACTGGACAAAATAATTTTTAGAGGCTCTCTATGAGATTAAATAATATATTTCTTCACCAGAAATCCTCACAAAGACTTTTCTGGGGGAAATATTATTTGTTTATATAGCAGTCTCACATGGTGTAAGTGTTGTGTTAGTCTGAGAGGAAGATAATGTTCCAAAACCAGTGTACTACATCATCAAAATTTTATTCAATGAGAAAAAATGGTATTTAACGTTAGAAAAATTGGCTCTTATATTAGTAATTGCTGCTCGAAAAAAGAGGCCATATTTTCAAGCTCCTTCTATCGTGGTACGAATGTCTTTTCCATTAAATGAACTAGGAGATTTTAATTTGAGTTTGAACCTATAAATGAAATCAAAGCACAAGCCTTAACAAATTTCTTAGTAGAGTTTCATTATGAGCGGTCGGATATGGACACTAATGAAGATAATTTTGAAGCAAAATGGGTAATCCGAACAGATTGAGGCTCAAACATATGAGGAAGTGGGGATAGGGTATAACTGGTTTCTCCAAAGAGAGTAGAAATGTATCAGGCTATCCATTTTGGCTTAAGAGAAACAAATAGTGAAGAAGAGTACGAGGCAACTCTCGCAGGATTAAGGCTTGCACAAATCTGTGGGGCTAAAAAATTTAAGTTTCTTAGTGATTCACAGCTCATTGTTAATCATGCGTCTGGACAATCCGAAACTCGTAAAGATCATCTAGTAAAATATTTAAATGAGCTAAAAGATTTATCTTTAGTCTTCAAAAAAATCAGTTACGAGCATGTCCAAAAGGAATAATTCTGTGGCAGATTCCTTAGCAACCGCTTTGTATTCGGAGACGTATCCATCGATTATTACACAGGAAAGCCCATCGATTGTTAAAAATTTAAAGCAATAAATTGGAATGATAGATGAAGACCCTCAAATATATGTTTGTGAAGAGGAAGATTTGAGACTAGACATCATTATGTTTTTGGTAAATGATGAAATACAAGTTGATAAGTCATTGTCTTAAAAAAGTACGTTTCAAATCTCATGGATATATGATCCTTGGAGGCATCTTATACAAAAAATATTTCAATAGACCTTTGCTTCGATGCTTAAGCAAGAATGAATCACAAATGATATTATCAAAATTTCATGATGGAGAAAGGTTTGTTCATTGTGGGTACAAGGCTCTAATAAGAAGAGTGTTTTTGGCCGGATACTACTATCCTACAATCTCTTCCGATGTGAAAAAGTTGGTTAAAAGATGTGATACCTGTCAAAGGTTCGCTAATATAATTCATAAGGCAGGAGGTCCCCTCAAAAGTATATCAGAGCCATTAACAGGAACAAAAACCAAAGATGTAATCAGATTTATGACTTAGAATATTTTTTGTCGTTTTGGGGTTCCCATGAAAATCACTACAGATAATGAACCTCAATTTGATAACAAAAATTTGAATAACTTTTTAAATTCTTGAGGGATATATCAGTGTTTTTCAGCTCCTTTTCACCCATAAGAAAATGGGAAAGTAGAAGTCACCAACCAGACAATTCTTGATAGGCTAAAGAAAAACTTGGAAGGGAAGGCAGGAAAGTGGCCTGATTATCTGCAAGAAGTTCTTTAGCATACCGAACAATTTCTCATACAGTAACATCAGAATCCTCATTTTCATTGGTATATGGGATAGATGCAGTTGTACCATCCAAGGGAGTTTTTCCGTCTTATCAAATTATGACATATTCCGAAGAGCTTAATGATGCAAATAGAGCAATGGAGCTTGATTGAAGAAAAAAGAAGGTGAGCGCAAAAAATTTTAATGCATTATCAAACACTGATGAGAAGTATATTTGCTTCCACGGTTAAACGAAGGGAATTTAAAGTGGGCGATCAAGTGTTAAGAATTTTTTTTCTTCATACCAAAGAAAAGAACCTCGAAACGTTATGTCCCAATTGGGAAGGCCCATATTAGATAACAGAGAAAGTGAAGCCTGGAAAATATTGGATTAAAGATAAAGAAGGAAAAAATCTTAAGCACCCTTGGAATATAAAGCATCTTAAATTATATTTAGAGTGAATGTAATATATATATATATATATATATATATATATATATATATATATATATATGTGTGTGTGTGTGTGTGTGTGTGTGTGTAAAGTATCGGTGGCATACTCTTTCCTATCCTGATAGGCACACGAAGGTTTAACGAGGTGCCTTATTAGCCGATTTATATATATACAAGTTTTTGCCTTAAAACTCTACAATTTTGGACCTAGATGGTCTTCCAACAAAAACTTGGTCTACTACTATAAAATTGTGGACCCACAGAGTCTTTTAACAAAAAGTTGGTCTACAACCATTAAATTTTGGACCCACGACGTCTTCCAACAAAATTTAGTCTTAAACTATTAAATTTTGGACCTACAAGGTTTTCCAACAAAATTTGGTATGTATTCAAAGCAATGATGAAGTATAGTTAAAAATTAATACTACATAAAATTATGAAAACTTTTATAGTCTTGCCTTGAAAATTATGAAGACTTTTACAAAAATTTCCTTGATGATTTTGAGGACTTTAACAAAACTGCCTCGAAAATTATGAAGACTTTTACAAAAAAATACCTCTAAGATTTGAAGAAAATTTACAATTTTCTTACTGAGAAGAATCACTGTCATTAGATTTTGAATCCTCACTATCAGTTAATGATATCTCAGGTGGACAAAATTCGATCGGGTCGTGTTCCCAAAAGCTACCCAAGTTTAGATTTGGGTATCGTTCATATTGTTTTTGAATCACATAGATCTAACAGTTGCATCCCTTGCATTTAGGTTGTTTACACACTTAGCAGCGTAAGCTTCAACAACATCGTCATTTTCCTTTTTACCTTAAGCTAAGATAATTTGTTTCTCTTTACGACCCTTTCAAAATCCTTGAAGCACTTGTTGAAAACAACTGTGGCTTGATCATTTCCCTCCTTGTAAGCTGAGATAATCTTGTCCTTAGTGGCATTATACCCTGTGTAATTCTCTCTTTATTGTTGACAATACTTTTTGAGGACCATGACATAATTCTCAGATGCAACCAATTTTTCTAGGAGTACATCGACTTGTTTTTCCAGGGTTGAGTATTCTTGTTAGAGCTCCTCGATTTTTAATTTGGATGATAAGGCTTCAGATTTGTAATAACTTTTATGATTCTTCAAATGTTACATATTTTTCCCCATGGTAACTGATGAATGAAGAAACTTGCGAAGCTGAAGAGAAAATTCGTTTTCTCGAGGAATCTCAAATGAGCTTTCTGATGAACCAGCCTCAAAGGGAACTGAAGTGGAAGAGGCATATTTTTTAATGTTATCCTGAGGGCTTTGAATGGTCACATCCATTGGTGGAAGTTGGGAAGAATCAGAATCAACAATTACCTTTTCCGGGGAAGATTTGATATTCTCAACTTCTCTATGTTTTGGGGAACCAACAGCCTCAAAAGTTTATGAGATTTCCTCCAAAATGCCCTTTAGTTTTCGCTGACACTTCTTCTTAGGAGGAATCTGAGTATGAAGTTTCTTGTTAGTTGGGGCAGAAGGCTTCTTGGACCCTTCAAGTTTATGAGCCTTCAAATATTTTACTATATTTTCTTCCTCATGAGTCAAGGCGTCAGAGGCCTCATATTTTTCTGAGGAGTTATCTGAATCCTCATCCAACAGACTCTTAGCCCTATCTCTTGTTGGAAGAAAAACCGTCACATATTTTACTTCCAACCAATCTAACACATCTTGTTGGGAAAAACGAACCATTAGCTCTTTCAATGATAAATGGATTTAATCTCCATAACCGAATTTTTGCAAGATTTGTTGGGGTAAACAAAGCCGAAATTTGTTAAACCAGATAGTCTTGGCCCATAACTTTAATTCAGTAAAGATATAATTTGCATGAGGTACGAAGTCAGCATAAGGTTTGGAGATACCAGTCATCGTTATTTATAGTTAAGAAAAATGTTTAAGAATTTGAGGAGTGTATAAAAATGAATATAAGATAAATCTGGAGGACAATAAAAGAAGACATACCTTTGTTTTCTAGACAAGTGATAGCTTGGGGGATTGTCAGCAGTAGCCTCAGATCCTGTGTCTTAAATCCATGAGATAAAAAGGAAGTGATACTTCTATTTTTTGTCTCCCTCGAGTCAATCTTTAACTACCTTTTTGTCCCGTCTGAAGGTCAGAGAGTAAAATGGGAAGTAAGGGTTCTTTACTAAACCAGAAAGGCCAACCAATTCTTTTAAAGAAAAATCACCCCCGAAATTCTGGAGGCCATGATACAGGCCATAAGAGTGAACCACATGTTAGGTCCAGCCTAAGTGGGACAAAGATCGACCATCAAAAAATACTCCACGAAAAAGGGTCCAAAGGATAACATAACCACCAATTCATCAGCTTTGTGTACACAATCAACTCATTGTCTCTGACTGCTAGTGGGGTCTCTCTAGCTGTTGGGAAACAAATGGAAACTGAAGAAGAAATTCCCCGTCAAACTCTTAGTTTAACCTCTTTGAATGTGTCATAGTATTTATACTGCACTTTATGCAAAGCCAACGGGTTTTTGTTATCAATGACTTTAAGTTTATTCCCCACTAAAGTATCGATCTTCGGGGGAAGCAGAACATCTTCTTTTGACGTATATTTTTTCTTTGGAGGGGAATTCTTTTCTTCAATTGGAGAGGCATCAGCGTCAATCTCTTTATCAGGAAGGCTTGCAGCAGTAATCTTCTCTTCAATATCTTGAAAAGTGGTAGTAGTAGGATTCTCCGCGGAAAACTAGACTAGATTTCCATCGAAAGTTGTCACTTCTTTTCCCTCAGTATTAGGATGAACAAGGGAAACATTGGATTTAATTTTTGGAATTGATTCAAGTGATTGCTTTGTCGTCCGAGCGAAAGTAGTTCTTTTCAATTTCCATGGGGGATATCTCTGGTGTTGGCCTTGGAGTTCCTTGTGAAGTAGCAGATGATGTATAAGCAATTTTTGAATGGGACCCCTTAGAACATTTGGAGTTCTTATGTGTGTTTTCTTTGTGATGTACTTTCTTTTTCGAAGAGGATCCTTTTGAATGTTTATCTTTCCCCATGTTTATAAAGTCACTCTTGTAAATTACTAAGCAAGAGGGACTGGAGTGGCTGAGAGCAGATATTCGAAAGGATAATTGTTGTTGAATTCTCTGTGGGTGGCCAGGTACCGTAATATGAAATAACCAGGGGCTGGGGCTATGGTTCGACGTATAAACCGGAAGCTCTCATTTCTTCGAATTTTTGGCTAATTTTTAACCACTATGGTATGCAAAAATCCTTTGGCATAAACTATTTCTCTCTCTAGAATATATGTCGTCAAATTTTTTTCTCCCAAAAAATGTTAAGAATATATGTGAAGAGAAAGGGATATTTATAAGAGACGAGTGGGCTTTGAAGGTTAACGAGGCCCAAAATGGTGAGGGGTTGTTTTCCTAGGAGAAAATTTTCCAAACTAGGAGCAACAAGTGCTAGAGATGTGTCACGCCACCCCTAGTCTAGCTCGTGTCAAAAGGAAAAATATGCAAGGGGTATCCCAGTCAACATTTGGTAGGGGGAAAGCATTGTCATTGGTGGTGTTAGAAGAAGTCATGACGTTACAAGCATGAAAAATTTGAGAAAACGTTTGGTATGAATATCAAAAGAATAAACAAAATTCGAAGGCCTTTACCATGAACAGACAAATTAAAGCCCAAAGAAAATTCGAGTGGAGTGTTTCGGATACAAATTTAAGAAAAAAATCTAATTTTTCGAAAATTTGAAGAAGATTCATGTACTTAAAACTTCAAGGAATATTTTTTGAGCCAAAAAGTTGCATAAGCTTTCTAGTTGTGAAACGGTCAACAAAATTCGACGAGGATCACATGGTGAAATTCGTCGAGGATCAACAAGTGAAACCGACGAGAAGTTATTCGAGGAAGTGTTTCCCACTTGACAAGTTAACAGTTAAAGCACTATATAATTCGATGAAGACAAAAATGATCATACAACAGTCCTTGTTCAAACATTTTCAGAAGGACTGGGGGGCTACTGATGAGGGAATAATAAATCAACAAGAAGATATTAGAAATTTAGCGGTCTAATTTGTTAATAAAGAAAGTCTCTTTGGAGAAATTGATAATTATGTAATGTGAAATGACTAATTTACAACAAACAATAAACTTTTGGACATGACCATAATTAGTGAATTGTTAGACACATGGGGCCTAATAAATGTACTATAAAAGCACCAAACCCCTTTTTGGGGAAATGGTGATTGATTAATGATTATATAATTATTGCTTTCTACTTTCTCTCTCTAAAAAGTTGGCTCTCTCTCTAAAATATTTACTAAGTAATTTGAATCACGATTTAAGTCATCTAAACATTGTTTTACTCTAAAACCTCTTCCAAAGATTTTGGGAACTATCTAGTCTAATAAAAAACAACAAATTATGGTCATTTTGCTTGATTCCAACTACATAGCTGGCAAAATGACCACCAAAATTTTGTATTCTTAACTAATAATATTTCAAAAAAATGGTTTATAAAAGTTTATGTATTGAATTGGAACAAACACACGAAAAATAATGACATTTATATAAGATAAAAATACCAAAACTAATGCCTATTGGTGTATAAAAAATGTACCCAAATATTAGAGATTATAATAATATTCTGCGTATATATGATATCCCAAATTAGCGGAGATGTCATCCTAAATTAGTATAGATACTTCATGTATAAATTCAGAATTATGAACTTATGATTGTTTACTAGAGCTCTGTATATATACTTGTGATACTTATGGAATCAATATAAATTAAAATTTATTCTTTCTCCAATTTCATCTTGGTAACATAGTAGTGATCTTTTCACAATGCTCGTATCCTTTATATTATTGGAGGTTTCAAGAAGGTGGCGTTTTCTTCATATAATATTATTTATGGTGATGTCAATGTATCTTAAAATTTGAGTTCAATTTTACTTACAAATTCAACTACCTTATGTGGTCAATGGAGATTATCATTTATCTTGGTGGTAGGTTAAAGTTGGGATTCATTTTGTGTACTACCAAATATCATGAACCTTATTTCGTGAAGTATGAGATGTGACTGTCAAAATACCAACAAATTATGTTATGGATTATTAACTTGATGAAGCATGATCTTGTTGAGATTTTTAAATATTTAGAGTCTTATATGGACCTATGGAATGTTATCCATGAAATGTATGGAATCCAAAATAATTATGGCATGATTATGTAAATTCAAAAGGAAATCTCAAGGTTTTATTTATATAGGAAGTTATTCAAAAGTTTCCTCAAAAATTTGAAGAGTTTGTGGAGGGAGTTGGAGATTTATATAGCTCGTATTATTGATGTGGCTATTGTACGAGAATGAACATAAAAGATAATATTTTTTAGTTTTGGCTAGTCTTAATACTAATTTTAAATATCTAAAGAGTCATATTCAAAATATTGACTTACAATCCTTCAAAGATGTTTACGAAAATACACCAAAAACTCATGCCATGTAGTGTTAATCTCAATCCTCATTATGTTCAAATATATATTATTTACTCACTCTCTGCATAAAAAACTTACAAATTAAAAAACATTGACTTTACACGTCAACATTGCCATGATATTGTACAGTTTGTTGATCGTTACTGAAATTCTTCACCCATAATTGAAACCCAAATTTTCCAAAGATCAAAAGGTCAAAGAAAACCAAAATTGAATATTTAATCATAATACTCATTTGGTTACACACTCCATTAAATTTTTCTTCCAATCCTACATATTTAGTTAGCTATTTAGCAATTTATTTACAAGACATGCATGTTTAGAGGGTTTTCTATGAAGAAGTTATTAATAATGAAAAAATCAACTAATCGCACTTCTCAGTCGTTTTGTTGATGCAAATTCTAACCTAGCCATGGTAGTCATATTATTTTTACCACATTAAAGATTGATAGTTTACATGATATATGGGTTAAATATGGTGCCATGAATTTTATGTCAAATAAATTAAGTCATTTTTACGATGTTCATTCCTTTTATACCTTTTCATTTGTGTATGTAGCAAATGAGAAAGTTGTTATTGTAAAGGATAAGGATAAAATTAAGGTTGTTTCAGATACTATAGAGTCTGATGTTATTTATGTTTCTTACTTTCCATTTGAGTTACTTTATGTTTGCAAACTAACATCATCTGTCAATTGTGAAGTTATATTTACTTCTTACAAAATTATCTTTTATGACCTCTTTACCAAGGTGATGTTTGGTGAAGGATTTCATCTATATGGACTATACTATTATCCATTAGTTCTTCGGTTACCAATAGATTTCATAATGTTACTTCTCCAATCATTGAGCACCTTTTACGACATCGTCATCTCATAAATCCTTTGAATTATGTTCTTAGAAAAGAAACCAGGTTCCACCAAAAAGAAATCTTAATTGTGATATCTATAATTTTTAAAGTATTTTAGGCTTCTATTTAATTCATCTTTGTTTTGTATTTCTCAACAATTTGAAATTGTACATTCAAATTTTTGGAGATTAATTTTTTCCTATTCTCTAAATAAATTTAAATATTTTGTAACATTTATTGATTATTATATAGAGTTGCTTATGTGTACTTATTGAAATAAAAAAGTAAAGTATTTGATTTCTATGAAGATTTTGATATGATGGTTACTATCTAATTTTGAGCTCATATTAGAATTCTTTGATCTAGTAATGTATGTACCATGATATAAAAACTATCTAATTTCTAATGACATATTGCATCAAACTAGTTATATTAGTACATATTAACAAAATGGGATTTCCAAACATAAAAAATATTATATTTTGAGAAAACTCGAGCCATAATGGTTTAGATGAATATCTTAAAACATTTTTGGTTTTATGGTGTCCTTACTGTAACTTATCTTGTGAATCATGTACCCAACCGAGTGTTGGATTTTAAATATCATCTTGAAGTATTGCATGACAAAACACTTTATTTGTTGCATCTCAATTTTATTTTATTGGTTGATTTGTTGCGTCTCAATTTGTTTTTGTGCATAATTTAACTAATCACGATGACAAGATTTATCTTTGAGTTGCTAAGTGCATATTCGTTGGTTATTCTCAAACATAAAATGGGTAAAAATGTTCCGACTCTCTCTTCAAGAAATTATATGTGACTAAAGATGTCTACTTTGTTGAACAAATTCGGTATTATGTTATCTTTAATCAGCGGAGAAGTTATTTGAGTTATTTTGCTTTCCTTATACTCAATATTTAACTCATAGCCAAACTATCTTAACTCGAGATACCACTAAACATTGTGTTGATCAATTGGATAACATTGGTGCTTCGTCTAATGAAGATATTATTGAATCACTCGAGCAATAATTTTGCCATGCACAACATGAACCAATATCTTCATATATAATCTTTCATGAATGTTTCACCCTCAAATAAAATTACAAATTATGTTTCTCGTATAGTCCTGTACCTAATCCTTAATTATTTCCATATCAACAACTATCATTTTTATATATAATCTTCATTATAACTATATCAAAAGTTCTCAAGTCAAATTATTTTCAAGAAGCCAAATTTAAGGATGTTTTGCAGAAAACTTATGTATGAAAAATAAACTCCTTTTGTCGAGTTGTACTATAATGCCTCTTCTTCTGTGAAAATATGTAGTTGGTAGTCGTCAAATATTTAAAACAAATTAAATTATGATGGTTCTCTTAACATGCATAAAGAACGCCTTGTTGCTTAAGGTTCACTCAGAAGTTTGGTGTTTATTACAATGAGACACTTTCTCCAGTTGCTAAGAGGGTCATGGTGTGAGTTTTTTTATATTTCATTCTCAATAACGAGTGCTCTTCATTTCATATGGACGTAAGAAATACATTCTTGCATGGTAATATTGAGAAAGAAATATTTACGAAGCTTTCTTTTAGGCATCATCAAAGTAAAAAAACTCAATTATGTATGTCGATTCCATGAATCGGTTTATTTTTTAAAACAAAGTCCTCGTGCATGACATGCTAAGTTGGGCATCACTCTTGAAGATTTTGGATTTAACATAAAATGAGTTGATTATCCAGTTAATAAGCTTGTAATATTAATATATGTGGATAATTTTTATTATTACCAATAACAACACTTATTTTATAGTTTAATTAAAAACAAAACTTCAACACCAATTTCATATCATGGATATTGGCTTATTGAAGCAAATTTTGAGATTAAAATTACAGTTTCTAGCAAATAGATATTTCTTAAACAACGTATATATTGTATATTTTCTTCAACATGCTGTGATGTTACCCACCAAACCCACTTATAATTCACTTGATAGAAAATTTATGATTGATTATACCGGAAAAAAACTTGGCTCACATAGTTATTTTCATAAGTACATGCCCCGATATTACGTTTTTAGTTAGTTTTTTAGTCAACATATGCACGCTCTAATCTTTCAACATCTAGGTATGGTAAAACGTATCATGCAATTTTTGAAATGGGTAATTCGTCGTAGAATAATTATTACACATAATGGTCACACTAATATTGTGAGATATATTGATTCTGATTGGGTTTGTAGTACACTTAATCTTCGTTTCACTACTAGTTATTATGTGTCTGTTGGCAGTAGGGAATTGATAAAAAGATAGGCTGAAATTACTCCGTGAAGTCGTATGTTTTAGTTTTTTTGGGTTTTTTTGCCTAGTTTCAATTGAAAAATGAAAACAAACGAGTTCACGGTGTAATTTCGGCTTTATTTTTAGCAAATCCCGTTGGCAGTAATCTGATGTTTTGGAAAAGTAAAAAAACAACATGTGGTCGTCTAATTTAGGGCTGAAGTTGAGTACCGTGTAATGGCTTCTGCAACATATTAGTTACTATGGTTTCATAGTCTATTTTATTAATCTAGGTTTCCCGAACATCATTCATATTTTTTATGATAATCAGGTTGCAATGCACATTGCATCTAATATCATGTTCCAAGAAATAACCACACACATTTTAGTGGATTGTGACTACATTTATAAATATGTTCAATTTAAATTAGTTGACACTTTATATATGTGTTATAATGACCAACTAGCTGATGTGTTCACCAAAATATTATCTCCAGTTCATTTCAACATACTTTTGAGCAAGCTTAGATCTATAAATTTGTTGGATCCATCTTAATCGGGAGTATTAGAGCATATAATAAATTAGTGGAGATGTCATCCTAAATTATGAAAAAAATGTCGTATAAACTTAGAATTATGAACTTAAGACTCTAAACTAAACACCCATAACCATATGCTAATTAAGTAATATATCCTTAGTATTATGATTGGAGTTCTCGGTATATATTTATAATACGTAAAATAAAACTTTATTCTTTCTCCAATTTGGTCACTAGATTGATTTAATGTTTTAGTATATATTTCTACAACAATTATACTTCAAATTATTATTATAATTTAGTTTGGAATCAAATAAATTTGTAAACAATCATTTATAAAATATCTATAGTATGAGTTTTTATAACGGTTTCATATATCGTTTTTAATTATTAAGATTCATAAGTTAATAAAAATTAAAATTTCAGATAAATAAAAAGAGTCGATTGATGGATTTTAACTTTTAGAAAGTATAAAATATTGGATTATTAGCTATTTGAGAATTAAAATTAAAATTAGGCTAAAAATTAAAAAAACAAGACTAAAATTATATTAAATATTTTTTATGTTATGAAAAATTTAATGACTATTAGAGCACATCTAACAAAAATTAGGACACCAATAAGAGTGACTATTCAACATTTATAATTTTAGGGTCAAACTAAACTATTATCCAATAGTTATATTTCAAAACAACACGAAGACATGATTTTTTGTTTTCAAACACTAAGTTGAAAGCATTTCTTTAAGTAACATTTGTGTCATTCTAATTTAAAAATATTAAAACTAACTTAAGACAAAAAAGAAACAATTTTATTTTAGAAATCAAAATCTTGAACAAGGTTATTTTTAAAAACATTAAACTTGTTTTTAGTCTAAATCTACAACTTAAAAACAAATATACATTTTTAAAAAATGAAAGAAAAAATGAATGAAAATGCTATAAAAGTGAAGGTAGGTTTTAAAATTATCACTTATGTACATGTCGTACGACCCATTGTGTACCAATGGCATCGGTGAGGTAAAAACTCACCCAACAAGTTAAACTTTATATATAAAATATAAACAAGATCGGAGAGACAAACAGGATATGAATTTGTAAAATACGTATATTTATTTCGTAAAGAAGATTATAATTACAATGTCTCTTTGCTTTCACCGTTAAATTTTCTCTCTAAATTTCAGCACTTCTCTATATGACTTATTTAATCTTTACATAATGGTCGTGATTTTGAGAGAGTCCATCGTAGAATCATTCTTATTGGTGCAAAAAATTGTCTCGACTTTTGGATGCTTTATTAGTGCAGTGTACATCCTTAGGGCTACAATATCGTAATTGTGAGATGGTTCATTTGCACGGCCAGAATTATCAATCATTATACTACATACTATTAATATTGTGGGTGATGTAGTTACTCGAATGTGGGGTGACCTGAGACATATCTCGGACTTGATGAAGATGGAACTCTATGTATTACAAAACCTAGGCTATGGCTTGACCAACGTTTCCAAGCCTTAGTTGCATACGGTTGCGTGACATATCCTAGAGGGCTTGGACATTGAGGCCAAACCATCTGGTTGCGCAACCATGAACGACTAGACCAAAGCCATGTCCTGGCAGTTTGTCCAAGCCACAGTCGCACATAAATGTGTGACCTGACCAAGGTGAATTGGTTATTAAGGCCAAACTATCCTCGATCAGGTCATATAACCATACGCAACAAGGACAAGGTCATGGCTATGTCATATGGACAACCTTTTATCGTGTATGGTTGCATAAACAGGTCGAGATGGCTTGGCCACGATGGTCAAGCCTTCTAGTCGCGTAGTCGTACGCGACTAGATCAAGTCCATGACTTGGCCACAATAGCCAAGCCTTGGTCGTGCATAGTTACATGACCTGGCCTAGGTGGGCTTGGTCATCATGGCCAATTCATCTGGTCATTCAACCGTGTACAACCAAGATTTGGCCATGACTTAACCAAGTTATCCAAACCTTGGTCGCACATGGTTGCGCGACCCGACCTTGGTATGATTGGTCTTTTGAGGCTAAGCCTTCTTGTCGGGCAATCATGTGTGACCATATTTTTACCATGAATTGACCATTATGGCCAAGTCTTAGTTGTGCATGGATGCGTCTTCTGGCCGAGAGAGACCAAGTCATTGTCTAGTTCATTCTTACTTAATGGAAAGATACAAGGCTAAAGTTTTAAATGCTTACTTGATTTTATTTGTTCTCTACTTAGATGAAATTTTATATTTTATCAATGAAATTTTATATTGTCTCGGTAACTCCCCTTACTTATTTTCTTTCTTACAAGTAATTAGAGTGTTTCGATCTCAATATGTCAAAGTTCTATGTTTTGGTGGCCTTTAACCTCCAAGTTGAGGTTTTGTTATGTCTAGGATTTTCTAAGCGGGAGATTCTTGAGTGAGCTCACTTTAATTTGAAAGCAATTATTTTCATTTTTGTTGACAGAAGGCTTCTTTAATGAGATTGAGTTAATGCTAAATTGAGGCCGATATGAAGCTAACCTGAGGTTGAGCTTTGTTGAGCAAGAAGATCCTAAATAAGATTGAGATTAGGCTGAATGAAGCCCGACTGCTGCCGAGTTAAGGCTGACCAAAGACAAAATGAGTCCAAGAGATGATAAAGGAAGTCGAGTTTAGCTGGTTAAAATCATTATTATAATTTTATTTGTTAAACTAAGCGAAGGGCCCGTAAGTGAGATTGTTTATTTTAAAAACCCTTTTCTCAACCTTTATTCAATGAAAGGCTCCTCAGTTAGGCCAAGTTGAGGCTGAGCGAGGTCGATTTGACCTGATGCCATGTTAAAGTAGAATGAGGTTAAGATGATGTTGAATGAAGTCAAGTTGGGACCTTTTTTATTCTCCATCTACATAAAATTTAAGAGGTCTCGAGTGATCTTCATTAAAATAAGATATATTTAATGACCTCTTTTTTAATTTTCCGCCCATGATTATCTAATTATTCGACTCTTGTTGCTATTATTTAGGAGAATTTACGTAAATACTTGATTAGTTTTTTCCTTTATGACTTCTGGTAGTTGCATATCATGGATGCATGCCCACTCCTTATAGCTTATCTTAAATCGTAACAAACAAATATTCATGTTGTTCGTGGAGTAATGGTTCCTCTGCTCCCTTTGGAACAACAACATTAAAAAATTTAGCTATAAACCTTAAAGTCCAAATTGATTATCTAGTATTCTTGTTCCATTAATCAGGTTTATATATATATATATATATATATATATATATATATATATATATATATATATATATATATATATATATATATATATTTCTTTTAGACCAACTCAATATTCATTAAATAATCCGTTGAACACTTTTTTCCGTCAAGCTTACTTTCAATATAAGAACTTCACATGTCTGAGCATACTTTCAACCAAACCAAGTTTATGTTCGTTTAATAGCACAACTAATATAGTGTCTTGTTGTGTAAATACCTTATTATTATCATAGCTCTTTATACCAATTACCTAACAAAGCGTGTAAATACCTTATTATTATCATAGCTCTTTATACCAATTACCTAACAAAGCTAGAGAAAATATTGCACATTTGAACCACGAATCACGGTACTTTGCATCCACCTAATTTTACAATCAGTTGCCGCCGAATTTTGTTTTGTTTCTTTTTTAGTATCATTACATTTCACTTCCATATAGGTGAATTGGGCCAAATATTCCAATCTCAGAAGAAATTGCTTAATGAAAATATTATAGTTTTAAGCTCAAACTACTCAAGTTTCTCAGGCCAAATCGATCTAAATTTAATTGCTTCAAGCGCTCGATTATGTATTATCTAACATGTTAAATTTTTAAACTTCAAAAAAAGAAAATACATAGGAACCATATTTTAACATTCGAAATTTAACATTTGAAATTTGACTACGATAACTTGTTAGGATAATATGACTAAAATAGTAGAGATATGTATAATAAAAAAAATAAGAAAGAAAATGAAAACAAATAAAAAACAACTAGTTTAAATGTTAAATCACTATTAGAATTCACGAGGTGAGTTAACAAAACATAATACCACGCCATCTAAAATGCAAGATGGTATGTTGATCGGAGCATTGATTTTAACACGTTACCTTAATCGTATATTTAACATCTGATATTCAGACAACAACAAAGACATAAACTATAAAAAATCGAAATCAACCTTTTTTTTTAAATTACATCCAAAACATAAATCTAATCCGTTTCTAAACAAATTGGTTTTAAGTTTAATCATTTTTTCAAACAAATTTAACATAAATTTAAAAACTTATTTGTTTTTTTGGTAATAACGTTATGAGAATGGTTTATATAATAAACTGAAATAGTTAAAAAAGATTAATAATAATTTAAAAATAAAACTGGACATTAATATTTTAAAATTGTTATAATACGACAAGAGGGAAATCGGAAGAATATTATTTTATTTTATTATTTAAAAATAACAATAAATTTTATTTTAAAAAATTGATAATTCTTATTAAATAATAATATATTTCAGAATATTTCAATTAATATACTTAAAAAGTTAGGTCAATTCGGAGCTTTTTGTTTATTTTTTTTGTGTAATTAAATTTTAATCGATACAAATTAAATATTAGATATCTGAACATTATTATATAAATTAAAGTAGTGATTCACTGTGCTTATGAACAGTGAATCACTATTTTACCGATATATCTTTTATTTCTTTATAAAGTTACATATAAATATAAGTTTTTAATTTCATCCGTCTCTAATACATGCATCGGTAAAAGCAACCCGTTTTATGCAATCGGTAAAGCATTTTAATAAGTCAATATAGCTGATTAAGTATAGGGCTGTCAACGGTTCTCTGTAATCAGGCCGGGACCTAATCGATAAGGATCAGATCGAGAATCAGATCGGATTGAGAATCAGGTCGAATCCTAACGGTTCGGTTCACGGTTCCATTATAAAAACCGAAAACCGATAAGGAATCGAAACAAAAAATCGGTTAGGAACCGAACCGATAAAACTGATAGGATCGATATGGAATCGAACCGATAAAACCGGTAAACCGATACGGAATCGAACCGATAGAACGAAATCGGACCAATAAAACCGTTAAACCGATTATTTATTATTATTATTATTTTTTCTTTTATAAATTATAGTACCAAAATTAATAAAATTAATAGTTAAATTTTTTAACAAAATCAAAAGATTAACTTATTTTTTTTAATCAAAAGACCAAATATTATTAACGAAATGAAAAGTATCCATAAAATTAGGGACTATCAACAAAAGCCCCAAAGTTTCAAAGGAAAGGAAAATTTGGAGGCAAAAGTTGCCACCCAAATTTCGAAAGTTCCCTCCAAATTTAATCTGAAAAAATACAAGGAAGGAATTAACTCCTTCACACCAAAGACACCAATCCAAGAAGAGTAGCTCCATACTCCAATCAACGCAGCAGCTATCAACAAACAACTCCACGCCTTCTTAGAACAACAATCAACAACATCTCCTGAATCCAAGGACCAATCTACACAGCAGCCAACTCCATGCCTTCTTAGAACAATAATCAGCAACTCCTGAATCCATGCTTCCCTACAAAACAAAGAGACTAGCAGCATCCAAGTCCTAAATAACCTAATCCAAGACTTTCTAAAAAAGTAATAGCAAGAAGCTTAGGGGGAGCATTTTGGAGTTGAAAATTTAGCTTAAGCTTACACTTTAGGGTCCATTTAGCAAGCCAATCAGCAGCTTGGTTTTGGACCCTAGAGATATGCTTTAATTTCATATCCCGATGAATAAGATTTCGACATTAACTTATGTGATGATCTTCAAAATCGCTAGATGACTTGCTTAAGAGCTGCTTAATTAGGATCAAAGAATGAGACTCAATGTCAACTTGAGTCCAATTGTTCTTGTAGCATTCAATCAAGCCGAGAAGCAATGCCATGATTTCAGCCTGAAGAGGAGTGGTTTTACCCAACAGGTTACCATAAGCTTGAATGATATGACCGTCGTTGTTTCTAACGAGAACCCCAGTAGCAGCTTCTCCATTCAAGGCACAAGAGCCATTAACATTCATCTTCAATCTGGGCTGCACAGGATGATCCCATCTCAGGTAAACCAGCTTGCTCTTTGTTTCAATCGAACTACAGCTAAGCAAAACCCCTGCATTATAAGCCTTTAGCCAATGCTTGTGATTTAGATTACCAGAAATATCACCACCTTTAATAACACTAATAATGATATCAATAGCTTTGTTAACATTGAATTGAATCCCTTTATGCTTAATAGAGTTTCTAGCTTTCCAAACAACCCAACAAATAACCTGAGGAACCAAATTAGTAACATGAAAATCAGCTTTTGAAAACCAAAACCAACATCTTAAAACATGAGAAATGGTCATGAATCTTTGGATTTTGATGTTAAAGATGTTTGAAAACCAATTCCAAATCTGCCACGCAAAGGAGCAATTGAAAAACAAATGATTTTTACTCTCACAATTCTCACAGAACATACACTTAGAGGCCATACTAATGTATCTCCTCATCATAATAGAATCAATAGAAATAAAATTATGTAAGAGCTTCCAAGTTATAAAACAAAACTTCCTAGGGATTTTCAAGTTCCAAATCTTGCTGTAAAGGTTTGAGATGTTATGCTTAGTTCTAATATTGTCCCAAGTCTGTTTGAAGTTGAACCATCCATCTTTCGAAAGCCTCCAGCAAATTTTGTCCTCATTATCAGTTATACGAAGGTTTTTAATCAACTGCATCCTGTTGTTATCAATACTACCCTGCAAACCATCCAAATTCCTGGAATTATTTTGCCAAAAGAAGTTAACTTTTACATCTAGATACCAGTTTACGTTGCTTTCAGTGGCAATTTCAGGTAGATCATGCCAAGCATCCTTCCAAAAATAAATATTTCCTCTTCCAAGGATCCAGGTAACATTGCTTTCAGCTTGATTACGAATATTGCAAAGCCTGTTCCAAACTAATGAGCCCTTTTTGTTGTTAATATATAAAGGATGATTATGATTGCAGTAAATATCATTCATTACATTAGACCAAAGACAAGAATTACTTCTAAACTTAAACCAAAGCTTCTGGGAAAAACAATTCTGAATATCCAATAAACTTCTAACATTAAGGCCTCCCTCACTAAAAGGCTTACAAATTTATGACCATGTAGACCAATGAATACTTTTTTTATTATATTTAGTTCTCCAAAGAAATATATTAAAAGTATATTCAATCTTATTAATGATAGATCTAGGGATAACACAGCATTGTAACCAATAATAAGTAATAGGGAGGAGAACATTAGAAATTAAAGATAACCTTGCACCATAAGAGAGAACTTTACTCTCCCAATCTGAAATTCTGTCATTAATCTTGTTAAGTATAGAGTTGTAGACTTTAGCCTTGTTGTTATTAGAGACAGTGATGCCTAAATGAGTGATAGGAAGGAAATCCACATCAAACCCAGTTTTCACCGTAAGACTGTGAACCTTTGAGGAACTGGACTTAGAAGAAACAACCAACTTTGTTTTGCTCTTGTTGATGGCCTGACCTGAAACCTGTTGATACAAATCTAGAAAACTGCTTAGAGTATTAATAGAATTAGAAATGCTATTAGTGAAAAGCAGAATGTCATCAGCAAACATGATATAAGGGATTATAAACTTAGATCTCGAGGCATAACACATTTTAGGATGATTAATAAACAGATTATTAAGACCCCTACTAAGCAATTCTTAACCAATAATAAAAAGGCTATGGGAGATAGGATCCCCTTGCCTTAACCCTCTCTTCATTTTAAAGTAATCAAAGGTATCACCATTAACAAGCATAGAAACATGCACATCAGAGATCATTTTCTTGATAATGTTTACAAACTTATTGTTGAAACCAAAAGCATTTAGAATTCTGAAAATAAATGAATGAGATATCCTATCGAACGCTTTCGACATATCTAACTGAATCACCATATTACCACTCTTAGGCTTTTTGTTAATATCATATAACAACTCTTTAGCCAACAAAATATTGTCATGGATAAGCATGCCCTTAACAAAATCTGTTTGAGCATTAGACACAATCTTAGGCAAGATATCAGCCAACCTATGGTTGATAAGAGTAGAAAAGATTCTATTGATAAGAGTACATAGACCAATTGGTCTATAATTATTCCACCAGATAGGATTAATAGTCTTGGGAACTAAGCAGATACCAGTGGAAAAAAGGCTAGTAGGAAAAGGACCATCCTCAATAAAAGCATTATAAGCACAGCGTAAATCCCTTTTGATAATCAACCAGCAATGCTTAAAAAATAGAGATTGAATCCATCTATACCAGGAGCACTATAACTCGTCATGTTGCTGATTATACTCCATATTTCTCCTGTAGTGATTCTGCCAAGAAGCTTAATATTATCACTATCAGTAACAATAGAGGGGATACAATCAATGATCTTGTTACTTAATAACATATTCTCATCATTTTTGTTTCTGTGGGCATCTGAGGTCAGAATATTTTTGAAATAATCCGCTGCAGACTTTCCAATAGCATTCCTATCCAGCAGCCAGGTATCTCCATCCTTAACACTTATAATTTCATTCCTCTTTCTCCTCTTAGCAACATAACTATAGAAAAGCTTTGAGTTACCATCACCCTCATGCAGCCACTTATTAAAACACTTCTGCCTCCAATAAGAATCTTCATTTCTTAAAGCCAAACTTCAAAAGATTAACTTATAAAATTTAGTTTTTATATCATTTATTTCAATATAAAAAAAATTTAAAAATCACATTTTAATTGGATTTAATTTTTTTTAAGTGGACCGAACCGGACCGATAACAACCGAAATCGGACGGAATCGAAACGGACCAAAACGAGATCGGACTGAACTTGGACCGAATCAAACTCGGACCAAACCAGAACCGGAACCGGAACCCAATACCAGTATTTCCGCTGGTTGGTTCAATGAGAACGCTCTTCATAAACCATACACAAACAAATAATAATAAAATTAATGAATGGACAACTACGATTGTCGCCAAAAAGAAAACACCTAATCTTTAATCAGAAAAAACTTAGATAACTTGACAAACCAAATTAAGTATGGTACAGAAGTATAGTCACCGAGGTTGAATAATACATTCAGACTCAGACGTTGTTTGGTGCCATTAAGCATTTTGGATTTTAGTTTATAAGCTTGACACCAAATAAAGTCCCATCACAAGTTGCTATGAATGAGTCGAATAGTGCCTTGACAGTGTACTGTGTCCGGCAGTTCGAATAGTGCCTTGACAGTGTACTGTGTCCGGCAGGACAGTTTTGTGTTGTGATAATGATATTGTCCAATCACTTCAAAAGAGCCAGTCTTGTGGTATGAGCCCATTAGGCCCATAGTCTAGTAAGTCTATTAATTCCCTATAAATAGATTACTAGGGCGACACAAAACACAATCTGAAATCTGTAACCTTCTCTATCATAGTGAAACTCTTTTCTCTGGCGGCGCCCGTGGACGTAGACAATTGTCGAACCACGTTAAATCCTGTGTTTCATTTAAATCTTTCATTCGCATATATTCTGTGCTTGAGCCATTTAGTGATAATTGCATAGTATTTTATAACAAAATTGGTATCAGAGCCACGTGGTGAAATTAGGGCTTTTGCAATTAGGGTTTCACAATGGCGTCTACAGCAACAAAATACATGATTGAAAATTTTTATGGGGGATCCAGCTTTGCGTTGTGGAAGATTAAACTGAAATCTTCATTGGTACTGCAAGGGCTGTGGAGGGCTGTGGAGAATAAGTTACCAGAAGAGATGAAAGAAGAGGAGAAACAAGATCTTCAAGAAAGGGCTTTGCGCTGGATTTTAATGAGTGTGAAAGACAATGTGCTTCGCGAGATTAGTGGTGAGAAGACTGATGCCTGCGCATGGAGAAAGCTAGGAGATCTTTACTCAGAGAAATCAGTAGTAAACCGATTATATTTGAAGAAACGTTTGTATGATTTCAGATTGAAAGAAGGTATGTCCATAACAGAGCACCTAGATAATTTTAAATCAATTATAATGGACTTGGAGAATATAGATATCAATATTGAGGATGAGGATCGAGCTTTGTTTGTATTGAGATCGTTACCAGCTCCCTATGAAAACTTCGTAGATACCATTATGTATGGTAAGGATAAGTTATCGCTAGCAGATGTCAAAGGGGCACTGAAATCAAAAGAGATGAGACAGTTGCAGCCAGACAATCAAGCTGAAGGGGAAGGTCTTATGACTAGGGGAATATCTAAAAGCAAATCGAGTTCTTTAAGAAGGAAGAACTTGAGGTCCAAGTCAAGGGTGAAGCACTCAAACTGTTATGAATGCGGTGAGCAGGGTCATTATAGGAGAGATTGTCCGAAACTGAATGGTAAGAAGGGAAATCAAAAGGAAAATGCAGCAAACATTGTTGAAGGTGTGAACGATTCCGACGATAGTGAAAACAGTGGTAAAGGAGATGTATTGTCCGTGAGTTCAGACTTTGGGCAAAACTCTTGGGTACTTGATACTGGCGCTACATATCACATGTGTCAGTTCAAGCAGTGGTTTGATACGTACAAGCCAATGCAGGGAACTGTCTATTTAGGGAACAATCATTCGTTGACTGTTGGTGGTATTGGTAACGTCAGAATCAGAATGTTTGACGGGGTTGTTAGAATCTTGACGTGCTGGCATGTTCCTGGGTTAAAAAGAAACCTGATTTCTCTTGGGACTCTAGACTCTCGGGGTTACAAGTACCATGCAGAAAATGGTGTAATCAAAGTGACAAAAGGCTCAATGGTATGCATGAAAGGTAGTTTGCAGAAGGGTCTTTACATTCTCCAGGGGAGTGTTGTTATGGGCGATGCTGCAGTAGCATCATCAGGAAGTAATAGCCAAAGTAGGCAGGATCAAAATAAGTTGTGGCATTGGCGTCTTGGTCACATGAGTGACAGAGGATTAGCTGTTTTGGGAAAAAGAGATTTATTTAAAGGGTATAAAGCAGAATCATTGGGATTTTGTGAGCACTGTGTGTTTGGTAAACAAACTAGAGTCAAATTCAGCAAATCGGCTGTAAGAAAGACTAAAGGCACAGTGGACTACATTCACTCAGATCTTTGGGGTCCAAACAGAATTCCATCCAAGAGCGGAGCCAGATACTACATGAGTTTGATTGATGATTATTCAAGGATGGTGTGGGTTTACTTTCTGAAAACGAAAGATGAGGCATATTCAACCTTTGTCAAATGGAAGACGATGATTGAGAAGCAAACAGGAAGAAAAATCAAAGGTCTTAGGACAGATAATGGGTTAGAATATTGCAGTCGTGAGTTCAACGAGTTCTGCGAAGCTGAGGGAATAGTGCGCCATCGCACTTGTTCTAGAACACCACAACAGAATGGAGTCGCAGAAAGAATGAACAAAACACTTTGTGACAAGGCACGAAGTATGCTCTCACATTCCGGTGTGGGAAAGGATTTTTGGGCTGAAGGTATCAATACAACGTGTTACTTGGTGAATCGGTCTCCATCAACGGCTATTGATTGTAAAACTCCTTTTGAGATTTGGTCTGGATCGTCGGCTGATTATGAACATTTGAGGGTGTTCGGTTGTCCTGCGTATGCTCATGTGAGAGATGGTAAGCTTGAGCCGAGGGCAAAGAGATGCATATTTCTAGGATATGCTACTGGAGTGAAGGGATATAGGTTATGGTGTACCTCTCCAAAGTCTCCAGGTTTTCTCATCAGTAGGGACGTTACTTTTAATGAGTTTGCTTCGATAGACAGTCAGAAGGAAGTAGGAGAAATGGTCGAATCAGGATCGGTTGTGAGTAAACAGGTGGAGCTTGAAGTAGAATCAGTGCCTAGCAGGTCCAATAATTCAAGTGGTTCTGAGGTGGATCCAGAATCAGGAGGTGAAGCGTCAACATCAGATGATAGTTACGATGATGCGCCTGAACCAGAACAACAACCTTATAGCATAGCATTGGGCAGAGAAAAAAGAGATATTAGACTTCCAAAAAGGTATGTGAATCTAGTTGCATATGCTCTGTCAGTTGCAGAAGAAGTTGAGATGCAGGAACCTAGTAGCTACAAAGAAGCTATAGCAAGTTCAGAGGCAGATCGATGGATTGGTGCTATGGGAGAAGAGATTGAATCTCTTCATAAGAATCAAACATGGAAGCTTGTTGATTTGCCTAAAGGACAGAAGATAGTAGGCAGTAAATGGGTGTTCAAGAAAAAGGAAGGTAATCCAGGGGTTGAGGCATCTCGATTCAAAGCAAGACTGGTCGCTAAGGGTTTTACTCAAAGGGAAGGAATCGACTTCAATGAAGTGTTTTCTCCAGTGGTGAAGCATAGTTCGATTCGAGTTTTGTTAGCCATAGTAGTTTTGCAAGATTTAGAGCTTGAGCAGTTGGATGTGAAGACTGCGTTTCTACATGGTGAATTGGAGGAGCAAATCTACATGAGACAACCAGAGGGATTTATCGAACCTAATATGGAGGACAAAGTTTGTCTGCTGAAAAAGTCACTGTATGGTTTGAAACAGTCACCTAGGCAATGGTACAAACGTTTTGATACATTCATGGTGTCAAAAGGGTTCACGAGGAGTCCATATGATAGTTGTGTGTATCATCAAAAGATGTCAGATGATTCTTATGTTTACTTGTTGTTGTATGTGGATGATATGCTTATTGCTGCTTGTAGTATGTCACACATTGTGCAGTTAAAGAAGCAGCTTAGTGCCGAGTTTGAGATGAATGATCTGGGTAGAGCAAAGAAAATTCTTGGTATGGAGATTATCAGGAACAGAAATTTAGGAACATTACACTTGTCTCAACAAAGCTATATTGAGAAAGTGTTAAAACGATTCAACATGTTTGATGCTAAAGCAGTTAACATTCCTTTTGCTACTCATTTCAAGTTGTCTGCAGTAGAAGCGGCCAAGGACGATGCTGAGTTGGAGCAAATGTCGAAGGTTCCATATGCAAGTGCAGTTGGTAGTATCATGTATGCTATGGTATGCACACGTCCTGATATTTCACATGCGGTTAGTGTAGTTAGCAGGTACATGGGATGTCCTGGGAAAGAACACTGGCAGGCAGTGAAATGGATACTTCGGTATCTGAAGAATACTGTGAACGTTGGCTTAACTTTTAACAAAACCGATATTGGTGAATCGCTGAATGATGTTGCAGGATCATTGGTTGGTTTTGTTGATTCTGATTTTGCAGGTGATATGGATAAAAGAAGATCTCTGACAGGATATGTATTTACTCTAGCTGGGAGTGCGATCAGTTGGAAAGCGCAGTTGCAAGCTACTGTAGCTTTGTCTACAACAGAGGCAGAGTACATGGCGGTAACAGAAGCAGTTAAAGAGGCAATATGGTTGCAAGGTTTGGTGGCAGATTTGGGCTTGGATAGGACTACTACAAAAGTGTTTTGTGACAGTCAAAGCGACATACACCTTACAGGGAACCAGATGTACCATGAGCGTACAAAGCACATAGATGTCAGGTATCATTTTATTCGTGATATAATATCAAAGGGAATTGTTGATGTGAAGAAAGTGTCTACACACGATAATCCAGCAGATATAATGACCAAGGCAGTATCAGTTCGAAAGTTTAGGGAATGCCTAAACTGGATCGGTGTTCGCAGTATAGAGTGAATGCCTTAAGGGCATTTGGTAAGTCAGAAGAAGAGAAGATTCTTTGTTGATAGTGAAGTCTATTAATTCCCTATAAATAGATTACTAGGGCGACACAAAACACAATCTGAAATCTGTAACCTTTTCTATCATAGTGAAACTCTTTTCTCTGGCGGTGCCCGTGGACGTAGACAATTGTCGAACCACGTTAAATCCTGTGTTTCATTTAAATCTTTCATTCGCATATATTCTGTGCTTGAGCCATTTAGTGATAATTGCATAGTATTTTATAACACAAGTAACTAACCTCCCCTGGCTTGATCAGGCCCTTTGCTTCCGCATCAGTAATCATACTGTAACCAATCCTGAATCCTGTATAACAAAAATATCTCAATTATCATGTAAATAAAATTAGTCCAAAAGACAACTATCATACTATCATTGCAATCATAAGTTTTTATCACTAAACTTCTTAAAATACCTGTTTTTGACACTAGAACATGGTTCCATCATCTCTAGTTTAGCAGCAATTCGACCAACGCAGCCATCAACCACATTATTAAGATAAACTAGTGGGGTATTACCAATTAGCTGCTCATAATTTCAAAATTAGTCCGAATAAAACAGCTCTATATACTGAGAAATAAGAACACTAGAAACCCAAATGATAAACCAAATTACTTCGGTGACATCTTTAGCGATTCCTCGTCCCTCTGCAGCCATACTTGTAGATCACTGCAAATCATAACAACAATTTAACTCTTAAGTATACACATAAAATTAGTGTTTTCTTTCTCGTTTCCACTCAATTTTTTATGCAACCAACACTACATAACCAAATCCATAGCAATTTACCCATTTATAAGACGGAAAAAAACAAATCATCATCAATCATGGAGACAAATATTACAACTTTTCATCCATTTCGATCTAATTTTTTTGTCGAATCGGGCAAAATGGAACAGTTTGTGACCAGAGGAAAAAAACTGGACGATGATCGTATCAGTTATCAAATCAAAAGAAATGTTAGATTCAGAGACTGTTACCTTGAGATTATTGGTGTCGAAGCCGGAGATTTTTTTTACTGAGCTTATGCTTTTGTGCTGAATATATAAGATGACTCACACTTGCATCGGTACTAGACTACTAGTAGGTGGTTTATTATCCGAATCGAAATCAAATTAATTTATCAAATATAAAATTAGATTTTTTTTGGCTAAAAAAAAAACTTTTTTTAATCAAAATAAGCTTTCATTCAATAATAGCCGGCCTATAAAGGCCTTAATGATACGTTAGTTCGATTAGATATATTTATGGCCTAATACCATCAACTATCTAAAACAATCTCTCATTTTTAAAAAGACAAAAACAAAATTGATAGGTGGTAGAATTTATTCGACCGGCGAGTCAAAGTAGGGAGTAGAACTTATTCAATCTCTGAATCAATATAGTGGACTAATTATCTACGCTATCGGTCCAACAAGTTAAAATACCCAATAGGCCCAACAGGTCCAACACTGCTATATAAAATGCTTATATTTTTTGGTGAGGGAGAGGGCAATTTTGGAGCGGTGATTAGGGTTTCCGATGGACGCTTCTTGTTCATGTTTTTTACTTATAAAAAATCAGTTTGACTAATTTTGAGTCTATAAAGGTAGATGTTTTCGTAATGTTCTATATTATGAGTTTGATTCATTTTTTTAGTTCTCGATTCTTTTGATTAGTTGTTTGGTTTATCGAGAGTTTGGGTTTTTCATTTCGCAGGGTTCCTGAAGGTTGAAATTGGCAGGAAGCTTTCGAGCAGATCTGTTGTGGATCATTAGAGATTGTAGATCTAGCAATTACAGAATAAGTCAGGTATTACTACCTCCTTACAAAAGATGTTAGTAATATAGAGGAATAATTGTTAAGATATTAGAATTGGATGTTTGATTTTGGTATTGAAGGATAAGATTGTGAATATCTACACATTTTGCTAAGCTATCAGTTCGTCAATCGTAAATAATCCACATCTAAACTTTACAATAGGAGAATGACCTTTAGTTTAGCAGGGGGTCTGATTTTGTTGATATCACAGTTAGTTCTACATTTGAGTGTAACTTTCGCAATCAAATCAACAGTATGTGTTTGGGATACATAAAAAGAGATGTGAGTTTTCTGGTAGGAGCTAGCAATCAAGGTGTCTTCTCATTAGCTAATATTTAAAATAGAATGATTAAATCAATTTCAATATCTAAATATTAAAGCCATTATCTTTGCACAATATGAGACCATCTAAGAGGGCTATAGACTCACCTATAAGTGTAGATTATTTTTTATACAGTCTGGCCTAAGAGGGCTATAGACTCACCTATAAGTGCAGATTATTTTTTATACAATCTGGCCACAGTAGTAACCATATCACCCTTGTTATTTCTAATGGGACTACCTCCATTGAATTCCGAACCATCATAATTAAGTTTGAGTATATTGTTTATAGGAGGTAGCCATTTGACAACAATGGCTTTGTTAGAATTAGTAAGGTTATGGAAGCAACCTAGTTTATAGGCAGTCTTTAAATCATCGTACTAGAATTCTTTTTTAAGGAGTTTATCACAGTCAAGTTTAGCTATCTTATATAGTATTTTGTCTACCATATTATTGATTGAAATGTTTGATGATTAAATTTAGATTTGTTTCTAGCTGACCAAACAACCCAACATATGACTGGGAGCAAATAGTTCTAATTTAGATATGTTTATTTGTTTACCAGAACTAGCAACTAATAATGGGTTGCAATGACATATGATTACTAATGAGGACTCCGCAGAGCCATGTGAAGTACTTCCATACATCTCACGTGGTAACACTCTTATTACTGTTATTAGTATTAGTGTAACAGTCTTATTACTGTTATTAGTAATAGTGTAATAGTCTTATTACTATTATTCCTATTAGAAGTAACATGATTAATTTTTGTATTTTTAAACGAATAACAATATTCATTTTCGTTAATCTAAACAACTTAAAGATTTTTTTTATAAAAAATGTAGAACATGATTGATTTTCGTGAATAAGAATAACTTGGAATAAAAGTTTTGTTATTGTTACTAATAAACAAAGCACATGATATATAGATGTAGCATTGAACCATTTTTAATCATAACACCAAATCACTTATATGTTTGAGGTGTGAATTTAAATTTTCATTCTCGCTATAATTTTGTAACTAAATATAATTCTTTTATTAGATCTAAAAGTCTCAAGTTAGCCTTAGCTAAAGAAGTGACGAAAGTGAGAAGAGAATAGATAAAATTTAATCTGATATACAAGTGTCAACCTAAACTTTATTTATTCTTTCTTCACTCTCCTCACTTCTTTAACTAGGACTACATTGAGACTCTTTTATCTAATAAAAGAGATGTTTAGTTATAAAATTGTAGTGAGAATGTAAATTTAAATTCGCACCTCAAACATATGAATGTTTTGGTGTTATGATTAAAAGAGGTTCAATGTTAAAGTTATATAACATGTGTTTTGTTTAGTAATAACAAGATAAAACTTATATTCCTAGATATTTCGATTAACGAAAATAAATCATGTTATTCATTTTTTATATAAAAAAATCATTTCAATTGTTTAGATTAACGAGAATAAATCTTATTATTCATTTAAAGATACAAAAATTAATCATGCTGCTTTTATTAGAATAACAATATTAATAATGGTACTTTATTAGAAATTGCAATATTAATATTGTTACTCTATTGGGAATAATAGTAATAAGACTATTATACATTTGTATTTCGAGTAGGCAAATTGAGTCATACATTTGGCTATATAGGTTTAATCAATTTTTGGGATAGGTTACTGGTTAAAAAGAATGTTCGAATGATATTTTTTACTTTTAAAATAACCAAATATGTAATTTAGAATATTGAAATTTTTGATTTAGCTTATAAGAACTAGCTATAGTAGATCACATCAAATAATAAATTAATTTTTTTTATGTATATAATAAAAAAAAACTCCTTTTATTTCTCTCTATGTAGAGATCTGATTTCAGATTTTCCATCTACTAAGTAATTGTGTATATAATAAAAAAAAAACTCCTTTTATTTCTCTCTATGTAGAGATCTGATTTCAGATCTTCCATCTACTAAGTAATTGTTCAGTAATCTCACCTATATCCTTTTTTGTATTAATTTTGAAATATAAAATATATATTATTTAAGAAAAATTAATGAATGAATTCATCAAGTTATGGTGGAAAATATAAAAAAACAAATTGTTTTGATTAACGAATTCATTTATTATCTTTTAGGTTTTAAAATTGATACTAAAGGGGATATAGCTCATACGATAGAACACTAGATTAGCATAGTGGAGTTTCATGATCAAATTTTTTCATTTACAAACTTTTGTTTTTATTATTTTTATACAAATTTCAAGTGTGGAACCTCAGATAATTATATTTTGTATAATTTAAATTGTGAAACATTGTCTAATTTAATTGTGAAACATGGTATATTTGAATTGTGAAACATTATATATTTGAGTTATAAAAAATGATGTATTTAATGATAAAAGAATTTACCAATATGTGGCGAATTGTTTCATTTTATTTATCATACCCTTAGCGACGAGCACAAGTCAAAGATGGTCTATAGCTCGATTTCATATGATTCGATGATTGAAATTGCTTATATATGGATTCTAAACCCATTTTCGACACCAACCAACATTGATCTATTTTATAATCTACCAAAGATAAGCTTTTATTCAATTTATGATTTTTTGTAAAAAATCAAAAAAATTATATATTTACGAGAGAGTAAGCAATTGTTTTGCATAAACTATCTTAGAATTGAATATTAGGTATGGATTTATTGAATTGAAAAGGTTTAAATTTAGTAAGATGGTTCGTTAAATCGATTTAAGTAGTTTTTATTTTTTTAAGTTATATTATTTTATATTTGTAATTATGTTTGCTATTTAGTGGAACTCGATGTAAATAACTAAAGTACATGGATTTTTTTTTGGTTTTTCACTTGGTGATATTTTTGTAAATAATAAAAAAACAATATTGTAACTACTAATAGTAAAATAATTATTTCGTATCGAATCTTTATGATTGGTGGAAGGAAATTTTTAAACAAGAAAAGATAGAGTTATATTATCTCAAATAGATAAATCATTTTTTACCAAATGTTGACTTTAACTCCAAGAAATATACCCTAAATAGCTTATTTAATTACAATTATATAATTAACGAAAATATATTCACTCACCTAAATCAACTATATCTTAAACATTACAATATTGAAATTCATTTTTCTTTAAGATTATGACCCTGTTCATAAGAAAAACAAATATTCAAATTTAATTTTAACCACCTTAATTATTGAAAATAGTAGAAAATAAATAGATTGAAGAAGATACGCAAACACCAAAAGAGATAAAAGCAACAAAAAGAAAAATCAAATTACAAACTCAAATTTTAAAAAATATCAACTGATTTCTAATGATATTCAGACGATGTACATCTGATGCGTATGGTAGAGTATCAGAGTATGTATAAGTAACACTTCCAATATGTTTCATGTACACCTCCGGTAGGTGGCCTTCCAGAGATATCATTGCTTTAAAATCGACATTATAGTTTATTATATTTTGTTTGTTATTATTGTTTATGTAATTTGGTATCATTGCCTAATATTATATTGTTTATTATTATAGTATAAATGACACATAAATGACACATCAATGCCTAATATTATTTTGTTATATTGTTTACTATATTATTGGATACATTTATTCGAGAAACTTGAGTTTTCTCATGAGCATCAAGTTCAGACATGATGTCGATAATAGTTTTACCTGGTCGTGAGTCTCTGGGTTTGTCTCATGGTTTGAGTCTAAAAAGAATTCAAAGTTAGATAAAATATAGGATGAAGTAAACATGAACCAAAAAGAAAATAACTACAAAAAATTACCAAAATTAATAATAAAATATAGGATGCATTAAACACATATAGGTTATGCACCATGGATGGATAATGCACTAGCGGTGCACAATGCACCAGGGATTCATTTTTCACTGAGGGTGCACAAACCTATGCAATGCGGTGTGAAGATCTGCACCATCGATGCATAGGCTCATACATCATTGGTGCATAGGCGAACAACCACTACTCACGAAATACACAACCTTAAATTTTAATTTAAAAAAAAAACTAGATTATTTTCGTTAATCGACCTCCAACAACACTTTAAAACTAGATTTTAACATATATATATATATATATATATATATATATATAATCTAACCAAGAAATCTAAGATTTATCAAGAAAAAATGAAGAATATAAATAAACAAAAAAAAACCCCGAAAAATAAATACTTACTTAATGTCACTTTTAGCAGCTTTAGTTCGAGCCATAAGAATAAAGAGGATTACACGGTGAGTAAGGAGGAGATTGTGAGATTAAAGAAGAATTTTGTTAAAATAGACGAACAAGAGAGAAAGAGATAACATACATAAATGAGAGAGAAAATATTGGAGAAGATTAATAATATGAATTAAAACCATATGTATATATAGTCTAATAAGAATATGTTTATCTAGTGGTTGGAGGGGGTCAACTATTTAGGTCCAAATAGCTTTATCCAAAGAAGAAAAATTTATTACTTGTAGTTGTTATTTTTTTTTGCTTTTTTAAATATTAGCAAAAATACTAATTTGTAAAAATAACCTAAAATATATTTTTTCTTCTATCTGATTATGTTTAATGACATTATTTACTATTTCTAGTTGTCTTACATAAATTTTACTAACTTTAAAATTAAAACATACCCAAACTAACTCCTAACCTTTCAACTTTTTTTAAAAAAAAATTCTGAAACTCATTGAATGGTTGAGATAATAGAAGAAACATTTAATCTTGAGAATACAATACATTTTTACTTTATTTTCAAAACTCATAAGGCTTGGATTTCACCTGAAATGATGAAATTTGTGTTATTCTTAACCAGAAGCATGGCAGAAAAAAAATTGCAATGATTTTGGCAAAATCTTTTTATGATTTTGTCATTTCGCCAAATACTTGTCAAATCTCATCTTTTAGTATTTTTAACGCATATATGTATAATAAACCATAGTAAAATTTAAACTCACCTACAAAATTATAGTTTAATGGTAAAAATATTATTTTTCTAGTGACTAAACTTAAAAGATAAAGAAATGTGCTCAAGCTAGAATTCAAACCCAATAAATTGAATAAAAGTTTTGTTGTGTCCTTATTTCTAAAAAAATAATTATACATTTAAATAATATTTGATATTAAAAAAGTAATTTTTGTTTACCATCGAGTGAAGAACATGGTGACCTGAATTTTCATATACATACCATTTCATATCGTTTCCATGGCGTTTCGATAACCATAATCGCTTCAAATGGGTTTTTATTACTCTTTCTTAAGCATAATCCTCTTTAAAATCTAAGTCTAAATCTAAATTTTTGGATTTAAAAAAATAATTTTTTATTAGTATGTAAAAAACAAAATAAAAAACAAAAGTTTATATTAGCTTAAAGTTATTAGATGCGATGCGTTGATTTGTCAGAAAATATCTCGTTCTTTTCTTTTGATTTCAAAATTCATAAACAAAAAAAATGAATGGAATTCTTAAATTTGGGAGAGGTTATGGAAATTTTGAATTTGAAACCTTATATACGTTCATTTTTAATACATAAGTAAAATTTTCCAAAATCACAACTATAAATATTAAAAATGATTTTTTAGTATCACTATAAATAGGAAAAATGGGGTTTTTACCGACTCAATTATTGTAACTCACCCATGTTATGCAAGTCATAGTAAATTAATTTAATTTTTATTTTTATAAAATATCATTTTTATATAAAATTATACAGCTTCAAACTCTATTTTATACATCTTTTACAAATAAAAATATCTTATTTATTTATTTTTAATCTGAATATATATATATATATATTATTTTTAGCTTTAGTTTTTTAATTAAAAAAATTATCCTCATTTAAAATTTAAAAATGGTGATCACACACGATCACACTTATAATAAATTATATTTTAAATTTTTATTTATATATTTATTTTTTAAAGGATAAATTACCTTTAACTTTTTCTTATTATGCCATTAATTGTTGAGATTAGTTGGTGCGAAGTAGGAAAATTGGTGAGTATCTCATATAATGGGTTATGGGAAGATATGTCGGTTGTTATGAGGAGACGTTTTATATCAAACCTTTGTCATCGAGGACCACACTAAAAACTGCGATGACTGAATCGAAACAATAAAAGTATACATGATTATTTACAATAATGAAGATCATAATACTAAGAGTTAGCATTGAAAAAAATAATGAAACTAGGATGACAAGATTTTCCAATGGTCTTAATAGAGAAATTCAAACATAATGAAAATACAATATTATGTAATTTTAACAGATAAATTGCATAATACTAGTTTGGTTGGGCAACAACTCAAGAAAGGGAAACCACGTGCTAAACATTTGGTTCAAGTCCATTTGTCATGATACCAAGTTATTAAATGAAAGATATGATGGTCATAAAACCAACTTGTAAATTAAAAAAATCCATTATCACCCATGAAAATAAAGTAAAATTCAATCTTCTATGCATGTGATCATAGTATGCAATGCATTAAGTGCCAAAGTGTTAACACTTTTTACACGCAAGTATACATGATCAAATAAAGCAAGTAGTAAGTAAGTTCGTTCCCACGAAGACCAGGTGTATATGACAAGAATTCACTTATACAACAACGTATGATTATTAGACTAATGCTTGAACAAGTAATAAAGTTTAGGTGAATGATTATAACAAAGCAAATTAACTAACGAGATTGACTAACGAGTTTACTTATGAGAGAGAAAACATAAGACCCTAACTTTATTTTTATTTTACTCAGATTTTTAATATACTTAATCAATATGTGTGATAACTACGATTACTAATCAGATAACATGAAATTAGTATACGCTACCTTCCAGTACACGTAAACCAAACCACTTAAACATCCACAAAAGAGATAGCCGCTAAGCAGACACCGCTTGCATGGCACTCCTATATGTCTATACGAATTGAGGTACACTTCGTTTTAAGTGCAAGTTATCTATTTCGATTACATAGGGTAATATGATATGGTGAGTGACATATTACGAATCATAAACAATCACAATACGAATCATTCAGGAACCTATGCTAGCATGGCAAGTTCTAAACCCTTAAATCCACGCATTCATTAACGATTAACGAACTAGATGTTCGTAACGCTTCTAACGATAAGAAGAACCATACTAGGTAATTGATAAACGTATCTCATAAATCAATAAAGCAATCAAACCATAAGTATTATTCAGACAAATCCATTAGAGTCTCATGACAACGATTAGTTCATAATCGAACGAATCATCATCATGGGCTCAAAAATTAACATAGTTCTAAGACGAATGTAAATAGATGAATAAGAGTTTAGAGAACGTTAAACTGAATAATAACCACAAAGTATCGCCTGACGAGAGCAATACATAAGCTATAGATAGAAAACAAAAGTAGTCGTCACGCTTCTTGTTCTCCGTGTAGTTGTATGTTCCTCCTCCTTGATCTTCCTCTCTCCCTTCTTAATCTCTGATTCTCCCCCCCCCCCCTCTCTGCCTTCTTCTCTGAATTGGAATAGGGTTGGGATCAGTACGGGTCGACGTCTAGGCCCAACAGAAAGAACTAATGATAACGGGCTCAAAACAGAAATCAAAATAAGCCTACAGAAAATTATGTAGTCATTATAGCAGATCTTATTGCAGCCGGACTCCATCCAGGATACATTGTCTTAAGAAGACCAACGATTCCAGACACATGAGGGCAAAACATACATGTTCCAGATTCAGTGTTGAATGGAGTACTACGCTTGTCACTAGGGTCGTCGGATCGACTTGTTGCTTTAGTGTAGGTAGCTATGATGTTCACTCTAGGTGCAGTTGCATCAGGCTTAAGAATCTCCGATGTTATATTACTGGTTCCTCTAGATGAAAACGCTGCCATGAATGGAGTTGGCATGGCATTCAAGTGTGCCACTAGGGGTGTAATATATCCTAATGGATTCTTGGTCGAATTGATGTAAGAAAAGACTTGAAGCCCATCTCAGAAGCGGATTTGCGTCTCAGGAATAACGTGAGGATCGGAAATAATTTTGTTTCCGCTTGCCTCATCATTACAAAGGATCATTCCAACAGCACCAACTAGAAGTGCTTGCTTCCATTTATCGACTCCCGCGCTTAGACCCCTGAGACAAACCACAATATTTCCCTTGGCTTTGGATGGGTCGAGTTGTTCTGGCAGGCATAACAAAGCTAATTCATCTAATGCATTAGCGGTTTTAGCTTGTGCCCCTGTGATAAGTGGGTAATTCTTGGATTCAGGCAGAGCTGCTGATTAAGCTGCTTAACAAGACTTTCTCCCTGAAAAGTTTTTCCGTTATCGAGTTTTACTGACGCTTAAAACTCTCTGTCGAGAGTGCTCGCGCCAATCGTGAAAATCCAAGGAGCAGCATTAGAAACAGTTGAAGGAGTAGGCCCACTGTTACCAGCTGAGGCAACAATAGTGATACCATTTTTAACTGCGTTGAATGAGCCAATGGCAATAGAGTCTTCAAACTATTCTTGACTCTGCCCACCAAGTGAAACGGAAAGAACATCCACCCCATCTTCGATAGCCATGTCAAAACCCGACATGATATCAGAATCAAAACAACTACCCGACCAACACACCTTGTAAGCAGCCACTCTAGCTTTTGGGGAACCATTTTGAGCTGTTTCATTCCCTATGCCGAAAACATTGGCACCAACGACGAAATTCCATCCTGCTTTCTTCTCGTCCAACATGCAATGGTGCTTTGACCCTTAAATCCAACATAAAGTCACCGAGAAGCGGTGAAATGCCATCGACGAGCATCCTACGAGAAATGAATAAAAAACACGTTAAAACCCAACATATACTTGAGAACTGGCAACGATTTTAAAAATAATGGAAGCGTAATAAGTGACATGAAACGCACTTATCACAAAACATGAGTTATTATGTTCATAAATATTCTCACCCAATAATAATGATACTGAAAGATCAGAGTGAGGTATAGAATAAAGATGAAGATGAATCATATTTATGTCGTTGTTAGAAGAGTATAAAACTTTGTTGTAAATTAAGATTTATTGGTTGTAAAGAGAATTTTATGAATGTGCAAACCAATGAAGACGATAATATGTAGCATAAAAATATGCTTCATATGCATCTTGATTAGTGACAATGTCGATTCTATATTTTTAGATATTCTAGTTTTGACTCCACGCCATTGTGGATTATTTGGCACTCGATATTTGAGAAAACAAACTTGCATGTGAAAGGTATTGAATCACGTATTTGTTCACTAAGGTGTAACCTATATCCGCCATCACTGATCATAAAGACTCTTATATCCATGTATATTTATCTAAATTTGTGAATCCTTAAAAATAAATACGATACAAAATAATTGAAAGATATTTTCACCCATACAATCTTAAACAATGATTTTTTATACATGATACATTTTCATATTTTATCTCATAACAAATTGAATTAATATTCTTTGTCAATAATTATGTAGTTTGCCTTCAATTGAAAATGTCATGTATTCTTTTTTATGTTGATTTTTTTATATTTTTATATATTTACTTTCAAAAGTTTTTTTAATATATATATACCATTCATTTCACATAAATTAACTAGTTTAAAATGTTTTATGTATTATATTTTGTGTAAATCGACATCAATAGAATACACCAATTTTTTCCTAAATTTTTAATATATTAATTAGTTTCTATTTACTATAATATTCAGGTATGATAAAGTTATAACATTAAGTTCAAGCATCTATACCGCGCTAACATTATATACATCTGACATAATAACAAAAAATATGATTTACGCCCCAAGGGGGTAGCCGAGTTGGTTGAGTATGGCATTCTTGTGACCAAATTTCATGAGTTCGAGTCCCTCTACATACGCTTTCTCGGCTGAACCTGTCACCTTGTGTGGTTTACCTTCTGGCATTGGTTTGCAGGCTATCGCGTCAGACTGAGGGCTTACCCTGTGCGCACTCATTGCACTCTGAGTAGCGGCTGCGGGTTCCATCCGAAAAAAATATGATTTAGCAACTCAACTATAATATTCCTATTAATTTTTATTTACCATAATATTCACATATAATAAATTTTTAGGGGTGATACAGTTGCAGAAAATTTGAGCAACTCCCAGAAGAGACATATAGTCAGCTTGATTACTCAACTAGAAGTGGGTGCCTCTGCACATCAGCATCGAGCTCCCTTCCCAATAATTTGTTTTGAAGATGATATGAGAAATATGGCAGGCCCACATGAGGATTCACTGGTAATTGCAACAGGGATAGCCGGTGATCAAGTGCAAAGAGCTCTAAGTGACATAGAAAGTTCCACCAACATATTGATCATGAGCACTTATAAGAAATTATTGATCCTCTTGATATCCGAAAGTCTGATCAAACTATTGTTGGATTCACAGGGGTGACTGTTGAAGTAATTGGAGAATTTAAAAGTATGGTTGAATTAGGTCGGGGACCATTTATAAAAGAAGTTAAAATTTTGTTTATCATAGTAGATGCTCCTACATCTTAGAATGATATCTTTGGGGGGCGTGGATATAAAAAATGCATGCTTTTATCTTTACAGTTCATCAGTGTTTAAAGTATGTTGTGGGGAACAATGTAAAGACAATTAGGAGGAGTAATAAAAATTGCTAGAGAATGTTACCGAATTATTTTCTCGTCCAAGCAAGTTCGGGGGAATGAATCATAGAAAGCATAACAGCTAGCGGGGACTTCCTCTGAGCCAACTCCTTATGATGACCCAAGAAATTCCCATGGTCTTTTTGTTCCCGATAAAATTATAAAGATCATGTATATCTAGATGGTAAAGTGTTAAAGATTAGAATAAAGTTCTCTAAATTTGAGGTAAATTTTGATTGATTTTTTATCCTCAAAATTAGATATGTTTGCCAGGTGTTCCGAAGATGTAACTGGTATCCCCCCATAAATTTTTGTCATAATACATAAAATGAGACATTTCTCCCATGAGAAATCTGAGGTAATAGTGGCAGAATAGAGCGTCTTTCCAGAGTAAGGCATATTTGAGAATCACAATATCCTTTATGGGCAGAAAACCCAGAATTGGTCAAAAATAAAAACGGTGAATGGAGAATGTGTGTAGATTTCACAGACTTAAATAAGACTTATCCAAAAGATCATTTACATGTCCCACAGATAGACCATCTGGTAGATTCCACATCAGGAAACTGGTTGCTTTCTTTTATGGATGATTATGCATGATATAATCAAATCCAAAAGGATTCGAGGGATGAAGCAGATACTTCGTTTATTACTGGAAGGGGTTTGCACTGTTATAGAGTAATATCGTTTGGGTTAAAGAATGCATGGGAAACTTATCAGCGTCTGGTGAATAAAACTTAACGAGTCACAAATTGGGCGAAATATTTAAGTATATATCGATGATATGCAGGTAAAACATTCTAAAGATGAGGATTATTTTGAGGATCTAGAGGAAACTTTTATTAACTTAAAAATGGTGAACTTAGAATTAAACCCAGCAAAATGCACATTTGGGGTTCGATCAGGAAAGTTCCTCGGATATATAGTAATTGAAAAAAGGATTGAAACCGACCCAGAATAGTTAAAATTTTTAACATCTACGACTCATCCTAGAAATATAAAAGAAGTTCAAATATTAATAGGCAGGTTGGTAGCGCTGGATATATTTATATTTTGCTCTTCGATAAATGTGATCATTTTTCAATTATTAAGAAATGCAAGTTATTTCAACTGGACAAAATAATTTTTAGAGGCTCTCTATGAGATTAAATAATATCTTTCTTCACCAGAAATCCTCACAAAGACTTTTCTGGGGGAAATATTATTTGTTTATATAGCAGTCTCACATGGTATAAGTGTTGTGTTAGTCTGAGAGGAAGATAATGTTCCAAAACCAGTGTACTACATCATCAAAATTTTATTCGATGCAAAAAAATGGTATTTAAAGTTAGAAAAATTGGCTCTTATATTAGTAACTGCTGCTCGAAAAACGAGGCCATATTTTCAAGCTCCTTCTATTGTGGTACGAACGTCTTTTCCATTAAATGAACTAGGAGATTTTAATTTGAGTTTGAACCTATAAATGAAATCAAAGCACAAGCCTTAACAAATTTCTTAGTATAGTTTCATTATGAGCGGTCGGATATGGACACTAATGAAGATAATTTTGAAGCAAAATGGGTAATCCGAACAGATTGAGGCTCGGACATATGAGGAAGTGGGGATAGGGTATAACTGGTTTCTCCAAAGAGAGTAGAAATGTATCAGGCTATCCATTTTGGCTTAAGAGAAACAAATAGTGAAGAAGAGTACGAGGCAACTCTCGCAGGATTAAGGCTTGCACAAATCTGTGGGGCTAAAAAATTTAAGTTTCTTAGTGATTCACATCTCCTTGTTAATCATGCGTCTGGACAATCCGAAACTCGTAAAGATCATCTAGTAAAATATTTAAATGATCTAAAAGATTTATCTTTAGTCTTCAAAAAAATCAGTTACGAGCATGTCCAAAAGGAAGAATTCTGTGGCAGATTCCTTAGCAACCGCTTTGTATTCGGAGACGTATCCATCGATTATTACACAGGAAAGCCCATCGATTGTTAAAACTTTAAAGCATTAAATTGGAATGATAGATGAAGACCCTCAAATATATGTTTGTGAAGAGGAAGATTGGAGACTAGACATCATCATGTTTTTGGTAAATGATGAAATACAAGTTGATAAGTCATTGTCTTAAAAAAGTACGTTTCAAATCTCATGGATATATGATCCTTGGAGGCATCTTATACAAAAAATATTTCAATAGACCTTTGCTTCGATGCTTAAGCAAGAATGAATCACAAATGATATTATCAAAATTTCATGATGGAGAAAGGTTTGTGCATTGTGGGTACAAGGCTCTAATAAGAAGAGTGTTTTTGGCCGGATACTACTAGCCTACGATCTCTTCCGATGTGAAAAAGTTGGTTAAAAGATGTGATACCTGTCAAGGGTTCGCTAATATAATTCATAAGCCAGGAGGTCCCCTCAAAAGTATATCAGCCATTAACAGGAACAAAAACCAAAGATGTAATCAGATTTATGACTTAGAATATTTTTTGCCGTTTTGGGGTACCCATGAAAATCACTACAGATAATGAGCCTCAATTTGATAACAAAAAATTGAATAAATTTTTAAATTCTTGAGGGATATATCAGTGTTTTTCAGCTCCTTTTCACCCATAAGAAAATGGGAAAGTAGAAGTTACCAACCAGACAATTCTTGATAGGCTAAAGAAAAACTTGGAAGGGAAGGCAGGAAAGTGGCCTGATTATCTGCAAGAAGTTCTTTAGCATACCGAACAATTTCTCATACAGTAACATCAGAATCCTCATTTGCATTGGTATATGGGATAGATGCAGTTGTACCATCCAAGGGAGTTTTTCCGTCTTATCAAATTATGACATATTCCGAAGAGCTTAATGATGCAAATAGAGAAATGGAGCTAGACTTGATTGAAGAAAAAAGAAGGTGAGCGCAAAAAAAAAATTAATGCATTATCAAACACTGATGAGAAGTATATTTGCTTCCACGGTTAAACGAAGGGAATTTAAAGTGGGCGATCAAGTGTTAAGAATTTTTTTTCTACATACCAAAGAAAAGAACCTCGAAAAGTTATGTCCCAATTGGGAAGGCCCATATTAGATAACAGAGAAAGTGAAGAATGGAAAATATTGGATTAAAGATAAAGAAGGAAAAAATCTTAAGCACCCTTGGAATATAAAGCATCTTAAATTATATTTAGAGTGAATGTAATATATATATATGCGTGTAAAGTATCGGTGGCATACTCTTTCCTATCCTGATAGGCACACGAAGGTTTAACGAGGTGCCTTATTAGCCGATTTATATATATACAAGTTTTTGCCTTAAAACTCTACAATTTTGGACCTAGACGGTCTTCCAACAAAAACTTGGTCTACTACTATAAAATTGTGGACCCACAGAGTCTTTTAACAAAAAGTTGGTCTACAACCATTAAATTTTGGACCCACGACGTCTTCCAACAAAATTTGGTCTTAAACTATTAAATTTTGGACCTACAAGGTTTTCCAACAAAATTTGGTCTGTATTCAAAGCAATGATGAAGTATAGTTAAAAATTAATACTACATAAAATTATGAAAACTTTTATAGTCTTGCCTTGAAAATTATGAAGACTTTTACAAAAATTTCCTTGATGATTTTGAGGACTTTAACAAAACTGTCTCGAAAATTATGAGGACTTTTACAAAAACAAATGCCTCGAAGATTTTGAGGACTTTAACAAAACTGCCTCGAAAATTATGAAGACTTTTACAAAAAAATACCTCTAAGATTTGAAGAAAATTTAAAATTTTCTTACTGAGAAGAATCATTGTCATTAGATTCTGAATCCTCACTATCAGTTAATGATATCTCAGGTGGACAAAATTCGATCGGGTCGTGTTCCCAAAAGCTACCCAAGTTCAGATTTGGGTATCCTTCATATTGTTTTTGAATCACATAGATCTAACAGTTGCATCCCTTGCATTTAGGTTGTTTACACACTTAGCAGCGTAGGCTTCAACAACATCGTCATTTTCCTTTTTACCTTAAGCTAAGATAATTTGTTTCTCTTTACGACCCTTTCAAAATCCTTGAAGCACTTGTTGAAAACAACTGTGGCTTGATCATTTCCCTCCTTGTAAGCTGAGATAATCTTGTCCTTAGTGGCATTATACCCTGTGTAATTCTCTCTTTATTGTTGACAATACTTTTTGAGGACCATGACATAATTCTCAGATGCAACCAATTTTTCTAGGAGTGTATCGACTTGTTTTTCCAGGGTTGAGTATTCTTGTTGGAGCTCCTCGATTTTTGATTTGGACGATAAGGCTTCAGATTTGTAATAACTTATATGATTCTTCAAATGTTACATCTTTTTCCCCATGGTAACTGATGAATGAAGAAACTTGCGAAGTTGAAGAGAAAATTTGTTTTCTCGAGGAATCTCAAATGAGCTTTCTGATGAACCAGCCTCAAAGGGAACTGAAGTGGAAGAGGCGTATTTTTTAATGTTATCCTGAGGGCTTTGAATGGTCACATCCATTGGTGGAAGTTGGGAAGAATCAGAATCAATAATTACATTTTCCGGGGAAGATTTTGTATTCTCAACTTCTCTATGATTTGGGGAACCAACAGCCTCAAAAGTTTATGAGATTTCCTCCAAAATGCCCTTTAGTTTTCGCTGACACTTCTTCTTAGGAGGAATCTGAGTATGAAGTTTCTTGTTAGTTGGGGCAGAAGGCTTCTTGGACCCTTCAAGTTTACGAGCCTTCAAATATTTTACTATATTTTCTTCCTCATGAGTCAAGGCGTCAAAGGCCTCATATTTTTCTGAGGAGTTATCTGAATCCTCATCCAACTGACTCTTAGACCTATCTCTTGTTGGAAGAAAAACCGTCACATATTTTACTTCCAACCAATCTAACACATCTTGTTGGGAAAAACGAACCATTAGCTCTTTCAATGATAAATGGATTTAATCTCCACAACCGAATTTTTGCAAGATTTGTTGGGGTAAACAGAGCCGAAATTTGTTAAACCAGATAGTCTTGGCCCATAACTTTAATTCAGTGAAGATATAATTTGCATGAGGTACGAAGTCAGCATAAGGTTTGGAGATACCAGTCATCGTTATTTATAGTTAAGAAAAATGTATAAGAATTTGAGGAGTGTATAAAAATGAATATAAGATAAATCTGAAGGACAATAAAAGAAGACATACCTTTGTTTTCTAGACAAGTGATAGCTTGGGGGATTGTCAGCAGTAGCCTCAGATCCTGTCTCTTAAATCCATGAGATAAAAAGGAAGTGATACTTCTATTTTTTGTCTCCCTCGAGTCAATCTTTAACTACCTTTTTGTCCCGTCTGAAGGTCAGAGAGTAAAATGGGAAGTAAGGGTTCTTTACTAAACCAGAAAGGCCAACCAATTCTTCTACAGAAAAATCACCCCCGAAATTCTGGAGGCCATGATACAGGCCATAAGAGTGAACCACATGTTAGGTCCAGCCTAAGTGGGACAAAAGATCGACCATCAAAACATAATCCACGAAAAAAGGGTCCAAAGGATAACATAACCACCAATTCATCAGCTTTGTGTACACAATCAACTCATTGTCTCTGACTGCTAGTGGGGTCTCTCTAGCTGTTGGGAAACAAATGGAAACTGAAGAAGAAATTCCCCGTCAAACTCTTAGTTTAACCTCTTTGAATGTGTCATAGTATTTATACTCCACTTTATGCAAAGCCAATAGGTTTTTGTTATCAATGACTTTAAGTTTATTCCCCACTAAAGCATCGATCTCCGGGGGAAGCAGAACATCTTCTTTTGACGTATATTTTTTCTTTGGAGGGGAATTCGTTTCTTCAATTGGAGAGGCATCAACGTCAATCTCTATATCAGGAAGGCTTGCAGCAGTAATCTTCTCTTCAATATCTTGAAAAGTGGTAGTAGTTGGATTCTCCGCGGAAAACTAGACTAGATTTCCATCGAAAGTTGTCACTTATTTTCCCTCAGTATTAGGATGAACAAGGGAAACATTAAATTTAATTTCTGGAATTGATTCAAGTGATTGCTTTGTCGTCCGAGCGAAAGTAGTTCTTTTCAATTTCCATGGGGGATATCTCTGGTGTTGGCCTTGGAGTTCCTTGTGAAGTAGCAGATGATGTATAAGCAATTTTTGAATGGGACCCCTTAGAACATTTGGAGTGCTTATGTGTGTTTTCTTTGTGATGTACTTTCTTTTTCGAAGAGGATCCTTTTGAATGTTTATCTTTCCCCATGTTTATAAAGTCACTCTTGTAAATTACTAAGCAAGAGGGACTGGAGTGGCTGAGAGCAGATATTCGAAAGGATAATTGTTGTTGAATTCTCTGTGGGTGGCCAGGTACCGTAATATGAAATAACCAGGGGCTGGGGCTATGGTTCGACGTATAAACCGGAAGCTCTCATTTCTTCGAATTTTTGGCTAATTTTTAACCACTATGGTATGCAAAAATCCTTTGGCATAAACTATTTCTCTCTCTAGAATATATGTCGTCAAATTTTTTTCTCCCAAAAAATGTTAAGAATATATGTGAAGAGAAAGGGATATTTATAAGAGACGAGTGGGCTTTGAAGGTTAACGAGGCCCAAAATGGTGAGGGGTTGTTTTCCTAGGAGAAAATTTTCCAAACTAGGAGCAACAAGTGCTAGAGATGTGTCACGCCACCCCTAGTCTAGCTCGTGTCAAAAGGAAAAACATGCAAGGGGTATCCCAGTCAACATTTGGTAGGGGGAAAGCATTGTCATTGGTGGTGTTAGAAGAAGTCATGACGTTACAAGCATGAAAAATTTGAGAAAACGTTTGGTATGAATATCAAAAGAATAAACAAAATTCGAAGGCCTTTACCATGAACAGACAAATTAAAGCCCAAAGAAAATTCGAGTGGAGTGTTTCGGATACAAATTTAAGAAAAAAATCTAATTTTTCGAAAATTTGAAGAAGATTCATGTACTTGAAACTTCAAGGAATATTTTTTGAGCCAAAAAGTTGCATAAGCTTTCTAGTTGTGAAACGGTCAACAAAATTCGACGAGGATCACGTGGTGAAATTCGTCGAGGATCAACAAGTGAAACCGACGAGAAGTTATTCGAGGAAGTGTTTCCCACTTGACAAGTTAACAGTTAAAGCACTATATAATTCGATGAAGACGAAAATGATCATACAACAGTCCTTGTTCAAACATTTTCAGAAGGACTGGGGGGCTACTGATGAGGGAATAATAAATCAACAAGAAGATATTAGAAATTTAGCGGTCTAATTTGTTAATAAAGAAAGTCTCTTTGGAGAAATTGATAATTATGTAATGTGAAATGACTAATTTACAACAAACAATAAACTTTTGGACATGACCATAATTAGTGAATTGTTAGACACATGGGGCCTAATAAATGTACTATAAAAGCACCAAACCCCTTTTTGGGGAAATGGTGATTGATTAATGATTATATAATTATTGCTTTCTACTTTCTCTCTCTAAAAAGTTGGCTCTCTCTCTCTCTAAAATATTTACTAAGTAATTTGAATCACGATTTAAGTCATCTAAACATTGTTTTACTTTAAAACCTCTTCCAAAGATTTTGGGAACTATCTAGTCTAATAAAAAACAACAAATTATGGTCATTTTGCTTGATTCCAACTACATAGCTGGCAAAATGACCACCAAAATTTTGTATTCTTAACTAATAATATTTCAAAAAAATGGTTTATAAAAGTTTATGTATTGAATTGGAACAAACACACAAAAAATAATGACATTTATATAAGATAAAAATACCAAAACTAATGCCCATTGGTATATAAAAAATGTACCCAAATATTAGAGATTATAATAATATTCTGCGTATATATGATATCCCAAATTAGCGGAGATGTCATCCTAAATTAGTATAGATACTTCATGTATAAATTCAGAATTATGAACTTATGATTGTTTACTAGAGCTTTGTATATATACTTGTGATACTTATGGAATCAATATAAATTAAAATTTATTCTTTCTCCAATTTCATCTTGGTAACATAGTAGTGATCTTTTCACAATGCTCGTATCCTTTATATTATTGGAGGTTTCAAGAAGGTGGCGTTTTCTTCATATAATATTATTTATGGCGATGTCAATGTATCTTAAAATTTGAGTTCAATTTTACTTACAAATTCAACTACCTTATGTGGTCAATGGAGATTATCATTTATCTTGGTGGTAGGTTAAAGTTGGGATTCATTTTGTGTACTACCAAATATCATGAACCTTATTTCGTGAAGTATGAGATGTGACTGTCAAAATACCAACAAATTATGTTATGGATTATTAACTTGATGAAGCATGATCTTGTTGAGATTTTTAATTATTTAGAGTCTTATATGGACCTATGGAATGTTATCCATGAAATGTATGGAATCCAAAATAATTATGGCATGATTCTGTAAATTCAAAAGGAAATCTCAAGCTTTTATTTATATAGGAAGTTATTCAAAAGTTTCCTCAAAAATTTGAAGAGTTTGTGGAGGGAGTTGGAGATTTATATAGCTCGTATTATTGATGTGGCTATTGTACGAGAATGAACATAAAATATAATATTTTTTTAGTTTTGGCTAGTCTTAATACTAATTTTAAATATCTAAAGAGTCATATTCAAAATATTGACTTACAATCCTTCAAAGATGTTTACGAAAATACACCAAAAACTCATGCCATGTAGTGTTAATCTCAATCCTCATTATGTTCAAATATATATTATTTACTCACTCTCTGCATAAAAAACTTACAAATGAAAAAACATTGACTTTATACGTTAACATTGACATGATATTGTACAGTTTGTTGATCGTTACTGAAATTCTTCACCCATAATTGAAAACCAAATTTTCCAAAGATCAAAAGGTCAAAGAAAACCAAAATTGAATATTTAATCATAAGACTCATTTGGTTACACACTCCATTAAATTTTTCTTCCAATCCTACATATTTAGTTAGCTATTTAGCAATTTATTTACAAGACATGCATGTTTAGAGGGTTTTCTATGAAGAAGTTATTGATAATGAAAAAATCAACTAATCACACTTCTCATTCGTTTTGTTGATGCAAATTCTAACCTAGCCATGGTAGTCATATTATTTTTACCACATTAAAGATTGATAGTTTACATGATATATGGGTTAAATATGGTGCCATGAATTTTATGTCAAATAAATTAAGTCATTTTTACGATGTTCATTCCTTTTATACCTTTTCATTTGTGTATGTAGCAAATGAGAAAGTTGTTATTGTAAAGGATAAGGATAAAATTAAGGTTGTTTCAGATACTATAGAGTCTGATGTTATTTATGTTTCTTACTTTCCATTTGAGTTACTTTATGTTTGCAAACTAACATCATCTTTCAATTGTGAAGTTATATTTACTTCTTACAAAATTATCTTTTATGACCTCTTTACCAAGGTGATGTTTGGTGAAGGATTTCATCTATATGGACTATACTATTATCCCTTAGTTCTTCAGTTACCAATAGATTTCATAATGTTACTTCTCCAATCATTGAGCACCTTTTATGACATCGTCATCTCATAAATCCTTTGAATTATGTTCTTAGAAAAGAAACCAGGTTCCACCAAAAAGAAATCTTAATTGTGATATCTATAATTTTTAAAGTATTTTAGGCTTCTATTTAATTCATCTTTGTTTTGTATTTCTCAACAATTTGAAATTGTACATTCAAATTTTTGGAGATTTTTTTTTTCATATTCTCTAAATGAATTTAAATATTTTGTAACATTTATTGATTATTATATAGAGTTGCTTATGTGTACTTATTGAAATAAAAAAAGTAAAGTATTTGATTTCTATGAAGATTTTGATATGATGGTTACTATCTAATTTTGAGCTCATATTAGAATTCTTCGATCTAGTAATGTATGTACCATGATATAAAAACTATCTAATTTCTAATGACATATTGCATCAAACTAGTTATATTAGTACATATTAACAAAATGGGATTTCCAAACATAAAAAATATTATATTTTGCGAAAACTCGAGCCATAATGGTTTAGATGAATATCTTAAAACATTTTTGGTTTTATGGTGTCCTTACTGTAACTTATCTTGTGAATCATGTACCCAACCGAGTGTTGGATTTTAAATATCATCTTGAAGTATTGCATGACAAAACACTACATTTGTTGCATCTCAATTTTATTTTATTGGTTGATTTGTTGCGTCTCAATTTGTTTTTGTGCATAATTTAACTAATCACGATGACAAGATTTATCTTTGAGTTGCTAAGTGCATATTCATTGGTTATTCTCAAACATAAAATGGGTAAAAATGTTCCGACTCTCTCTTCAAGAAATTATATGTGACTAAAGGTGTCTACTTTGTTGAACAAATTCTGTATTATGTTATCTTTAATCAGCAGAGAAGTTATTTGAGTTATTTTGCTTTCCTTATACTCAATATTTAACTCATAGCCAAACTATCTTAACTCGAGATACTACTAAACATTGTGTTGATCAATTGGATAACATTGGTGCTTCGTCTAATGAAGATATTATTGAATCACTCGAGCAATAATTTTGCCATGCACAACATGAACCAATATCTTCATATATAATCTTTCATGAATGTTTCACCCTCAAACAAAATTACAAATTATGTTTCTCGTATAATCCTGTACCTAATCCTTAATTATTTCCATATCAACAACTATCATTTTTATATATAATCTTCATTATAACTGTATTAAAAGTTCTCAAGTCAAATTATTTTCACGAAGCCAAATTTAAGGATGTTTTGCAGAAAACTTATGCATGCAAAATAAACTCCTTTTGTCGAGTTGTACTATAATGCCTCTTCTTCTGGGAAAATATGTAGTTGGTAGTCGTCAGATATTTAAAACAAATTAAATTATGATGGTTCTCTTAACATACATAAAGAACGCCTTGTTGCTTAAGGTTCACTCAGAAGTTTGGTGTTTATTACAATGAGACACTTTCTCCAGTTGCTAAGAGGGTCATGGTGTGAGTTTTTTTATATTTCATTCTCAATAACGAGTGCTCTTCATTTCATATGGACGTAAGAAATACATTCTTGCATGGTAATATTGAGAAAGAAATATTTACGAAGCTTTCTTTTAGGCATCATCAAAGTAAAAAAAACTCAATTATGTATGTCGATTCCATGAATCGGTTTATTTTTTAAAACAAAGTCCTCGTGCATGACATGCTAAGTTGGGCATCACTCTTGAAGATTTTGGATTTAACATAAATGAGTTGATTATCCAGTTAATAAGCTTGTAATATTAATATATGTGGATAATGTTTATTATTACCAATAACAACACTTATTTTATAGTTTAATTAAAAACAAAACTTCAACACCAATTTCATATCATGGATATTGGCTTATTGAAGCAAATTTTGAGATTAAAATTATAGTTTCTAGCAAATAGATATTTCTTAAACAACGTATATATTGTATATTTTCTTCAACATGGTGTGATGTTACCCATCAAACCCACTTATAATTCACTTGATAGACAATTTATGATTGATTATACCGGAAAAAAACTTGACTCACATAGTTATTTTCATAAGTACATGCCCCGATATTACGTTTTTAGTTAGTTTTTTAGTCAACATATGCACGCTCTAATCTTTCAACATCTAGGTATGGTAAAACGTATCATGCAATTTTTGAAATGGGTAATTCGCCATAGAATAATTATTACACATAATGGTCACACTAATATTGTGAGATATATTGATTCTGATTGGGTTTGTAGTACACTTAATCTTCGTTTCACTACTAGTTATTATGTGTCTGTTGGCAGTAGGGAATTGATAAAAAGATAGGCTGAAATTACTCCGTGAAGTCGTATGTTTTAGTTTTTTGGGGTTTTTTTTGCCTAGTTTCAATTGAAAAATGAAAACAAACGACTTCACGGTGTAATTTCGGCTTTATTTTTAGCAAATCCCGTTGGCAGTAATCTGATGTTTTGGAAAAGTAAAAAAACAACATGTGGTCGTCTAATTTAGGGCTGAAGTTGAGTACCGTGTAATGGCTTCTGCAACATATTAGTTACTATGGTTTCATAGTCTATTTTATTAATCTAGGTTTCTCGAACATCATTCATATTTTTTTATGATAATCAGGTTGCAATGCACATTGCATCTAATATCATGTTCCAAGAAATAACCACACACATTTTAGTGGATTGTGACTACATTTATAAATATGTTCAATTTAAATTAGTTGACACTTTATATATGTGTTATAATGACCAACTAGCTGATGTGTTCACCAAAATATTATCTCCAGTTCATTTCAACATACTTTTGAGCAAGCTTAGATCTATAAATTTGTTGGATCCATCTTAATCGGGAGTATTAGAGCATATAATAAATTAGTGGAGATGTCATCCTAAATTATGAAACAATAGTCGTATAAACTTAGAATTATGAACTTAAGACTCTAAACTAAACACCCATAACCATATGCTAATTAAGTAATATATTCTTAGTATTATTATTGGAGTTCTCGGTATATATTTATAATACGTAAAATAAAACTTTATTCTTTCTCCAATTTGGTCACTAGATTGATTTAATGTTTTAGTATATATTTCTACAACAATTATACTTCAAATTATTATTATAATTTAGTTTGGAATCAAATAAATTTGTAAACAATCATTTATAAAATATTTATAGTATGAGTTTTTATAACGGTTTCATATATCGTTTTTAATTATTAAGATTCATAAGTTAATAAAAATTAAAATTTCAGATAAATAAAAAGAGTCGATTGATGGATTTTAAATTTTAGAAAGTATAAAATATTGGATTATTAGCTATTTGAGAATTAAAATTAAAATTAGGCTAAAAATTAAAAAAACAAGACTAAAATTATATTAAATATTTTTTATGTTATGAAAAATTTAATGACTATTAGAGCACATCTAACAAAAATTAGGACACCAATAAGAGTGACTATTCAACATTTATAATTTTAGGGTCAAACTAAACTATTATCCAATAGTTATATTTCAAAACAACACGAAGACATGATTTTTTGTTTTCAAACACTAAGTTGAAAGCATTTCTTTAAGTAACATTTGTGTCATTCTAATTTAAAAATATTAAAACTAACTTAAGACAAAAAAGAAACAATTTTATTTTAGAAATCAAAATCTTGAACAAGGTTATTTTTAAAAACATTAAACTTGTTTTTAGTCTAAATCTACAACTTGAAAACAAATATACATTTTTAAAAAATAAAGAAAAAATGAATGAAAATGCTATGAAAGTGAAGGTAGGTTTTAAAATTATCACTTATGTACATGTCGTACGACCCATTGTGTACCAATGGCATCGGTGAGGTAAAAACTCACCCAACAAGTTAAACTGTATATATAAAATATAAAGAAGATCGGAGAGACAAACATGATATGAATTTGTAAACTACGTATATTTATTTCGTAAAGAAGATTATAATTACAATGTCTCTTTGCTTTCACCGTTAAATTTTCTCTCTAAGTTTCACCACTTCTCTATATGACTTATTTAATCTTTACATAATGGTCGTGATTTTGAGAGAGTCCATGATAGAATCATTCTTATTGGTGCAAAAAATTGTCTGGACTTTTGGATGCTTTATTAGTGCAGTGTACATCCTTAGGGCTACAATATCGTAGTTTTGAGATGGTTTATTTGCACGGTCAGAATTATCAATCATTATACTACATACTATTAATATTATGGGTGATGTAGTTACTCGAATGTGGGGTGACCTGAGGCATATCTCGGACTTGATGAAGATGGAACTCTATGTATTACAAAACCTAGGCTATGGCTTGACCAACGTTTCCAAGCCTTAGTTGCATACGGTTGCGTGACATATCCTAGAGGGCTTGGACATTGAGGCCAAACCATCTGGTTGCGCAACCATGAACGACTAGACCAAAGCCATGTCCTGGCAGTTTGTCCAAGCCACAGTCGCACATAAATGTGTGACCTGACCAAGGTGAATTGGTTATTAAGGCCAAACTATCCTCGATCAGGTCATATAACCATACGCAACAAGGACAAGGTCATGGCTATGTCATATGGACAACCTTTTATCGTGTATGGTTGCATAAACAGGTCGAGATGGCTTGGCCACGATGGTCAAGCCTTCTAGTCGCGTAGTCGTACGCGACCAGATCAAGTCCATGACTTGGCCACAATAGCCAAGCCTTGGTCGTGCATAGTTACATGACCTGGCCTAGGTGGGTTTGGTCATCATGGCCAATTCATCTGGTCATTCAACCGTGTACAACCAAGATTTGGCCATGACTTAACCAAGTTATCCAAACCTTGGTCGCACATGGTTGCGCGACCCGACCTTGGTATGATTGGTCTTTTGAGGCTAAGCCTTCTTGTCGGGCAATCATGTGTGACCATATTTTTACCATGAATTGGCCATTATGGCCAAGTCTTAGTTGTGCATGGATGCGTCTTCTGGCCGAGAGAGACCAAGTCATTGTCTAGTTCATTCTTACTTAATGGAAAGATACAAGGCTAAAGTTTTAAATGCTTACTTGATTTTATTTGTTCTCTACTTAGATGAAATTTTATATTTTATCAATGATATTTTATATTGTCTCGGTAACTCCCCTTACTTATTTTCTTTCTTACAAGTAATTAGAGTGTTTCGATCTCAATATGTCAAAGTTCTATGTTTTGGTGGCCTTTAACCTCCAAGTTGAGGTTTTGTTATGTCTAGGATTTTCTAAGCGGGAGATTCTTGAGTGAGCTCACTTTAATTTGAAAGCAATTATTTTCATTTTTGTTGACAGAGTGCTTCTTTAATGAGATTGAGTTAATGCTAAATTGAGGCCGATATGAAGCTAACCTGAGGTTGAGCTTTGTTGAGCAAGAAGATCCTAAATAAGATTGAGATTAGGCTGAATGAAGCCCGACTGCTGCCGAGTTAAGGCTGACCAAAAACAAAATGAGTTCAAGAGATGATAAAGGAAGTCGAGTTGAGCTGGTTAAAATCATTATTATAATTTTATTTGTTAAACTAAGCGAAGGGCCCGTAAGTGAGATTGTTTATTTTAAAAACCCTTTTCTCAACCTTTATTCAATGAAAGGCTCCTCAGTTAGGCCAAGTTGAGGCTGAGCGAGGTCGATTTGACCTGATGCCATGTTAAAGTAGAATGAGGTTAAGATGATGTTGAATGAAGTCAAGTTGGGACCTTTTTTATTCTCCATCTACATAAAATTTAAGAGGTCTCGAGTGATCTTCATTAAAATAAGATATATTTAATGACCTCTTTTTTAATTTTCCGCCCATGATTATCTAATTATTCGACTCTTGTTGCTATTATTTAGGAGAATTTACGTAAATACTTGATTAGTTTTTTCCTTTATGACGTCTGGTAGTTGCATATCATGGATGCATGCCCACTCCCTATAGCTTATCTTAAATCGTAACAAACAAATATTCATGTTGTTTGTGGAGTAATAGTTCCTCTGCTCCCTTTGGAAGAGCTTGAGTAATCTTAATTTAGACTTCAAGAGTGTTGACTAGAGTGACCTAGATCAAGCTAACCATGTGGTGGTTTTTTTAGTGGTCTTTCTTCTGTGTAAGTTTCCCCTTGCTCAATCTATTTATCAATTTATGTATCGAACAAGCTATCGATCTAGCTTATACCATACTGTTGGCCAGAAAATAGGTTGAGGTATAAACATTTATAAAAGCAGACGTTGTATATGAGCTTTACCATAACAAAAAAATGAGTTGAGCTTTCGTATTGTAAAATAAACGAGTTATATCAAGTGTGGAAAAGAATAGGTTATATTGAAATACCCCTTGAAGTTTTAGATAAAAGAAAAGAGAAAAAAATTATTCGGTAAATGCCTCTGCCTCTCACATCTTTCCATTGGCCAATATTCTGACTTGCAAGATCTGAGGTTCGTGAGAGTGGTGTTTAAACCATCATGCCAATTTACGTACGTCTATTATATCCTCTCATGGTAACCCGAGAATAGGCTGGTCCGGTTGAATATCATAAATTCATGTATCTCATAATCTTCTTCGTCTTCTTGCAACATGGATGTGTCTGAATTCAAAGCTATACTGCTGCGACTAGTGGATGCACCTATTACGCTCGGTGTGATATATGCATCAACTTTTATCAGGCGGTTGAGGATATATATCCTAGCTGCTTGTCATGGCGGTGAGACCGTTGGTAGAAACATGGATAAATTTACAAGGCTTTTCCATTTGAGTATCAACTACTACTATGTCAATTTTATTAAATAACATTGTCTTAGGAGTTGACCTACCTATAATTATTAGATCCATCATATTCCTAATAAATGCAACATTTTTTTTGTACGACGTAAAGTCTCTATGAATACGTATACTTCCCTGATACAAAAGATACTTTTGATCAAAACAACCAAATTAAAATTTAACAAGACATATTTAAAACAATAAAAATTGATTAATACATAACAACATTGAAATTATACCACTCACATTAATATTTGAAACAACAACATTAAAAAATTTAGCTATAAACCTTAAAGTCCAAATTGATTATCTAGTATTCTTGTTCCATTAATCAGGTTTATATATATATATATATATATATATATATATATATATATATATATATATATATATATTTCTTTTAGACCAACTCAATATTCATTAAATAATCCATTGAACACTTTTTTCCGTCAAGCATACTTTTAATACATACAATTTTGAAGCTTACTTTCAATATAAGAACTTCACATGTGTGAGCATACTTTCAACCAAACCAAGTTTATGTTCGTTTAATAGCACAACTAATATAGTGTCTTGTTGTGTAAATACCTTATTATTATCCTAGCTCTTTATACCAATTACCTAACAAAGCTAGAGAAAATATTGCACATTTGAACCACGAATCACGGTACTTTGCATCCACCTAATTTTACAATTAGTTGCCGCCAAATTTTGTTTTGTTTCCTTTTTAGTATCATTACATTTCACTTCCATATAGGTGAATTGGGCCAAATATCCCAATCTCAGAAGAAATTGCTTAATGAAAATATTATAGTTTTAAGCTCAAACTACTCAAGTTTCTCAGGCTAAATCGATCTAAATTTAATTGCTTCAAGCGATCGAGTATGTATTATCTAACATGTTAAATTTTTAAACTTAAAAAAAGAAAATATATAGGAACCATATTTTAACATTCGAAATTTAATATTTGAAATTTGACTACGATAACCTGTTAGGATAATATGACTAAAATAGTAGAGATATGTATAATAATCAAAAATAAGAAAGAAAATGAAAACAAATAAAAAACAACTAGTTTAAATGTTAAATCACTATGAGAATTCACGAGGTGAATTAACAAAACATAATACCACGCCATCTAAAATGTAAGATGGTATGTTGATCGGAGCATTGATTTTAACACGTTACCTTAATTGTATATTTAACATCTGATATTCAGACAACAACAAAGACACAAACTATAAAAAATCGAAATCAACCTCTTTTTTTAAAAAATTACATCCAAAACATAAATCTAATCCGTTTCTAAACAAATTGGTTTTAAGTTTAATCATTTTTTCAAACAAATTTAACATAAATTTAAAAACTTATTTGGTTTTTTTGGTAATAACGTTATGAGAATGGTTTATATAATAAACTGAAATAGTTAAAAAAGATTAATAATAATTTAAAAATAAAACTGGACATTAATATTTTAAAATTGTTATAATACGACAAGAGGGAAATCGGGAGAATATTATTTTATTTTATTATTTAAAAATAACAATAAATTTTATTTTAAAATATTGATAATTCTTATTAAATAATAATATATTTCAGAATATTTCAATTAATATACTTAAAAAGTTAGGTCAATTCAGAGCTTTTTATTTATTTATTTTCGTGTAATTAAATTTTAATCGATACAAATTAAATATTAGATATCTGAACATTATATATTATATAAATTAAAGTAGTGATTCACCGTGCTTATGAACAGTGAATCACTATTTTACCGATATATCCTTTATTTCTTTATAAAGTTACATATAATTTTTAATTTCATACGTCTCTAATACATGCATCGGTAAAAGCAACCCGTTTTATGCAATCGGTAAAGCATTTTAATAAGTCAATATAGCTGATTAAGTATAGGGCTGTCAACGGTTCTCCGTAACCAGGCCGTAACCTAATCGATAAGGATCAGATCGAGAATCAGATCGGATTGAGAATCAGATCGTTTCGGTTCACGGTTCCCTTATAAAAACCGAAAACCGATAAGGAATCGAAACAAAAAATCGATTAGGAACCGAACCGATAAAACTGATAGGATCGATATGGAATCGAACCGATAAAACCGGTAAACCGATACGGAATCGAACCGATAGAACGAAATCGGACCAATAAAACCGTTAAACCGATTTTTTTTCTTTTATAAATTATAGTACCAAAATTAATAAAATTAATAGTTAATTTTTTTAACAAAATCAAAAGATTAACTTTTTTTTTTTAATCAAAAGACCAAATATTATTAACGAAATGAAAAGTATACAGAAAATTAGGGACTATCAACAAAAGCCCAAAGTTTTAAAGGAAAGGAAAATTTGGAGGCAAAAGTTGCCACCCAAATTTCGAAAGTTCCCTCCAAATTTAATCTGAAAAAATACAAGGAAGGAATTAACTCCTTCACACGAAAGACACCAATCCAGGAAGAGTAGCTCCATACTCCAATCAACGCAGCAGCTATCAACAAACAAATCCACGCCTTCTTAGAACAACAATCAACAACATCTCCTGAATCCAAGGACCAATCTACACAGCAGCCAACTCCATGCCTTCTTAGAACAATAATCAGCAACTCCTGAATCCATGCTTCCCTACAAAACAAAGAGACTAGCAGCATCCAAGTCCTAAATAACCTAATCCAAGACTTTCTAAAAAAGTAATAGCAAGAAGCTTAGGGGGAGCATTTTGGAGTTGAAAATTTAGCTTAAGCTTACACTTTAGGGTCCATTTAGCAAGCCAATCAGCAGCTTGGTTTTGGACCCTAGAGATATGCTTTAATTTCATATCCCGATGAATAAGCTTTCGACATTAACTTATGTGATGATCTTCAAAATCGCTAGATGACTTGCTTAAGAGCTGCTTAATTAGGATCAAAGAATCAGACTCAATGTCAACTTGAGTCCAATTGTTCTTGTAGCATTCAATCAGGCCGAGAAGCAATGCCATGATTTCAGCCTGAAGAGGAGTGGTTTTACCCAACAGGTAACCATAAGCTTGAATGATACCACCGTCGCTGTTTCTAACGAGAACCCCAGTAGCAGCTTCTCCATTCAAGGCACAAGAGCCATTAACATTCATCTTCAATCTGGGCTGCACAGGATGATCCCATCTCAGGTAAACCGGCTTGCTCTTTGTTTCAATCGAACTACAGCTAAGCAAAACCCCTGCATTATAAGCCTTTAGCCAATGCTTGTGATTTAGATTACCAGAAATATCACCACCTTTAATAACACTAATAATGATATCAATAGCTTTGTTAACATTGAATTGAATCCCTTTATGCTTAATAGAGTTTCTAGCTTCCAAACAACCCAACAAATAACCTGAGGAACCAAATGAGTAACATGAAAATCAGCTTTTGAAAACCAAAACCAGCATCTTAAAACATGAGAAATGGTCATGAATCTTTAGATTTTGATGTTAAAGATGTTTGAAAACAAATTCCAAATCTGCCACGCAAAGGAGCAATTGAAAAACAAATGATTTTTACTCTCACAATTCTCACAGAACATACACTTAGAGGCCATACTAATGTATCTCCTCATCATAATAGAATCAATAGAAATAAAATTATGTAAGAGCTTCCAGGTTATAAAAGAAAACTTCCTGGGGATTTTCAAGTTCCAAATCTTGCTGTAAAGGTTTGAGATGTTATGCTTAGTTCTAATATTGTCCCAAGTCTGTTTGAATTTGAACCCTCCATCTTTCGAAAGCCTCCAGCAAATTCTGTCCTCATTATCAGTTATACGAAGGTTTTTAATCAACTGCATCCTATTGTTATCAATACTACCCTGCAAACCATCCAAATTACTGGAATTATTTTGCCAAAAGAAGTTAACTTTTACATCTAGATACCAGTTGACGTTGCTTTCAGTGGCAATTGCAGGTAGATCATGCCAAGCATCCTTCCAAAAATAAATATTTCCTCTTCCAAGGATCCAGGTAACATTGCTTTCAGCTTGATTACGAATATTGCAAAGCCTGTTCCAAACTAATGAACCCTTTTTGTTGTTAATATATAAAGGATGATTATGATTGCAGTAAATATCATTCATTACATTAGACCAAAGACAAGAATTACTTCTAAACTTAAACCAAAGCTTCTGGGAAAAACAATTCTGAATATCCAATAAACTTCTAACATTAAGGCCTCCCTCACTAAAAGGCTTACAAATTTATGACCATGTAGACCAATGAATACTTTTTTGATTATATTTAGTTCTCCAAAGAAATATATTAAAAGTATATTCAATCTTATTAATGATAGATCTAGGGATAACACAGCATTGTAACCAGTAATAAGTAATAGGGAGGAGAAAATTAGAAATTAAAGATAACCTTGCACCATAAGAGAGAACTTTACTATCCCAATCTGAAATTCTGTCATCAATCTTGTTAAGTATAGAGTTGTAGACTTTAGCCTTGTTGTTATTAGAGACAGTGATGCCTAAATGAGTGATAGGAAGGAAATCCACATCAAACCCAGTTTGCACCTTAAGACTGTGAACCTTTGAGGAACTGGACTTAGAAGAAACAACCAACTTTGTTTTGCTCTTGTTGATGGCCTGACCTGAAACCTGTTGATACAAATCTAGAAAACTGCTTAGAGTATTAATAGAATTAGAAATGCTATTAGTGAAAAGCAGAATGTCATCAGCAAACATGATATAAGGGATTATAAACTTAGATCTCGAGGCATAACGCATTTTAGGATGATTAATAAACAGATTATTAAGACCCATACTAAGCAATTCTTAACCAATAATAAAAAGGCTAGGGGAGATAGGATCCCATTGCCTTAACCCTCTCTTCATTTTAAAGTAATCAAAGGTATCACCATTAACAAGCATAGAAACATGCACATCAGAGATCATTTTCTTGATAATGTTTACAAACTTATTGTTGAAACCAAAAGCATTTAGAATTCTGAAAATAAATGAATGAGATATCCTGTCGAACGCTTTCGACATATCTAACTGAATCACCATATTACCACTCTTAGGCTTTTTGTTAATATCATATAACAACTCTTTAGCCAACAAAATATTGTCATGGATAAGCATGCCCTTAACAAAAGCTGTTTGAGCATTAGACACAATCTTAGGCAAGATATCAGCCAACCTATGGTTGATAAGAGTAGAAAAGATTCTATTGATAAGAGTACATAGACCAATTGGTCTATAATTATTCCACCAGATAGGATTAATAGTCTTGGGAACTAAGCAGATACCAGTGGAAAAAAGGCTAGTAGGAAAAGGACCATCCTCAATAAAAGCATTATAAGCACAGCGTAAATCCCTTTTGATAATCAACCAGCAATGCTTAAAAAATAGAGATTGAATCCATCTATACCAGGAGCACTATAACTCGTCATGTTGCTGATTATACTCCATATTTCTTCTGCAGTGATTCTGCCAAGAAGCTTAGTATTATCACTATCAGTAACAATAGATGGGATACAATCAATGATCTTGTTATTTAATAACATATTCTCATCATTTTTGTTTCTGTAGGCATCTGAGGTCAGAATATTTTTGAAATAATCCGCTGCAGACTTTCCAATAGCATTCCTATCCAGCAGCCAGGTATCTCCATCCTTAACACTTTTAATTTCATTCCTCTTTCTCCTCTTAGCAACATAACTATAGAAGAGCTTTGAGTTACCATCACCCTTATGCAGCCATTTATTAAAACACTTCTGCCTCCAATAAGAATCTTCATTTCTTAAAGCCAAACTTCAAAAGATTAACTTATAAACTTTAGTTTTTATATCATTTATTTCAATATAAAAAAAATTAAAAATCACATTTTAATTGGATTTAATTTTTTTAAGTGGACCGAACCGGACCGATAACAACCGAAATCGGACGGAATCGAAACGGACCAAAACGAGATCGGACTGAACTTGGACCGAATCAAACTCGGACCAAACCAGAACCGGAACCGGAACCCAATACCAGTATTTCCGCTGGTTGGTTCAATGAGAACGCTCTTCATAAACCATACACAAACAAATAATAATAAAATTAATGAATGGACAACTACGATTGTCGCCAAAAAGAAAACACCTAATCTTTAATCAGAAAAAACTTAGATAACTTGACAAACCAAATTAAGTATGGTACAGAAGTATAGTCACCGAGGTTGAATAATACATTCAGACTCAGACGTTGTTTGGTGCCATTAAGCATTTTGGATTTTAGTTTATAAGCTTGACACCAAATAAAGTCCCATCACAAGTAACTAACCTCCCCTGGCTTGATCAGGCCCTTTGCTTCCGCATCAGTAATCATACTGTAACCAATCCTGAATCCTGTATAACAAAAATATCTCAATTATCATGTAAATAAAATTAGTCCAAAAGACAACTATCATACTATCATTGCAATCATAAGTTTTGATCACTAAACTTCTTAAAATACCTGTCTTTGACACTAGAACATGGTTCCATCATCTCTAGTTTAGCAGCAATTCGACCAACGCAGCCATCAACCACATTATTAAGATAAACTAGTGGGGTATTACCAATTAGCTGCTCATAATTTCAAAATTAGTCCGATAATTCAAGATAAACAGGTGGAGCTTGAAGTAGAATCAGTTCCTAGAAGGTCCAATAATTCAAGTGGTTCTGAGGTGGATCCAGAATCAGGAGGTGAAGCGTCAACATCAGATGATAGTTACGATGATGCGCCTGAACCAGAATAACAACCTTATAGCATAGCATTGGGCAGAGAAAGAAAAGATATTAGACTTCCAAAAAGGTATGTGGATCTAGTTGCATATGCTCTGTCAGTTGCAGAAGAAGTTGAGATGCAGGAACCTAGTAGCTACAAAGAAGCTATAGCAAGTTCAGAGGCAGATCGATGGATTGGTGCTATGGGAGAAGAGATTGAATCTCTTCAGAAGAATCAAACATGGAAGCTTGTTGATTTGCCTAAATGACAGAAGATAGTAGGCAGTAAATGGGTGTTCAAGAAAAAGGAAGGTAATCCAGGGGTTGAGGCATCTCGATTCAAAGCAAGACTGGTTGCTAAGGGTTTTACTCAAAGGGAAGGAATCGACTTCAATGAAGTGTTTTCTCCAGTGGTGAAGCATAGTTTGATTCGAGTTTTGTTAGCCATAGTAGTTTTGCAAGATTTAGAGCTTGAGCAGTTGGATGTGAAGACTGCGTTTCTACATGGTGAATTGGAGGAGCAAATCTACATGAGACAACCAGAGGGATTTATCGAACCTAATATGGAGGACAAAGTTTGTCTGCTGAAAAAGTCACTGTATGGTTTGAAACAGTCACCTAGGCAATGGTACAAACGTTTTGATACATTCATGGTGTCAAAAGGGTTCACGAGGAGTCCATATGATAGTTGTGTGTATCATCAAAAGATGTCAGATGATTCTTATGTTTACTTGTTGTTGTATGTGGATGATATGCTTATTGCTGCTTGTAGTATGTCACACATTGTGCAGTTAAAGAAGCAGCTTAGTGCCGAGTTTGAGATGAAGGATCTGGGTAGAGCAAAGAAAATTCTTGGTATGGAGATTATCAGGAACAGAAATTTAGGAACATTACACTTGTCTCAACGAAGCTATATTGAGAAAGTGTTAAAACGATTCAACATGTTTGATGCTAAAGCAGTTAACATTCCTTTTGCTACTCATTTCAAGTTGTCTGCAGTAGAAGCGGCCAAGGACGATGCTGAGTTGGAGCAAATGTCGAAGGTTCCATATGCAAGTGCAGTTGGTAGTATCATGTATGCTATGGTATGCACACGTCCTGATATTTCACATGCGGTTAGTGTAGTTAGCAGGTACATGGGATGTCCTGGGAAAGAACACTGGCAGGCAGTGAAATGGATACTTCGGTATCTGAAGAATACTGTGAACGTTGGCTTAACTTTTAACAAAACCGATATTGGTGAATCGCTGAATGATGTTGCAGGATCATTGGTTGGTTTTGTTTATTCTGATTTTGCAGATGATATGGATAAAAGAAGATCTCTGACAGGATATGTATTTACTCTAGCTGGGAGTGCGATCAGTTGGAAAGCACAGTTGCAAGCTACTATAGCTTTGTCTACAACAGAGGCAGAGTACATGGCGGTAACAGAAGCAGTTAAAGAGGCAATATGGTTGCAAGGTTTGGTGGCAGATTTGGGCTTGGATAGGACTACTACAAAAGTGTTTTGTGACAGTCAAAGCGCCATACACCTTACAGGGAACCAGATGTACCATGAGCGTACAAAGCACATAGATGTCAGGTATCATTTTATTCGTGATATAATATCAAAGGGAATTGTTGATGTGAAGAAAGTGTCTACACACGATAATCCAGCAGATATAATGACCAAGGCAGTATCAGTTCGAAAGTTTAGGGAATGCCTAAACTGGATCGGTGTTCGCAGTATAGAGTGAATGCCTTAAGGGCATTTGGTGAGTCAGAAGAAGAGAAGATTCTTTGTTGATAGTGAAGAAAGGATATTCGCCTCAAGGGGAAGATTTGTTATGAATGAGTCGAATAGTGCCTTGACAGTGTACTGTGTCCGGCAGTTCGAATAGTGCCTTGACAGTGTACTGTGTCCGGCAGGACAGTTTTGTGTTGTGATAATGATATTTTCCAATCACTTCAAAAGAGCCAGTCTTGTGGTATGAGCCCATTAGGCCCATAGTCTAGTAATTCTATTAATTCCCTATAAATAGATTACTAGGGCGACACAAAACACAATCTGAAATCTGTAACCTTTTCTATCATAGTGAAACTCTTTTCTCTGGCGGCGCCCGTGGACGTAGACAATTGTCGAACCACGTTAAATCATGTGTTTCATTTAAATCTTTCATTCGCATATATTCTGTGCTTGAGCCATTTAGTGATAATTCCATAGTATTTTATAACACAAGTAACTAACCTCCCCTGGCTTGATCAGGCCCTTTGCTTCCGCATCAGTAATCATACTGTAACCAATCCTGAATCCTGTATAACAAAAATATCTCAATTATCATGTAAATAAAATTAGTCCAAAAGACAACTATCATACTATCATTGCAATCATAAGTTTTGATCACTAAACTTCTTAAAATACCTGTCTTTGACCCTAGAACATGGTTCCATCATCTCTAGTTTAGCAGCAATTCGACCAACGCAGCCATCAACCACATTATTAAGATAAACTAGTGGGGTATTACCAATTAGCTGCTCATAATTTCAAAATTAGTCCGAATAAAACAGCTCTATATACTGAGAAATAAGAACACTAGAAACCCAAATGATAAACCAAATTACTTCGGTGACATCTTTAGCGATTCCTCGTCCCTCTGCAGCAATACTTGTAGATCACTGCAAATCATAACAGCAATTTAACTCTTAAGTATACACATAAAATTAGTGTTTTCTTTCTCGTTTCCACTCAATTTTTTATGCAACCAACACTACATAACCAAATCCATAGCAATTTACCCATTTATAAGACGGAAAAAAACAAATCATCATCAATCATGGAGACAAATATTACAAATTTTCATCCATTTCGATCTAATTTTTTTGTCGAATCGGGCAAAATGGAACAGTTTGTGACCAGAGGAAAAAAACTGGACGATGATCGTATCAGTTATCAAATCAAAAGAAATGTTAGATTCAGAGACTGTTACCTTGAGATTATTGGTGTCGAAGCCGGAGATTTTTTTTACTGAGCTTCTGCTTTTGTGCTGAATATATAAGATGACTCACACTTGCATCGGTACTAGACTACTAGTAGGTGGTTTATTATCCGAATCGAAATCAAATTAATTTATCAAATATAAAATTAGATTTTTTTTGGCTAAAAAAAAACCTTTTTTAATCAAAATAAGCTTTCATTCAATAATAGCCGGCCTATAAAGGCCTTAATGAGACGTTAGTTCGATTAGATATATTTATGGCCCAATACCATCAACTATCTAAAACAATCTCTCATTTTTAAAAAGACAAAAACAAAATTGATAGGTGGTAGAATTTATTCGACCGGCGAGTCAGAGTAGGGAGTAGAACTTATTCAATCTCTGAATCAATATAGTGACTAATTATCTACGCTATCGGTCCAACAAGTTAAAATACCCAATAGGCCCAACAGGTCCAACACTGCTATATAAAATGCTTATATTTTTTGGTGAGGGAGAGGGCAATTTTGGGGCGGTGATTAGGGTTTCCGATGGACGCTTCTTGTTCATGTTTTTTACTTATAAAAAATCAGTTTGACTAATTTTGAGTCTATAAAGGTAGATGTTTTCGTAATGTTCTATATTATGAGTTTGATTCATTTTTTTAGTTCTCGATTCTTTTGATTAGTTGTTTGGTTTATCGAGAGTTTGGGTTTTTCATTTCGCAGGGTTCCTGAAGGTTGAAATTGGCAGGAAGCTTTCGAGCAGATCTGTTGTGGATCATTAGAGATTGTAGATCTAGCAATTACAGAATAAGTCAGGTATTACTACCTCCTTACAAAAGATGTTAGTAATATAGAGGAATAATTGTTAAGATATTAGAATTGGATGTTTGATTTTGGTATTGAAGGATAAGATTGTGAATATCTACACATTTTGCTAAGCTATCAGTTCGTCAATCGTAAATAATCCACATCTAAACTTTACAATAAGAGAATGACCTTTAGTTTAGCAGGGGGTCTGATTTTGTTGATATCACAGTTAGTTCTACATTTGAGTGTAACTTTCGCAATCAAATCAACAGTATGTGTTTGGGATACATAAAAAGAGATGATTTTTCTGGTAGGAGCTAGCAATCAAGGTGTCTTCTCATTAGCTAATATTTAAAATAGAATGATTAAATCAATTTCAATATCTAAATATTAAAGCCATTATCTTTGCACAATATGAGACCATCTAAGAGGGCTATAGACTCACCTATAAGTGTAGATTATTTTTTATACAGTCTGGCCTAAGAGGGCTATAGACTCACCTATAAGTGCAGATTATTTTTTATACAATCTGGCCACAGTAGTAACCATATCACCCTTGTTATTTCTAATGGGACTACCTCCATTGAATTCCGAACCATCATAATTAAGTTTGAGTATATTGTTTATAGGAGGTAGCCATTTGACAATGGCTTTGTTAGAATTAGTAAGGTTATGGAAGCAACCTAGTTTATAGGCAGTCTTTAAATCATCGTACTAGAATTCTTTTTTAAGGAGTTTATCACAGTCAAGTTTAGCTATCTTATATAGTATTTTGTCTACCATATTATTGATTGAAATGTTTGATGATTAAATTTAGATTTGTTTCTAGCTGACCAAACAACCCAACATATGACTGGGAGCAAATAGTTCTAATTTAGATATGTTTATTTGTTTACCAGAACTAGCAACTAATAATGGGTTGCAATGACATATGATTACTAATGAGGACTCCGCAGAGCCAGGTGGAGTACTTCCATACATCTCACGTGGTAACACTCTTATTACTGTTATTAGTATTATTGTAACAGTCTTATTACGGTTATTAGTAATAGTGTAACAGTCTTATTACTATTATTCCTATTAGAAGTAACATGATTAATTTTTGTATTTTTAAACGAATAACAATATTTATTTTCGTTAATCTAAACAACTTAAAGATTTTTTTTATAAAAAATGTAGAACATGATTGATTTTCGTGAATAAGAATAACTTGGAATATAAGTTTTGTTATTGTTATTAATAAACAAAGCACATGTTATATAGATGTAGCATTGAACCATTTTTAATCATAACACCAAATCACTTGTATGTTTGAGGTGTGAATTTAAATTTTCATTCTCGCTATAATTTTGTAACTAAATATAATTCTTTTATTAGATCTAAAAGTCTCAAGTTAGCCTTAGCTAAAGAAGTGACGAAAGTGAGAAGAGAATAGATAAAATTTAATCTGATATACAAGTGTCAACCTAAACTTTATTTATTCTTTCTTCACTCTCCTCACTTCTTTAACTAGGACTACATTGAGACTCTTTTATCTAATAAAAGAGATGTTTAGTTATAAAATTGTAGTGAGAATGGAAATTTAAATTCGCACCTCAAACATATGAATGTTTTGGTGTTATGATGAAAAGAGGTTCAATGTTAAAGTTATATAACATGTGTTTTGTTTAGTAATAACAAGATAAAACTTATATTCCTAGATATTTCGATTAACGAAAATAAATCATGTTATTCATTTTTTATATAAAAAAATCATTTCAATTGTTTAGATTAACGAAAATAAATCTTATTATTCATTTAAAGATACAAAAATTAATCATGCTGCTTTTATTAGAATAACAATATTAATAATGGTACTTTATTAGAAATTGCAATATTAATATTGTTACTCTATTGGGAATAATAGTAATAAGACTATTATACATTTGTATTTCGAGTAGGCAAATTGAGTCATACATTTGGCTATATAGGTTTAATCAATTTTTGGGATAGGTTACTGGTTAAAAAGAATGTTCGAATGATATTTTTTACTTTTAAAATAACCAAATATGTAATTTAGAATATTGAAATTTTTGATTTAGCTTTTAAGAACTAGCTATAGTAGATCACATCAAATAATAAATTAATTTTGTTTATGTATATAATAAAAAAAACTCCTTTTATTTCTCTCTATGTAGAGATCTGATTTCAGATCTTCCATCTACTAAGTAATTGTTCAGTAATCTCACCTATATCCTTTTTTTGTATTAGTTTTGAAATATAAAATATATATTATTTAAGAAAAATTAATGAATGAATTCATCAAGTTATGGTGGAAAATATAAAAAAAACAAATTGATTTGATTAACGAATTCATTCATTATATTTTAGGTTTTAAAATTGATACTAAAGGGGATATAGCTCATACGATAGAACACTACATTAGTATAGTGGAGGTTCATGATCAAATTTTTTCATTTACAAACTTTTGTTTTTATTATTTTTATACAAATTTCAAGTGTGGAACCTTGGATAATTACATTTTGTATAATTTAAATTGTGAAACATTGTCTCATTTAATTGTGAAACATGGTATATTTGAATTGTGAAACATTATATATTTGAGTTATAAAACATGATGTATTTAATGATAAAAGAATTTACCAATATGTGGCGAATTGTTTCATTTTATTTATCATACCCTTAGCGACGAGCACAAGTCAAAGATGGTCTATAGCTCGATTTCATATGATTCGATGATTGAAATTGCTTATATATGGATTCTAAACCCATTTTCGACACCAAACAACATTGATCTATTTTATAATCTACCAAAGATAAGCTTTTATTCAATTTATGATTTTTTGTAAAAAATCAAAAAAATTATATATTTACGAGAGAGTAAGCAATTGTTTTGCATAAACTATCTTAGAATTGAATATTAGGTATGGATTTATTGAATTGAAAAGGTTTAAATTTAGTAAGATGGTTCGTTAAATCGATTTAAGTAGTTTTTATTTTTTTAAGTTATATTATTTTATATTTGTAATTATGTTTGCTATTTAGTGGAACTCGATGTAAATAACTAAAGTACATGGATTTTTTTTGGTTTTTCACTTGGTGATATTTTTGTAAATAATAAAAAAACAATATTGTAACTACTAATAGTAAAATAATTATTTCGTATCGAATCTTTATGATTGGTGGAAGGGTATTTTTAAACAAGAAAAGATAGAGTTATATTATCTCAAATAGATAAATCATTTTTTACCAAATGTTGACTTTAACTCCAAGAAATATACCCTAAATAGCTTATTTAATTACAATTATATAATTAACGAAAATAATAAGTACCAAATATATTCACTCACCTAAATCAACTATATCTTAAACATTACAATATTGAAATTCATTTTTCTTTAAGATTATGACCCTGTTCATAAGAAAAACAAATATTCAAATTTAATTTTAACCACCTTAATTATTGAAAATAGTAGAAAATAAATAGATTGAAGAAGATACGCAAACACCAAAAGAGATAAAAGCAACAAAAAGAAAAATCAAATTACAAACTCAAATTTTAAAAAATATCAACTGATTTCTAATGATATTCAGACGATGTACATCTGATGCGTATGGTAGAGTATCAGAGTATGTATAAGTAACACTTCCAATATGTTTCATGTACACCTCCGGTAGGTGGCCTTCCAGAGATATCATTGCTTTAAAATCGACATTATAGTATAAATGACACATCAATGCCTAATATTATTTTATTATATAGTTTATTATATTTTGTTTGTTATTATTGTTTATGTAATTTGGTATCATTGCCTAATATTATATTGTTTATTATTATAGTATAAATGACACATAAATGACACATAAATGCCTAATATTATTTTGTTATATTGTTTACTATATTATTGGATACATTTATTCGAGAAACTTGAGTTTTCTCATGAGCATCAAGTTCAGACTTGATGTCGATAATAGTTTTACCTGGTCGTGAGTCTCTGGGTTTGTCTCATGGTTTGAGTCTAAAAAGAATTCAAAGTTAGATAAAATATAGGATAAAGTAAACATGAACCAAAAAGAAAATAACTACAAAAAATTACCAAAATTAATAATAAAATATAGGATGAATTAAACACATATAGGTTATGCACCATGGATGGATAATGCACTAGCGGTGCACAATGCACCAGGGATTCATTTTTCACCGAGGGTGCACAAACCTATGCAATGCGGTGTGAAGATCTGCACCATCGATGCATAGGCTCATACATCATTGGTGCATAGGCGAACAACCACTACTCACGAAATACACAACCTTAAATTTTAATTTTTTAAAAAAACTAGATTATTTTCGTTAATCGACCTCCAACAACACTTTAAAACTAGATTTTAACACATACATATATATATATATATATATATATATATAGATATATATATATATATATATATATATATATATATATATAATCTAACCAAGAAATCTAAGATTTATCAAGAAAAAATGAAGAATATAAATAAACAAAAAAAAACCCCGAAAAACAAATACTTACTTAATGTCACTTTTAGCAGCTTTAGTTCGAGCCATAAGAATAAAGAGGATTACACGGTGAGTAAGGAGGAGATTGTAAGATTAAAGAGGAATTTTGTTAAAATAGACGAACAAGAGAGAAAGAGATAACATACATAAATGAGAGAGAAAATATTGGAGAAGATTAATAATATGAATTTAAAACCATATGTATATGTAGTCTAATAAGAATATGTTTATCTAGTGGTTGGAGGGGGTCAACTATTTAGGTCCAAATAGCTTTATCCAAAGAAGAAAAATTTATTACTTGTAGTTGTTATTTTTTTTTTGCTTTTTTAAATATTAGGAAAAATACTAATTTGTAAAAATAACCTAAAATATATTTTTCTTCTATCTGATTATGTTTAATGACATTATTTACTATTTCTAGTTGTCTTACATAAATTTTACTAACTTTAAAATTAAAACATACCCAAACTAACTCCTAACCTTTCAACTTTTTTTTAAAAAAAATTCTGAAACTCATTGAATGGTTGAGATAATAGAAGAAACATTTAATCTTGAGAATACAATGCATTTTTACTTTGTTTTCAAAACTCCTAAGGCTTGGATTTCACCTGAAATGATGAAATTTGTGTTATTCTTCACCAGAAGCATGGCAGAAAAAAAATTGCAATGATTTTGGCAAAATCTTTTTATGATTTTGTCATTTCGCCAAATACTTGTCAAATCTCATCTTTTAGTATTTTTAACGCATATATGTATAATAAACCATAGTAAAATTTAAACTCACCTACAAAATTATAGTTTAATGGTAAAAATATTATTTTTCTAGTGACTAAACTTAAAAGATAAAGAAATGTGCTGAAGCTAGAATTCAAACCTAATAAATTGAATAAAAGTTTTGTTGTGTCCTTATTTCTAAAAAAATAATTATACATTTAAATAATATTTGATATTAAAAAAGTAATTTTTGTTTACCATCGAGTGAAGAACATGGTGACCTGAATTTTCATATACATACCATTTCATATCGTTTCCATGGCGTTTCGATAACCATAATCGCTTCAAATGGGTTTTTATTACTCTTTCTTAAGCATAATCCTATTTAAAATCTAAGATCTAAATCTAAATTTTTGGATTTAAAAAAATAATTTTTTATTAGTATGTAAAAAAAAACATAAGTTTATATTAGCTTAAAGTTATTAGATGCGATGCGTTGATTTGTCAGAAAAGATCTCGTTCTTTTATTTTGATTTCAAAATGCATAAACAAAAAAATGAATGGAATTCTTAAATTTGGGAGAGGTTATGGAAATTTTGAATTTGAAACCTTATATACGTTCATTTTTAATACATAAGTAAAATTTTCCAAAATCACAACTATAAATATTAAAAATGATTTTTTTAGTATCACTATAAATAGGAAAAATGGGGTTTTACCGACTCAATTATTGTAACTCATCAATGTTATGCACGTCATAGTAAATTAATTTAATTTTTATTTTTATAAAATATCATTTTTATATAAAATTATACAGCTTCAAACTCTATTTTATACATCTTTTACAAATAAAAATATCTTATTTATTTATTTTTAATCCGAATATATATATATATATATATATATATATATATATATATATATATTATTTTTAGCTTTAGTTTTTTAATTAAAAAAATTACCCTCATTTAAAATTTAAAAATGGTGATCACACATGATCACACTTATAATAAATTATATTATAAATTTTTATTTATATATTTATTTTTTTAAAGGATAAATTACCTTTAACTTTTTCTTATTATGCCATTAATTGTTGAGATTAGTTGGTGCGAAGTAGGAAAATTGGTGAGTATCTCATATAATGGGTCATGGGAAGATATGTCGGTTGTTATGAGGATACGTTTTATATCAAACCTTTGTCATCGAGGACCACACTAAAAACTGCGATGACTGAATCGAAACAATAAAAGTATACATGATTATTTACAATAATGAAGATCATAATACTAAGAGTTAGCATTGAAAAAAATAATGAAACTAGGATGACAAGATTTTCCAATGGTCTTAATAGAGAAATTCAAACATAATGAAAATACAATATTATGTAATTTTAACAGATAAATTGCATAATGCTAGTTTGGTTGGGCAACAACTCAAGAAATGGAAACCACGTGCTAAACATTTGGTTCAAGTCCATTTGTCATGATACCAAGTTATTAAATGAAAGATATGATGGTCATAAAACCAACTTGTAAATTAAAAAAAAAAATCCATTATCACCCATGAAAATAAATTAAAATTCAATCTTCTATGCATGTGATCATAGTATGCAATGCATTAAGTGCCAAAGTGTTAACACTTTTTACACGCAAGTATACGTGATCAAATAAAGCAAGTAGTAAGTAAGTTCGTTCCCACGAAGACGAGGTGTATATGACAAGAATTCACTTATGCAACAACATATGATTATTAGACTAATGCTTGAACAAGTAATAAAGTTTGGGTGAATGATTATAACAAAGCAACTTAACTAACGAGATTGACTAACGAGTTTACTTATGAGAGAGAAAACACGGGATCCTAACTTTATTTTTATTTTACTCAGATTTTTAATATACTTAATCAATATGTGTGATAACAACGATTACTAATCAGATAACATGAAATTAGTATACGCTACCTTCCAGTACACGTAAACCAAACCACTTAAACATCCACAAAAGAGATAGCCGCTAAGCAGACACCGCTTGCATGGCACTCCTATATGTCTATACGAATTGAGGTACACTTCGTTTTAAGTGCAAGTTATCTATTTCGATTACATAGGGTAATATGATATGGTGAGTGACATATTACGAATCATAAACAATCACAATACGAATCATTCAGGAACCTATGCTAGCATGGCAAGTTCTAAACCCTTAAATCCACTTTTGCATTCATTAACAATTAACGAGCTAGATGTTCGTAACGCTTCTAACGATAAGAAGAACCATACTAGGTAATTGATAAACGTATCTCACAAATCAATAAAGCAATCAAACCATAAGTATTATTCAGACAAATCCATTAGAGTCTCATGACAACGATTAGTTCATAATCGAACGAATCATCATCATGGGCTCAAAAATTAACATAGTTCTAAGACGAATGTAAATAGATGAATACGAGTTTAGAGAACGTTAAACTGAATAATAACCACAAAGTATCGCCTGACGAGAGCAATACATAAGCTATAGATAGAAAACAAAAGTAGTCGTCACGCTTCTTGATCTCAGTGTAGTTGTATGTTCCTCCTCCTTGATCTTCCTCTCTCCCTTCTTAATCTCTGATTCTCCCCCCCCCCCCTCTCTGCCTTCTTCTCTGAATTGGAATAGGGTTGGGATCAGTACGGGTCGACGTCTAGGCCCAACAGAAAGAACTAGTGATAACGGGCTCAAAACAGAAATCAAAATAAGCCTACAGAAAATTATGTAGTCATTATAGCAGATCTTATTGCAGCCGGACTCCATTCAGGATACATTGTCTTAAGAAGACCAACGATTCCAGAGACATGAGGGCAAGACATACATGTTCCAGATTCAGTGTTGAATGGAGTACTACGCTTGTCACTAGGGTCGTCGGATCGACTTGTTGCTTTAGTGTAGGTAGCTATGATGTTCACTCTAGGTGCAGTTGCATCAGGCTTAAGAATCTCTGATGTTATATTACTGGTTCCTCTAGATGAAAACGCTGCCATGAATGGAGTTGGCTTGGCATTCAAGTGTGCCACTAGGGGTGTAATATATCCTAACGGATTCTTGGTCGAATTGATGTAAGAAAAGACTTGAAGCCCATCTCAGAAGCGGATTTGCGTCTCAGGAAGAACGTGATGATCGGAAATAATTTTGTTTCCGCTTGCCTCATCATTACAAAGGATCATTCCAACAGCACCAACTAGAAGTGCTTGCTTCCATTTATCGACTCCCGCGCTTAGACCCCTGAGACAAACCACAATATTTCCCTTGGCTTTGGATGGGTCGAGTTGTTCTGGCAGGCATAACAAAGCTAATTCATCTGATGCATTAGCGGTTTTAGCTTGTGCCCCTGTGATAAGGGGGTAATTCTTGGATTCAGGCAGAGCTGCTGATTAAGCTGCTTAACAAGACTTTCTCCCTGAAACATTTTTCCGTTATCGAGTTTTAGTGACGCTTAAAACTCTCTGTCGAGAGTGCTCGCGCCAATCGTGAATATCCAAGGAGCAGCATTAGAAACAGTTGAAGGAGTAGGCCCACTGTTACCAGCTGAGGCAACAATAGTGATACCATTTTTAACTGCGTTGAATGAGCCAATGGCAATAGAGTCTTCAAACTATTCTTGACTCTGCCCACCAAGTGAAACGGAAAGAACGTCCACCCCATCTTCGATAGCCATGTCAAAACCCGACATGATATCAGAATTAAAACAACTACCCGACCAACACACCTTGTAAGCAACCACTCTAGCTTTTGGGGAACCATCTTTAGCTGTTTCATTCCCTATACCGAAAACATTGGCACCAGCGACGAAATTCCATCCTGCTTTCTTCTCGTCCAACATGCAATGGTGCTTTGACCCTTAAATCCAACATAAAGTCACCGAGAAGCGGTGAAATGCCATCGACGAGCATCCTACGAGAAATGAATAAAAAACACGTTAAAACCCAACATATACTTGAGAACTCGCAACGATTTTAAAAATAATGGAAGCGTAATAAGTGACATGAAATGCACTTATCACAAAGCATGAGTTATTATGTTCATACAATATTCTCACCAAATAATAATGATACTGAAAGATCAGAGTGAGGTATAGAATAAAGATGAAGATGAATCATATTTATGTCGTTGTTAGAAGAGTATAAAACTTTGTTGTAAATTAAGATTTATTGGTTGCAAAGAGAATTTTATGAATGTGCAAACCAATGAAGACGATAATATGTAGCATAAAAATATGCTTCATATGCATCTTGATTAGTGACAATGTCGATTCTATATTTTTCGATATTCTAGTTTTGACTCCACGCCATTGTGGATTATTTGGCACTCGATATTTGAGAAAAAAAACTTGCATGTGAAAGGTATTGAATCACTTATTTGTTCACTAAGGCGTAACCTATATCCGCCATCACTGATCATAAAGACTCTTATATCCATGTATAGTTATCTAAATTTGTGAATCCTTAAAAATAAATACGATACAAAATAATTGAAAGATATTTTCACCCATACAATCTTAAACAATGATTTTTTATACATGATACATTTTCATATTTTATCTCATAACAAATTGAATTAATATTCTTTGTCAATAATTATGTAGTTTGCCTTCAATTGAAAATGTCATGTATTCTTTTTTATGTTGATTTTTTATATATTTATATATTTACTTCCAAAAGTTTTTTTAATATATATATATATACCATTCATTTCACATAAATTAACTAGTTTAAAATGTTTTATGTATTATATTTTGTGTAAATCGACATCAATAGAATACTCCAATTTTTTCCTAAATTTTTAATATATTAATTAGTTTCTATTTACTATAATATTCAGGTATGATAAAGTTATAACATTAAGTTCAAGCATCTATACCGCGCTAACATTATATACATCTGACATAATAACAAAAAATATGATTTACGCCCCAAGGGGGTAGGCGAGTTGGTTGAGTATGGCATTCTTGTGACCAAAGTTCATGAGTTCGAGTCCCTCTACATACGCTTTCTCGGCTGAGCCTGTCACCTTGTGTGGTTTACCTTCTGGCGTGGGTTTGCAGGCTATCGCGTCAGACTGAGGGCTTACCCTGTGCGCACTCATTGCACTCTGAGTAGCGGCTGCGGGTTCCATCCGAAAAAAATATGATTTAGCAACTCAACTATAATATTCCTATTAATTTTTATTTACCATAATATTCACATATAATAAATTTTTAGGGGTGATACAATTGCAGAAAATTCGAACAACTCCCAGAAGAGACATATAGTCATCTTGATTACTCAACTAGAAGTGGGTGCCTCTGCACATCAGCATCGAGCTCCCTTCCCAATAATTTGTTTTGAAGATGATGATATGAGAAATATGGCAGGCCCACATGAGAATTCACTGGTAATTGCAACAGGGATAGCCGGTGATCAAGTGCAAAGAGCTCTAAGTGACACAGAAAGTTCCACCAACATATTGATAATGAGCACTTATAAGAAATTATTGACCTTCTTGTTATCCGAAAGTCTGATCAAACTATTGTTGGATTCACAGGTATGACTGTTGAAGTAATTGGAGAATTTAAAAGTATGGTTGAATTAGGTCGGGGACCATTTATAAAAGAAGTTAAAATTTTGTTTATCATAGTAGATGCTCCTACATCTTAGAATGATATCTTTGGGGGGAATGGATATAAAAAATGCATGCTTTTATCTTTACAGTTCATCACTGTTTAAAGTATGTTATGGGGAACAATGTAAAGACAATTAGGAGGAGTAATAAAAATTGCTAGAGAATGTTACCGAATTATTTTCTCGTCCAAGCAAGTTCGGGGGAATGAATCATAGAAAGCATAACAGCTAGCGGGGACTTCCTCGGAGCCAACTCCTTATGATGACCCAAGAAATTCCCATGGTCTTTTTGTTCCCGATAAAATTATGAAGATCATGTATATCTAGATGGTAAAGTGTTAAAGATTAGAACAAAGTTATCTCTAAATTTGAGGTAAATTTTGATTGATTTTTTATCCTCAAAATTAGATATGTTTGCCAGGTGTTCCGAAGATGTAACTGGTATCCCCCCATAAATTATTTGTCATAATACATAAAATGAGACATTTCTCCCATGAGAAATCTGAGGTAATAGTGGTAGAATAGAGCGTCTTTCCAGAGTAAGGCATATTTGAGAATCACAATATCCTTTATGGGCAAAAAACCCAGAATTGGTCAAAAAGAAAAATGGTGAATGGAGAATGTGTGTAGATTTCACAGACTTAAATAAGACTTATCCAAAAGATCATTTACATGTCCCACAGATAGACCATCTGGTAGATTCCACATCAGGAAACTGGTTGCTTTCTTTTATGGATGATTATGCATGATATAATCAAATCCAAAAGGATTCGAGGGATGAAGCAGACACTTCGTTTATTACTGGAAGGGGTTTGCACTGTTATAGAGTAATATCATTTGGGTTAAAGAATGCATGGGAAACTTATCAGCGTCTGGTGAATAAAACTTAACGAGTCCCAAATTGGGCGAAATATTTAAGTATATATCGATGATATGCAGGTAAAACATTCTAAAGATGAGGATTATTTTGAGGATCTAGAGGAAACTTTTATTAACTTAAAAATGGTGAACGTAGAATTAAACCCAGCAAAATGCACATTTGGGGTTCGATCAGGAAAGTTCCTCGGATATATAGTAATTGAAAAAAGGATTGAAACCGACCCAGAATAGTTAAAATTTTTAACATCTATGACTCATCCTAGAAATATAAAAGAAGTTCAAATATTAATAGGCAGGTTGGCAGCGCTAGATATATTTATATTTTGCTCTTCGATAAATGTGATCATTTTTCAATTATTAAGAAATGCAAGTTATTTCAACTGGACAAAATAATTTTTAGAGGCTCTCTATGAGATTAAATAATATCTTTCTTCACCAGAAATCCTCACAAAGACTTTTCTGGGGGAAATATTATTTGTTTATATAGCAGTCTCACATGGTGTAAGTGTTGTGTTAGTCTGAGAGGAAGATAATGTTCCAAAACCAGTGTACTACATCATCAAAATTTTATTCAATGCGAAAAATGGTATTTAACGTTAGAAAAATTGGCTCTTATATTAGTAATTGCTGCTCGAAAAAAGAGGCCATATTTTCAAGCTCCTTCTATCGTGGTACGAATGTCTTTTCCATTAAATGAACTAGGAGATTTTAATTTGAGTTTGAACCTATAAATGAAATCAAAGCACAAGCCTTAACAAATTTCTTAGTAGAGTTTCATTATGAGCGGTCGGATATGGACACTAATGAAGATAATTTTGAAGCAAAATGGGTAATCCGAACAGATTGAGGCTCAAACATATGAGGAAGTGGGGATAGGGTATAACTGGTTTCTCCAAAGAGAGTAGAAATGTATCAGGCTATCCATTTTGGCTTAAGAGAAACAAATAGTGAAGAAGAGTACGAGGCAACTCTCGCAGGATTAAGGCTTGCACAAATCTGTGGGGCTAAAAAATTTAAGTTTCTTAGTGATTCACAGCTCATTGTTAATCATGCGTCTGGACAATCCGAAACTCGTAAAGATCATCTAGTAAAATATTTAAATGAGCTAAAAGATTTATCTTTAGTCTTCAAAAAAATCAGTTACGAGCATGTCCAAAAGGAATAATTCTGTGGCAGATTCCTTAGCAACCGCTTTGTATTCGGAGACGTATCCATCGATTATTACACAGGAAAGCCCATCGATTGTTAAAAATTTAAAGCAATAAATTGGAATGATAGATGAAGACCCTCAAATATATGTTTGTGAAGAGGAAGATTGGAGACTAGACATTATCATGTTTTTGGTAAATGATGAAATACAAGTTGATAAGTCATTGTCTTAAAAAAGTACGTTTCAAATCTCATGGATATATGATCCTTGGAGGCATCTTATACAAAAAATATTTCAATAGACCTTTGCTTCGATGCTTAAGCAAGAATGAATCACAAATGATATTATCAAAATTTCATGATGGAGAAAGGTTTGTGCATTGTGGGTACAAGGCTCTAATAAGAAGAGTGTTTTTGGCCAGATACTACTATCCTACAATCTCTTCCGATGTGAAAAAGTTGGTTAAAAGATGTGATACCTGTCAAAGGTTCGCTAATATAATTCATAAGACAGGAGGTCCCCTCAAAAGTATATCAGAGCCATTAACAGGAACAAAAACCAAAGATGTAATCAGATTTATGACTTAGAATATTTTTTGCCGTTTTGGGGTTCCCATGAAAATCACTACAGATAATGAACCTCAATTTGATAACAAAAATTTGAATAACTTTTTAAATTCTTGAGGGATATATCAGTGTTTTTCAGCTCCTTTTCACCCATAAGAAAATGGGAAAGTAGAAGTCACCAACCAGACAATTCTTGATAGGCTAAAGAAAAACTTGGAAGGGAAGGCAGGAAAGTGGCCTGATTATCTGCAAGAAGTTCTTTAGCATACCGAACAATTTCTCATACAGTAACATCAGAATCCTCATTTGCATTGGTATATGGGATAGATGCAGTTGTACTATCCAAGGGAGTTTTTCCGTCTTATCAAATTATGACATATTCCGAAGAGCTTAATGATGCAAATAGAGCAATGGAGCTTGATTGAAGAAAAAAGAAGGTGAGCGCAAAAAAATTTAATGCATTATCAAACATTGATGAGAAGTATATTTGCTTCCACGGTTAAACGAAGGGAATTCAAAGTGGGCGATCAAGTGTTAAGAATTTTTTTTCTTCATACCAAAGAAAAGAACCTCGAAATGTTATGTCCCAATTGGGAAGGCCCATATTAGATAACAGAGAAAGTGAAGCCTGGAAAATATTGGATTAAAGATAAAGAAGGAAAAAATCTTAAGCACCCTTGGAATATAAAGCATCTTAAATTATATTTAGAGTGAATGTAATATATATATATATATATATATATATATAGTGTGTGTGTGTGTGTGTAAAGTATCGGTGGCATACTCTTTCCTATCCTGATAGGCACACGAAGGTTTAACGAGGTGCCTTATTAGTCGATTTATATATATACAAGTTTTTGCCTTAAAACTCTACAATTTTGGACCTAGACGGTCTTCCAACAAAAACTTGGTCTACTACTATAAAATTGTGGACCCACAGAGTCTTTTAACAAAAAGTTGGTCTACAACCATTAAATTTTGGACCCACGACGTCTTCCAACAAAATTTGGTCTTAAACTATTAAATTTTGGACCTACAAGGTTTTCCAACAAAATTTGGTCTGTATTCAAAGCAATGATGAAGTATAGTTAAAAATTAATACTACATAAAATTATGAAAACTTTTATAGTCTTGCCTTGAAAATTATGAAGACTTTTACAAAAATTTCCTTGATGATTTTGAGGACTTTAACAAAACTGTCTCGAAAATTATGAGGACTTTTACAAAAACAAATGCCTCGAAGATTTTGAGGACTTTAACAAAACTGCCTCGAAAATTATGAAGACTTTTACAAAAAAATACCTCTAAGATTTGAAGAAAATTTACAATTTTCTTACTGAGAAGAATCATTGTCATTAGATTCTGAATCCTCACTATCAGTTAATGATATCTCAGGTGGACAAAATTCGATCGGGTCGTGTTCCCAAAAGCTACCCAAGTTTAGATTTAGGTATCGTTCATATTGTTTTTGAATCACATAGATCTAACAGTTGCATCCCTTGCATTTAGGTTGTTTACACACTTAGCAGCGTAAGCTTCAACAACATCGTCATTTTCCTTTTTACCTTAAGCTAAGATAATTTGTTTCTCTTTACGACCCTTTCAAAATCCTTGAAGCACTTGTTGAAAACAACTGTGGCTTGATCATTTCCCTCCTTGTAAGCTGAGATAATCTTGTCCTTAGTGGCATTATACCCTGTGTAATTCTCTCTTTATTGTTGACAATACTTTTTGAGGACCATGACATAATTCTCAGATGCAACCAATTTTTCTAGGAGTGCATCGACTTGTTTTTCCAGGGTTGAGTATTCTTGTTGGAGCTCCTCGATTTTTGATTTGGATGATAAGGCTTCAGATTTGTAATAACTTTTATGATTCTTCAAACGTTACATATTTTTCCCCATGGTAACTGATGAATGAAGAAACTTGCGAAGCTGAAGAGAAAATTCGTTTTCTCGAGGAATCTCAAATGAGCTTTCTCATGAACCAGCCTCAAAGGGAACTGAAGTGGAAGAGGCATATTTTTTAATGTTATCCTGAGGGCTTTGAATGGTCACATCCATTGGTGGAAGTTGGGAAGAATCGGAATCAACAATTACCTTTTTCGGGGAAGATTTGGTATTCTCAACTTCTCTATGTTTTGGGGAACCAACAGCCTCAAAAGTTTATGAGATTTCCTCCAAAATGCCCTTTAGTTTTCGCTGACACTTCTTCTTAGGAGGAATCTGAGTATGAAGTTTCTTGTTAGTTGGGGCAGAAGGCTTTTTGGACCCTTCAAGTTTATGAGCCTTCAAATATTTTACTATATTTTCTTCCTCATGAGTCAAGGCGTCAGAGGCCTCATCTTTTTCTGAGGAGTTATCTGAATCCTCATCCAACTGACTCTTAGCCCTATCTCTTGTTGGAAGAAAAACCGTCACATATTTTACTTCCAACCAATCTAACACATCTTGTTGGGAAAAACGAACCATTAGCTCTTTCAATGATAAATGGATTTAATCTCCACAACCGAATTTTTGCAAGATTTGTTGGGGTAAACAAAGCCGAAATTTGTTAAACCAGATAGTCTTGGCCCATAACTTTAATTGAGTGAAGATATAATTTGCATGAGGTACGAAGTCATCATAAGGTTTGGAGATACCAGTCATCGTTATTTATAGTTAAGAAAAATGTATAAGAATTTGAGGAGTATATAAAAATGAATATAAGATAAATCTGAAGGACAATAAAAGAAGACATACCTTTGTTTTCTAGACAAGTGATAGCTTGGGGGATTGTCAGCAGTAGCCTCAGAAAGTTGTCACTTCTTTTCCCTCAGTATTAGGATGAACAAGGGAAACATTGGATTTAATTTCTGGAATTGATTCAAGTGATTGCTTTGTCGTCCGAGCGAAAGTAGTTCTTTTCAATTTCCATGGGGGATATCTCTGGTGTTGGCCTTGGAGTTCCTTGTGAAGTAGCAGATGATGTATAAGCAATTTTTGAATGGGACCCCTTAGAACATTTGGAGTGCTTATGTGTGTTTTCTTTGTGATGTACTTTCTTTTTCGAAGAGGATCCTTTTGAATGTTTATCTTTCCCCATGTTTATAAAGTCACTCTTGTAAATTACTAAGCAAGAGGGACTGGAGTGGCTGAGAGCAGATATTCGAAAGGATAATTGTTGTTGAATTCTCTGTGGGTGGCCAGGTACCGTAATATGAAATAACCAGGGGCTGGGGCTATGGTTCGACGTATAAACCGGAAGCTCTCATTTCTTCGAATTTTTGGCTAATTTTTAACCACTATGGTATGCAAAAATCCTTTGGCATAAACTATTTCTCTCTCTAGAATATATGTCGTCAAATTTTTTTCTCCCAAAAAATGTTAAGAATATATGTGAAGAGAAAGGGATATTTATAAGAGACGAGTGGGCTTTGAAGGTTAACGAGGCCCAAAATGGTGAGGGGTTGTTTTCCTAGGAGAAAATTTTCCAAACTAGGGGCAACAAGTGCTAGAGATGTGTCACGCCACCCCTAGTCTAGCTCGTGTCAAAAGGAAAAACATGCAAGGGGTATCCCAGTCAACATTTGGTAAGGGGAAAGCATTGTCATTGGTGGTGTTAGAAGAAGTCATGACGTTACAAGCATGAAAAATTTGAGAAAACGTTTGTTATGAATATCAAAAGAATAAACAAAATTCGAAGGCCTTTACCATGAACAGACAAATTAAAGCCCAAAGAAAATTCGAGTGGAGTGTTTCGGATACATATTTAAGAAAAAAATCTAATTTTTCGAAAATTTGAAGAAGATTCATGTACTTAAAACTTCAAGGAATATTTTTTGAGCCAAAAAGTTGCATAAGCTTTCTAGTTGTGAAACGGTCAACAAAATTCGACGAGGATCACGTGGTGAAATTCGTCGAGGATCAACAAGTGAAACCGACGAGAAGTTATTCGAGGAAGTGTTTCCCACTTGACAAGTTAACAGTTAAAGCACTATATAATTCGATGAAGACAAAAATGATCATACAACAGTCCTTGTTCAAACATTTTCAGAAGGACTGGGGGGCTACTGATGAGGGAATAATAAATCAACAAGAAGATATTAGAAATTTAGCGGTCTAATTTGTTAATAAAGAAAGTCTCTTTGGAGAAATTGATAATTATGTAATGTGAAATGACTAATTTACAACAAACAATAAACTTTTGGACATGACCATAATTAGTGAATTGTTAGACACATGGGGCCTAATAAATGTACTATAAAAGCACCAAACCCCTTTTTGGGGAAATGGTGATTGATTAATGATTATATAATTATTGCTTTCTACTTTCTCTCTCTAAAAAGTTGGCTCTCTCTCTCTAAAATATTTACTAAGTAATTTGAATCACGATTTAAGTCATCTAAACATTGTTTTACTCTAAAACCTCTTCCAAAGATTTTGGGAACTATCTAGTCTAATAAAAAACAACAAATTATGGTCATTTTGCTTGATTCCAACTACATAGCTGGCAAAATGACCACCAAAATTTTGTATTCTTAACTAATAATATTTCAAAAAAATGGTTTATAAAAGTTTATGTATTGAATTGGAACAAACACACGAAAAATAATGACATTTATATAAGATAAAAATACCAAAACTAATGCCTATTGGTATATAAAAAATGTACCCAAATATTAGAGATTATAATAATATTCTGCGTATATATGATATCCCAAATTAGCGGAGATGTCATCCTAAATTAGTATAGATACTTCATGTATAAATTCAGAATTATGAACTTATGATTGTTTACTAGAGCTCTGTATATATACTTGTGATACTTATGGAATCAATATAAATTAAAATTTATTCTTTCTCCAATTTCATCTTGGTAACATAGTAGTGATCTTTTCACAATGCTCGTATCCTTTATATTATTGGAGGTTTCAAGAAGGTGGCGTTTTCTTCATATAATATTATTTATGGTGATGTCAATGTATCTTAAAATTTGAGTTCAATTTTACTTACAAATTCAACTACCTTATATGGTCAATGGAGATTATCATTTATCTTGGTGGTAGGTTAAAGTTGGGATTCATTTTGTGTACTACCAAATATCATGAACCTTATTTCGTGAAGTATGAGATGTGACTGTCAAAATACCAACAAATTATGTTATGGATTATTAACTTGATGAAGCATGATCTTGTTGAGATTTTTAAATATTTAGAGTCTTATATGGACCTATGGAATGTTATCCATGAAATGTATGGAATCCAAAATAATTATGGCATGATTATGTAAATTCAAAAGGAAATCTCAAGCTTTTATTTATATAGGAAGTTATTCAAAAGTTTCCTCAAAAATTTGAAGAGTTTGTGGAGGGAGTTGGAGATTTATATAGCTCGTATTATTGATGTGGCTATTGTACGAGAATGAACATAAAAGATAATATTTTTTAGTTTTGGTTAGTCTTAATACTAATTTTAAATATCTAAAGAGTCATATTCAAAATATTGACTTACAATCCTTCAAAGATGTTTACGAAAATACACCAAAAACTCATGCCATGTAGTGTTAATCTCAATCCTCATTATGTTCAAATATATATTATTTACTCACTCTCTGCATAAAAAACTTACAAATGAAAAAACATTGACTTTACACGTCAACATTGCCATGATATTGTACAGTTTGTTGATCGTTACTGAAATTCTTCACCCATAATTGAAACCCAAATTTTCCAAAGATCAAAAGGTCAAAGAAAACTAAAATTGAATATTTAATCATAAGACTCATTTGGTTACACACTCCATTAAATTTTTCTTCCAATCCTACATATTTAGTTAGCTATTTAGCAATTTATTTACAAGACATGCATGTTTAGAGGGTTTTCTATGAAGAAGTTATTGATAATGAAAAAATCAACTAATCACACTTCTCAGTCGTTTTGTTGATGCAAATTCTAACCTAGCCATGGTAGTCATATTATTTTTACCACATTAAAGATTGATAGTTTACATGATATATGGGTTAAATATGGTGCCATGAATTTTATGTCAAATAAATTAAGTCATTTTTACGATGTTCATTCCTTTTATACCTTTTCATTTGTGTATGTAGCAAATGAGAAAGTTGTTATTGTAAAGGATAAGGATAAAATTAAGGTTGTTTCAGATACTATAGAGTCTGATGTTATTTATGTTTCTTACTTTCCATTTGAGTTACTTTATGTTTGCAAACTAACATCATCTGTCAATTGTGAAGTTATATTTACTTCTTACAAAAGTATCTTTTATGACCTCTTTACCAAGGTGATGTTTGGTGAAGGATTTCATCTATATGGACTATACTATTATCCCTTAGTTCTTCGGTTACCAATAGATTTCATAATGTTACTTCTCCAATCATTGAGCACCTTTTACGACATCGTCATCTCATAAATCCTTTGAATTATGTTCTTAGAAAAGAAACCAGGTTCCACCAAAAAGAAATCTTAATTGTGATATCTATAATTTTTAAAGTATTTTAGGCTTCTATTTAATTCATCTTTGTTTTGTATTTCTCAACAATTTGAAATTGTACATTCAAATTTTTGGAGATTTTTTTTTCATATTCTCTAAATGAATTTAAATATTTTGTAACATTTATTGATTATTATATAGAGTTGCTTATGTGTACTTATTGAAATAAAAAAGTAAAGTATTTGATTTCTATGAAGATTTTGATATGATGGTTACTATCTAATTTTGAGCTCATATTAGAATTCTTTGATCTAGTAATGTATGTACCATGATATAAAAACTATCTAATTTCTAATGACATATTGCATCAAACTAGTTATATTAGTACATATTAACAAAATGGGATTTCCAAACATAAAAAATATTATATTTTGAGAAAACTCGAGCCATAATGGTTTAGATGAATATCTTAAAACATTTTTGGTTTTATGGTGTCCTTACTGTAACTTATCTTGTGAATCATGTACCCAACCGAGTGTTGGATTTTAAATATCATCTTGAAGTATTGCATGACAAAACACTTTATTTGTTGCATCTCAATTTTATTTTATTGGTTGATTTGTTGCGTCTCAATTTGTTTTTGTGCATAATTTAACTAATCACGATGACAAGATTTATCTTTGAGTTGCTAAGTGCATATTCGTTGGTTATTCTCAAACATAAAATGGGTAAAAATGTTCCGACTCTCTCTTCAAGAAATTATATGTGACTAAAGATGTCTACTTTGTTGAACAAATTTTGTATTATGTTATCTTTAATCAGCGGAGAAGTTATTTGAGTTATTTTGCTTTCCTTATACTCAATATTTAACTCATAGCCAAACTATCTTAACTCGAGATACCACTAAACATTGTGTTGATCAATTGGATAACATTGGTGCTTCGTCTAATGAAGATATTATTGAATCACTCGAGCAATAATTTTGCCATGCACAACATGAACCAATATCTTCATATATAATCTTTCATGAATGTTTCACCCTCAAACAAAATTACAAATTATGTTTCTCGTATAGTCCTGTACCTAATCCTTAATTATTTCTATATCAACAACTATCATTTTTATATATAATCTTCATTATAACTATATCAAAAGTTCTCAAGTCAAATTATTTTCAAGAAGCCAAATTTAAGGATGTTTTGCAGAAAACTTATGCATGTAAAATAAACTCCTTTTGTCGAGTTGTACTATAATGCCTCTTCTTCTGGGAAAATATGTAGTTGGTAGTCGTCAAATATTTAAAACAAATTAAATTATGATGGTTCTCTTAACATGCATAAAGAACGCCTTGTTGCTTAAGGTTCACTCAGAAGTTTGGTGTTTATTACAATAAGACACTTTCTCCAGTTGCTAAGAGGGTCATGGTGTGAGTTTTTTTATATTTCATTCTCAATAACGAGTGCTCTTCATTTCATATGGACGTAAGAAATACATTCTTGCATGGTAATATTGAGAAAGAAATATTTACGAAGCTTTCTTTTAGGCATCATCAAAGTAAAAAAACTCAATTATGTATGTCGATTCCATGAATCGGTTTATTTTTTAAAACAAAGTCCTCGTGCATGACATGCTAAGTTGGGCATCACTCTTGAAGATTTTGGATTTAACATAAAATGAGTTGATTATCCAGTTAATAAGCTTGTAATATTAATATATGTGGATAATTTTTATTATTACCAATAACAACACTTATTTTATAGTTTAATTAAAAACAAAACTTCAACACCAATTTCATATCATGGATATTGGCTTATTGAAGCAAATTTTGAGATTAAAATTACAGTTTCTAGCAAATAGATATTTCTTAAACAACGTATATATTGTATATTTTCTTCAACATGCTGTGATGTTACCCACCAAACCCACTTATAATTCACTTGATAGAAAATTTATGATTGATTATACCGGAAAAAAACTTGGCTCACATAGTTATTTTCATAAGTACATGCCCCGATATTACGTTTTTAGTTAGTTTTTTAGTCAACATATGCACGCTCTAATCTTTCAACATCTAGGTATGGTAAAACGTATCATGCAATTTTTGAAATGGGTAATTCTTCGTAGAATAATTATTACACATAATGGTCACACTAATATTGTGAGATATATTGATTCTGATTGGGTTTGTAGTACACTTAATCTTCGTTTCACTACTAGTTATTATGTGTCTGTTGGCAGTAGGGAATTGATAAAAAGATAGGTTGAAATTACTCCGTGAAGTCGTATGTTTTAGTTTTTTGGGGTTTTTTTGCCTAGTTTCAATTGAAAAATGAAAACAAACGAGTTCACGGTGTAATTTCGGCTTTATTTTTAGCAAATCCCGTTGGCAGTAATCTGATGTTTTGGAAAAGTAAAAAAACAACATGTGGTCGTCTAATTTAGGGCTGAAGTTGAGTACCGTGTAATAGCTTCTACAACATATTAGTTACTATGGTTTCATAGTCTATTTTATTAATCTAGGTTTCCCGAACATCATTCATATTTTTTATGATAATCAGGTTGCAATGCACATTGCATCTAATATCATGTTCCAAGAAATAACCACACACATTTTAGTGGATTGTGACTACATTTATAAATATGTTCAATTTAAATTAGTTGACACTTTATATATGTGTTATAATGACCAACTAGCTGATGTGTTCACCAAATATTATCTCCAGTTCATTTCAACATACTTTTGAGCAAGCTTAGATCTATAAATTTGTTGGATCCATCTTAATCGGGAGTATTAGAGCATATAATAAATTCGTGGAGATGTCATCCTAAATTATGAAAAAAATGTCGTATAAACTTAGAATTATGAACTTAAGACTCTAAACTAAACACTCATAACCATATGCTAATTAAGTAATATATCCTTAGTATTATGATTGGAGTTCTCGGTATATATTTATAATACGTAAAATAAAACTTTATTCTTTCTCCAATTTGGTCACTAGATTGATTTAATGTTTTAGTATATATTTCTACAACAATTATACTTCAAATTATTATTATAATTTAGTTTGGAATCAAATAAATTTGTAAACAATCATTTATAAAATATCTATAGTATGAGTTTTTATAACGGTTTCATATATCGTTTTTAATTATTAAGATTCATAAGTTAATAAAAATTAAAATTTCAGATAAATAAAAAGAGTCGATTGATGGATTTTAACTTTTAGAAAGTATAAAATATTGGATTATTAGCTATTTGAGAATTAAAATTAAAATTAGGCTAAAAATTAAAAAAACAAGACTAAAATTATATTAAATATTTTTTATGTTATGAAAAATTTAATGACTATTAGAGCACATCTAACAAAAATTAGGACACCAATAAGAGTGACTATTCAACATTTATAATTTTAGGGTCAAACTAAACTATTATCCAATAGTTATATTTCAAAACAACACGAAGACATGATTTTTTGTTTTCAAACACTAAGTTGAAAGCATTTCTTTAAGTAACATTTGTGTCATTCTAATTTCAAAATATTAAAACTAACTTAAGACAAAAAAGAAACAATTTTATTTTAGAAATCAAAATCTTGAACAAGGTTATTTTTAAAAACATTAAACTTGTTTTTAGTCTAAATCTACAACTTAAAAACAAATATACATTTTTAAAAAATGAATGAAAATGCTATAAAAGTGAAGGTAGGTTTTAAAATTATCACTTATGTACATGTCGTACGACCCATTGTGTACCAATGGCATCGGTGAGGTAAAAACTCACCCAACAAGTTAAACTTTATATATAAAATATAAACAAGATCGGAGAGACAAACATGATATGAATTTGTAAAATACGTATATTTATTTCGTAAAGAAGATTATAATTACAATGTCTCTTTGCTTTCACCGTTAAATTTTCTCTCTAAGTTTCACCACTTCTCTATATGACTTATTTAATCTTTACATAATGGTCGTGATTTTGAGAGAGTCCATCATAGAATCATTCTTATTGGTGCAAAAAATTGTCTGGACTTTTGGATGCTTTATTAGTGCAGTGTACATCCTTAGGGCTACAATATCATAGTTGTGAGATGGTTCATTTGCACGGTCAGAATTATCAATCATTATACTACATACTATTAATATTGTGGGTGATGTAGTTACTCGAATGTGGGTTGACCTGAGACATATCTCGGACTTGATGAAGATGGAACTCAATGTATTACAAAACCTAGGCTATGGCTTGGCCAACGTTTCCAAGCCTTAGTTGCATACGGTTGCGTGATATATCCTAGAGGGCTTGGACATTGAGGCCAAACCATCTGGTTACGCAACCATGAACGACTAGACCAAAGCCATGTCCTGGCAGTTTATCCAAGCCACAGTCGCACATAAATGTGTGACCTGACCAAGGTGAATTGGTTATTAAGGCCAAACTATCCTCGATCAGGTCATATAACCATACGCAACAAGGACAAGGTCATGGCTATGTCATATGGACAACCTTTTATCGTGTATGGTTGCATAAACAGGTCGAGATGGCTTGGCCACGATGGTCAAGCCTTCTAGTCGCGTAGTCGTACGCGACTAGATCAAGTCCATGACTTGGCCACAATAGCCAAGCCTTGGTCGTGCATAGTTACATGACCTGGCCTAGGTGGGCTTGGTCATCATGGCCAATTCATCTGGTCATTCAACCGTGTACAACCAAGATTTGGCCATGACTTAACCAAGTTATCCAAACCTTGGTCGCACATGGTTGCGCGACCCGACCTTGGTATGATTGGTCTTTTGAGGCTAAGCCTTCTTGTCGGGCAATCATGTGTGACCATATTTTTACCATGAATTGACCATTATGGCCAAGTCTTAGTTGTGCATGGATGCGTCTTCTGGCCGAGAGAGACCAAGTCATTGTCTAGTTCATTCTTACTTAATGGAAAGATACAAGGCTAAAGTTTTAAATGCTTACTTGATTTTATTTGTTCTCTACTTAGATGAAATTTTATATTTTATCAATGATATTTTATATTGTCTCGGTAACTCCCCTTACTTATTTTCTTTCTTACAAGTAATTAGAGTGTTTCGATCTCAATATGTCAAAGTTCTATGTTTTGGTGGCCTTTAACCTCCAAGTTGAGGTTTTGTTATGTCTAGGATTTTCTAAGCGGGAGATTTTTGAGTGAGCTCACTTTAATTTGAAAGCAATTATTTTCATTTTTGTTGACAGAGTGCTTCTTTAATGAGATTGAGTTAATGCTAAATTGAGGCCGATATGAAGCTAACCTGAGGTTGAGCTTTGTTGAGCAAGAAGATCCTAAATAAGATTGAGATTAGGCTGAATGAAGCCCGACTGCTGCCGAGTTAAGGCTGACCAAAGACAAAATGAGTCCAAGAGATGATAAAGGAAGTCGAGTTTAGCTGGTTAAAATCATTATTATAATTTTATTTGTTAAACTAAGCGAAGGGCCCGTAAGTGAGATTGTTTATTTTAAAAACCCTTTTCTCAACCTTTATTCAATGAAAGGCTCCTCAGTTAGGCCAAGTTGAGGCTGAGCGAGGTCGATTTGACCTGATGCCATGTTAAAGTAGAATGAGGTTAAGATGATGTTGAATGAAGTCAAGTTGGGACCTTTTTTATTCTCCATCTACATAAAATTTAAGAGGTCTCGAGTGATCTTCATTAAAATAAGATATATTTAATGACCTCTTTTTTAATTTTCCGCCCATGATTATCTAATTATTCGACTCTTGTTGCTATTATTTAGGAGAATTTACGTAAATACTTGATTAGTTTTTTCCTTTATGACGTCTGGTAGTTGCATATCATGGATGCATGCCCACTCCTTATAGCTTATCTTAAATCGTAACAAACAAATATTCATGTTGTTCGTGGAGTAATGGTTCCTCTGCTCCCTTTGGAACAACAACATTAAAAAATTTAGTTATAAACCTTAAAGTCCAAATTGATTATCTAGTATTCTTGTTCCATTAATCAGGTTTATATATATATATATATATATATATATATATATATATATATATATATATATTTCTTTTAGACCAACTCAATATTCATTAAATAATCCATTGAACACTTTTTTCCGTCAAGCATACTTTTAATACATACAATTTTGAAGCTTACTTTCAATATAAGAACTTCACATGTCTGAGCATACTTTCAACCAAACCAAGTTTATGTTCGTTTAATAGCACAACTAATATAGTGTCTTGTTGTGTAAATACCTTATTATTATCATAGCTCTTTATACCAATTACCTAACAAAGCTAGAGAAAATATTGCACATTTGAACCACGAATCACGGTACTTTGCATCCACCTAATTTTACAATTAGTTGCCGCCAAATTTTGTTTTGTTTCTTTTTTAGTATCATTACATTTCACTTCCATACAGGTGAATTGGGCCAAATATCCCAATCTCAGAAGAAATTGCTTAATGAAAATATTATAGTTTTAAGCTCAAACTACTCAAGTTTCTCAGGCCAAATCGATCTAAATTTAATTGCTTCAAGCGCTCGAGTATGTATTATCTAACATGTTAAATTTTTAAACTTCAAAAAAAGAAAATACATAGGAACCATATTTTAACATTCGAAATTTAACATTTGAAATTTGACTGCGATAATCTGTTAGGATAATATGACTAAAATAGTAGAGATATGTATAATAAAAAAAAAATAAGAAAGAAAATGAAAACAAATAAAAAACAACTAGTTTAAATGTTAAATCACTATTAGAATTCACGAGGTGAGTTAACAAAACATAATACCACGCCATCTAAAATGCAAGATGGTATGTTGATCGGAGCATTGATTTTAACACGTTACCTTAATTGTATATTTAACATCTGATATTCAGACAACAACAAAGACATAAACTATAAAAAATCGAAATCAACCTTTTTTTTTAAATTACATCCAAAACATAAATCTAATCCGTTTCTAAACAAATTGGTTTTAAGTTTAATCATTTTTTCAAACAAATTTAACATAAATTTAAAAACTTATTTGTTTTTTTGGTAATAACGTTATGAGAATGGTTTATATAATAAACTGAAATAGTTAAAAAAGATTAATAATAATTTAAAAATAAAACTGGACATTAATATTTTAAAATTGTTATAATACGACAAGAGGGAAATCGGAAGAATATTATTTTATTTTATTATTTAAAAATAACAATAAATTTTATTTTAAAAAATTGATAATTCTTATTAAATAATAATATATTTCAGAATATTTCAATTAATATACTTAAAAAGTTAGGTCAATTCGGAGCTTTTTGTTTATTTTTTTCGTGTAATTAAATTTTAATCGATACAAATTAAATATTAGATATCTGAACATTATTATATAAATTAAAGTAGTGATTCACTGTGCTTATGAACAGTGAATCACTATTTTACCGATATATCTTTTATTTCTTTATAAAGTTACATATAAATATAAGTTTTTAATTTCATCCGTCTCTAATACATGCATCGGTAAAAGCAACCCGTTTTATGCAATCGGTAAAGCATTTTAATAAGTCAATATAGCTGATTAAGTATAGGGCTGTCAACGGTTCTCCGTAATCAGGCCGGGACCTAATCGATAAGGATCAGATCGAGAATCAGATCGGATTGAGAATCAGGTCGAATCCTAACGGTTCGGTTCACGGTTCCATTATAAAAACCGAAAACCGATAAGGAATCGAAACAAAAAATCGGTTAGGAACCGAACCGATAAAACTGATAGGATCGATATGGAATCGAACCGATAAAACCGGTAAACCGATACGGAATCGAACCGATAGAACGAAATCGGACCAATAAAACCGTTAAACCGATTATTTATTTATTTTTTTTTCTTTTATAAATTATAGTACCAAAATTAATAAAATTAATAGTTAAATTTTTTAACAAAATCAAAAGATTAACTTATTTTTTTAATCAAAAGACCAAATATTATTAACGAAATGAAAAGTATCCATAAAATTAGGGACTATCAACAAAAGCCCCAAAGTTTCAAAGGAAAGGAAAATTTGGAGGCAAAAGTTGCCACCCAAATTTCGAAAGTTCCCTCCAAATTTAATCTGAAAAAATACAAGGAAGGAATTAACTCCTTCACACGAAAGACACCAATCCAAGAAGAGTAGCTCCATACTCCAATCAACGCAGCAGCTATCAACAAACAACTCCACGCCTTCTTAGAACAACAATCAACAACATCTCCTGAATCCAAGGACCAATCTACACAGCAGCCAACTCCATGCCTTCTTAGAACAATAATCAGCAACTCCTGAATCCATGCTTCCCTACAAAACAAAGAGACTAGCAGCATCCAAGTCCTAAATAACCTAATCCAAGACTTTCTAAAAAAGTAATAGCAAGAAGCTTAGGGGGAGCATTTTGGAGTTGAAAATTTAGCTTAAGCTTACACTTTAGGGTCCATTTAGCAAGCCAATCAGCAGCTTGGTTTTGGACCCTAGAGATATGCTTTAATTTCATATCCCGATGAATAAGATTTCGACATTAACTTATGTGATGATCTTCAAAATCGCTAGATGACTTGCTTAAAAGCTGCTTAATTAGGATCAAAGAATGAGACTCAATGTCAACTTGAGTCCAATTGTTCTTGTAGCATTCAATCAGGCCGAGAAGCAATGCCATGATTTCAGCCTGAAGAGGAGTGGTTTTACCCAACAGGTTACCATAAGCTTGAATGATATCACCGTCGTTGTTTCTAACGAGAACCCCAGTAGCAGCTTCTCCATTCAAGGCACAAGAGCCATTAACATTCATCTTCAATCTGGGCTGCACAGGATGATCCCATCTCAGGTAAACCAGCTTGCTCTTTGTTTCAATCGAACTACAGCTAAGCAAAACCCCTGCATTATAAGCCTTTAGCCAATGCTTGTGATTTAGATTACCAGAAATATTACCACCTTTAATAACACTAATAATGATATCAATAGCTTTGTTAACATTGAATTGAATCCCTTTATGCTTAATAGAGTTTCTAGCTTTCCAAACAACCCAACAAATAACCTGAGGAATCAAATTAGTAACATGAAAATCAGCTTTTGAAAACCAAAACCAGCATCTTAAAACATGAGAAATGGTCATGAATCTTTGGATTTTGATGTTAAAGATGTTTGAAAACCAATTCCAAATCTGCCACGCAAAGGAGCAATTGAAAAACAAATGATTTTTACTCTCACAATTCTCACAGAACATACACTTAGAGGCCATACTAATGTATCTCCTCATCATAATAGAATCAATAGAAATAAAATTATGTAAGAGCTTCCAGGTTATAAAAGAAAACTTCCTATGGATTTTCAAGTTCCAAATCTTGCTGTAAAGGTTTGAGATGTTATGCTTAGTTCTAATATTGTCCCAAGTCTGTTTGAAGTTGAACCCTCCATCTTTCGAAAGCCTCCAGCAAATTCTGTCCTCATTATCAGTTATACGAAGATTTTTAATCAACTGCATCCTGTTGTTATCAATACTACCCTGCAAACCATCCAAATTCCTGGAATTATTTTGCCAAAAGAAGTTAACTTTTACATCTAGATACCAGTTGACGTTGCTTTCAGTGGCAATTTCAGGTAGATCATGCCAAGCATCCTTCCAAAAATAAATATTTCCTCTTCCAAGGATCCAGGTAACATTGCTTTCAGCTTGATTACGAATATTGCAAAGCCTGTTCCAAACTAATGAGCCCTTTTTGTTGTTAATATATAAAGGATGATTATGATTGCAGTAAATATCATTCATTACATTAGACCAAAGACAAGAATTACTTCTAAACTTAAACCAAAGCTTCTGGGAAAAACAATTCTGAATATCCAATAAACTTCTAACATTAAGGCCTCCCTCACTAAAAGGCTTACAAATTTATGACCATGTAGACCAATGAATACTTTTTTGATTATATTTAGTTCTCCAAAGAAATATATTAAAAATATATTCAATCTTATTAATGATAGATCTAGGGATAACACAGCATTGTAACCAATAATAAGTAATAGGGAGGAGAACATTAGAAATTAAAGATAACCTTGCACCATAAGAGAGAACTTTACTATCCCAATCTGAAATTTTGTCATTAATCTTGTTAAGTATAGAGTTGTAGACTTTAGCCTTGTTGTTATTAGAGACAGTGATGCCTAAATGAGTGATAGGAAGGAAATCCACATCAAACCCAGTTTGCACCTTAAGACTGTGAACCTTTGAGGAACTGGACTTAGAAGAAACAACCAACTTTGTTTTGCTCTTGTTGATGGCCTGACCTGAAACCTGTTGATACAAATCTAGAAAACTGCTTAGAGTATTAATAGAATTAGAAATGCTATTAGTGAAAAGTAGAATGTCATCAGCAAACATGATATAAGGGATTATAAACTTAGATCTCGAGGCATAACACATTTTAGGATGATTAATAAACAGATTATTAAGACCCCTACTAAGCAATTCTTAACCAATAATAAAAAGGCTATGGGAGATAGGATCCCCTTGCCTTAACCCTCTCTTCATTTTAAAGTAATCAAAGGTATCACCATTAACAAGCATAGAAACATGCACATCAGAGATCATTTTCTTGATAATGTTTACAAACTTATTGTTGAAACCAAAAGCATTTAGAATTCTGAAAATAAATGAATGAGATATCCTGTCGAACGCTTTCGACATATCTAACTGAATCACCATATTACCACTCTTAGGCTTTTTGTTAATATCATATAACAACTCTTTAGCCAACAAAATATTGTCATGGATAAGCATGCCCTTAACAAAAGCTGTTTGAGCATTAGACACAATCTTAGGCAAGATATCAGCCAACCTATGGTTGATAAGAGTAGAAAAGATTCTATTTATAAGAGTACATAGACCAATTGGTCTATAATTATTCCACCAGATAGGATTAATAGTCTTGGGAACTAAGCAGATACCAGTGGAAAAAAGGCTAGTAGGAAAAGGACCATCCTCAATAAAAGCATTATAAGCACAGCGTAAATCCCTTTTGATAATCAACCAGCAATGCTTAAAAAATAGAGATTGAATCCATCTATACCAGGAGCACTATAACTCGTCATGTTGCTGATTATACTCCATATTTCTCCTGCAGTGATTCTGCCAAGAAGCTTAGTATTATCACTATCAGTAACAATAGAGGGGATACAATCAATGATCTTGTTACTTAATAACATATTCTCATAATTTTTGTTTCTGTGGGCATCTGAGGTCAGAATATTTTTGAAATAATCCGCTGCACACTTTCCAATAGCATTCCTATCCAGCAGCCAGGTATCTCCATCCTTAACACTTATAATTTCATTCCTCTTTCTCCTCTTAGCAACATAACTATAGAAGAGCTTTGAGTTACCATCACCCTCATGCAGCCACTTATTAAAACACTTCTGCCTCCAATAAGAATCTTCATTTCTTAAAGCCAAACTTCAAAAGATTAACTTATAAACTTTAGTTTTTATATCATTTATTTCAATATAAAAAAAATTTAAAAATCACATTTTAATTGGATTTAATTTTTTTTAACTGGACCGAACCGGACCGATAACAACCGAAATCGGACGGAATCGAAACGGACCAAAACGAGATCGGACTGAACTTGGACCGAATCAAACTCGGACCAAACCAGAACCGGAACCGGAACCCAATACCAGTATTTCCGCTGGTTGGTTCAATGAGAACGCTCTTCATAAACCATACACAAACAAATAATAATAAAATTAATGAATGGATAACTACGATTGTCGCCAAAAAGAAAACACCTAATCTTTAATCAGAAAAAACTTAGATAACTTGACAAACCAAATTAAGTATGGTACAGAAGTATAGTCATCGAGGTTGAATAATACATTCAGACTCAGACGTTTTTTGGTGCCATTAAGCATTTTGGATTTTAGTTTATAAGCTTGACACCAAATAAAGTCCCATCACAAGTTGTTATGAATGAGTCGAATAGTGCCTTGACAGTATACTGTGTCCGGCAGTTCGAATAGTGCCTTGACAGTGTACTGTGTCCGGCAGGACAGTTTTGTGTTGTGATAATGATATTGTCCAATCACTTCAAAAGAGCCAGTCTTGTGGTATGAGCCCATTAGGCCCATAGTCTAGTAAGTCTATTAATTCCCTATAAATAGATTACTAGGGCGACACAAAACACAATCTGAAATCTGTAACCTTCTCTATCATAGTGAAACTCTTTTCTCTGGCGGCGCCCGTGGACGTAGACAATTGTCGAACCACGTTAAATCCTGTGTTTCATTTAAATCTTTCATTCGCATATATTCTGTGCTTGAGCCATTTAGTGATAATTGCATAGTATTTTATAACAAAATTGGTATCAGAGCCACGTGGTGAAATTAGGGCTTTTGCAATTAGGGTTTCACAATGGCGTCTACAGCAACAAAATACATGATTGAAAAATTTGATGGGGGATCCAGCTTTGCGTTGTGGAAGATTAAACTGAAATCTTCATTGGTACTGCAAGGGCTGTGGAGGGCTGTGGAGAATAAGTTACCAGAAGAGATGAAAGAAGAGGAGAAACAAGATCTTCAAGAAAGGGCTTTGTGCTGGATTTTAATGAGTGTGAAAGACAATGTGCTTCGCGAGATTAGTGGTGAGAAGACTGCTGCCTGCGCATGGAGAAAGCTAGGAGATCTTTACTCAGAGAAATCAGTAGTAAACCGATTATATTTGAAGAAACGTTTGTATGATTTCAGATTGAAAGAAGGTATGTCCATAACAGAGCACCTAGATAATTTTAAATCAATTATAATGGACTTGGAGAATATAGATATCAATATTGAGGATGAGGATCAAGCTTTGTTTGTATTGAGATCGTTACCAGCTCCCTATGAAAACTTCGTAGATACCATTATGTATGGTAAGGATAAGTTATCGCTAGCAGATGTCAAAGGGGCACTGAAATCAAAAGAGATGAGACAGTTGCAGCCAGACAATCAAGCTGAAGGGGAAGGTCTTATGACTAGGGGAATATCTAAAAGCAAAGCGAGTTCTTTAAGAAGGAATAACTTGAGGTCCAAGTCAAGGGTGAAGCACTCAAACTGTTATGAATGCGGTGAGCAGGGTCATTATAGGAGAGATTGTCCGAAACTGAATGGTAAGAAGGGAAATCAAAAGGAAAATGCAGCAAACATTGTTGAAGGTGTGAACGATTCCGACGATAGTGAAAACAGTGGTAAAGGAGATGTATTGTCCGTGAGTTCAGACTTTGGGCAAAACTCTTGGGTACTTGATACTGGCGCTACATATCACATGTGTCAGTTCAAGCAGTGGTTTGATACGTACAAGCCAATGCAGGGAACTGTCTATTTAGGGAACAATCATTCGTTGACTGTTGGTGGTATTGGTAACGTCAGAATCAGAATGTTTGACGGGGTTGTTAGAATCTTGACGTGCTGGCATGTTCGTGGGTTAAAAAGAAACCTGATTTCTCTTGGGACTCTAGACTCTTGGGGTTACAAGTACCATGCAGAAAATGGTGTAATCAAAGTGACAAAAGGCTCAATGGTATGCATGAAAGGTAGTTTGCAGAAGGGTCTTTACATTCTCCAGGGGAGTGTTGTTATGGGAGATGCTGCAGTAGCATCATCAGGGAGTAATAACCAAAGTAGGCAGGATCAAAATAAGTTGTGGCATTGGCGTCTTGGTCACATGAGTGACAGAGGATTAGTTGTTTTGGGAAAGAGAGATTTGTTGAAAGGGTATAAAGCAGAATCATTGGGATTTTGTGAGCACTGTGTGTTTGGTAAACAAACTAGAGTCAAATTCAGCAAATCGGCTGTAAGAAAGACTAAAGGCACAGTGGACTACATTCACTCAGATCTTTGGGGTCCAAACAGAATTCCATCCAAGAGCGGAGCCAGATACTACATGAGTTTGATTGATGATTATTCAAGGATGGTGTGGGTTTACTTTCTGAAAACGAAAGATGAGGCATATTCAACCTTTGTCAAATGGAAGACGATGATTGAGAAGCAAACAGGAAGAAAAATCAAACGTCTTAGGACAGATAATGGGTTAGAATATTGCAGTCGTGAGTTCAACGAGTTCTGCGAAGCTGAGGGAATAGTGCGCCATCGCACTTGTTCTAGAACACCACAACAGAATGGAGTCGCAGAAAGAATGAACAAAACACTTTGTGACAAGGCACGAAGTATGCTCTCACATTCCGGTGTGGGAAAGGATTTTTGGGCTGAAGGTATCAATACAGCGTGTTACTTGGTGAATCGGTCTCCATCAACGGCTATTGATTGTAAAACTCCTTTTGAGATTTGGTCTGGATCGTCGGCTGATTATGAACATTTGAGGGTGTTCAGTTGTCCTGCGTATGCTCATGTGAGAGATGGTAAGCTTGAGCCGAGGGCAAAGAGATGCATATTTCTAGGATATGCTACTGGAGTGAAGGGATATAGGTTATGGTGTACCTCTCCAAAGTCTCCAGGTTTTCTCATCAGTAGGGACGTTACTTTTAATGAGTTTGCTTCGATAGACAGTCAGAAGGAAGTAGGAGAAATGGTCGAATCAGGATCGGTTGTGAGTAAACAGGTGGAGCTTGAAGTAGAATCAGTTCCTAGCAGGTCCAATAATTCAAGTGGTTCTGAGGTGGATCCAGAATCAGGAGGTGAAGCGTCAACATCAGATGATAGTTACGATGATGCGCCTGAGCCAGAACAACAACCTTATAGCATAGCATTGGGCAGAGAAAGAAGAGATATTAGACTTCCAAAAAGGTATGTGGATCTAGTTGCATATGCTCTGTCAGTTGCAGAAGAAGTTGAGATGCAGGAACCTAGTAGCTACAAAGAAGCTATAGCAAGTTCAGAGGCAGATCGATGGATTGGTGCTATGGGAGAAGAGATTGAATCTCTTCATAAGAATCAAACATGGAAGCTTGTTGATTTGCCTAAATGACAGAAGATAGTAGGCAGTAAATGGGTGTTCAAGAAAAAGGAAGGTAATCCAGGGGTTGAGGCATCTCGATTCAAAGCAAGACTGGTTGCTAAGGGTTTTACTCAAAGGGAAGGAATCGACTTCAATGAAGTGTTTTCTCCAGTGGTGAAGCATAGTTCGATTCGAGTTTTGTTAGCCATAGTAGTTTTGCAAGATTTAGAGCTTGAGCAGTTGGATGTGAAGACTGCGTTTCTACATGGTGAATTGGAGGAGCAAATCTACATGAGACAACCAGAGGGATTTATCGAACCTAATATGGAGGACAAAGTTTGTCTGCTGAAAAAGTCACTGTATGGTTTGAAACAGTCACCTAGGCAATGGTACAAACGTTTTGATACATTCATGGTGTCAAAAGGGTTCACGAGGAGTCCATATGATAGTTGTGTGTATCATCAAAAGATGTCAGATGATTCTTATGTTTACTTGTTGTTGTATGTGGATGATATGCTTATTGCTGCTTGTAGTATGTCACACATTGTGCAGTTAAAGAAGCAGCTTAGTGCCGAGTTTGAGATGAAGGATCTGGGTAGAGCAAAGAAAATTCTTGGTATGGAGATTATCAGGAACAGAAATTTAGGAACATTACACTTGTCTCAACGAAGCTATATTGAGAAAGTGTTAAAACGATTCAACATGTTTGATGCTAAAGCAGTTAACATTCCTTTTGCTACTCATTTCAAGTTGTCTGCAGTAGAAGCGGCCAAGGACGATGCTGAGTTGGAGCAAATGTCGAAGGTTCCATATGCAAGTGCAGTTGGTAGTATCATGTATGCTATGGTATGCACACGTCCTGATATTTCACATGCGGTTAGTGTAGTTAGCAGGTACATGGGATGTCCTGGGAAAGAACACTGGCAGGCAGTGAAATGGATACTTCGGTATCTGAAGAATACTGTGAACGTTGGCTTAACTTTTAACAAAAACGATATTGGTGAATCGCTGAATGATGTTGCAGGATCATTGGTTGGTTTTGTTTATTCTGATTTTGCAGGTGATATGGATAAAAGAAGATCTCTGACAGGATATGTATTTACTCTAGCTGGGAGTGCGATCAGTTGGAAAGCACAGTTGCAAGCTACTGTAGCTTTGTCTACAACAGAGGCAGAGTACATGGCGGTAAAAGAAGCAGTTAAAGAGGTAATATGGTTGCAAGGTTTGGTGGCAGATTTGGGCTTGGATAGGACTACTACAAAAGTGTTTTGTGACAGTCAAAGCGCCATACACCTTACAGGGAACCAGATGTACCATGAGCGTACAAAGCACATAGATGTCAGGTATCATTTTATTCGTGATATAATATCAAAGGGAATTGTTGATGTGAAGAAAGTGTCTACACACGATAATCCAGCAGATATAATGACCAAGGCAGTATCAGTTCGAAAGTTTAGGGAATGCCTAAACTGGATCGGTGTTCGCAGTATAGAGTGAATGCCTTAAGGGCATTTGGTGAGTCAGAAGAAGAGAAGATTCTTTGTTGATAGTGAAGAAAGGATATTCGCCTCAAGGGGAAGATTTGTTATGAATGAGTCGAATAGTGCCTTGACAGTGTACTGTGTCCGGCAGTTCGAATAGTGCCTTGACAGTGTACTGTGTCCGGCAGGACAGTTTTGTGTTGTGATAATGATATTGTCCAATCACTTCAAAAGAGCCAGTCTTGTGGTATGAGCCCATTAGGCCCATAGTCTAGTAATTCTATTAATTCCCTATAAATAGATTACTAGGGCGACACAAAACACAATCTGAAATCTGTAACCTTTTCTATCATAGTGAAACTCTTTTCTCTGGCGGCGCCCGTGGACGTAGACAATTGTCGAACCACGTTAAATCCTGTGTTTCATTTAAATCTTTCATTCGCATATATTCTGTGCTTGAGCCATTTAGTGATAATTCCATAGTATTTTATAACACAAGTAACTAACCTCCCCTGGCTTGATCAGGCCCTTTGCTTCCGCATCAGTAATCATACTGTAACCAATCCTGAATCTTGTATAACAAAAATATCTCAATTATCATGTAAATAAAATTAGTCCAAAAGACAACTATCATACTATCATTGCAATCATAAGTTTTGATCACTAAACTTCTTAAAATACCTGTCTTTGACCCTAGAACATGGTTCCATCATCTCTAGTTTAGCAGCAATTCGACCAACGCAGCCATCAACCACATTATTAAGATAAACTAGTGGGGTATTACCAATTAGTTGCTCATAATTTCAAAATTAGTCCGAATAAAACAGCTCTATATACTGAGAAATAAGAACACTAGAAACCCAAATGATAAACCAAATTACTTCGGTGACATCTTTAGCGATTCCTCGTCCCTCTGCAGCCATACTTGTAGATCACTGCAAATCATAACAGCAATTTAACTCTTAAGTATACACATAAAATTAGTGTTTTCTTTCTCGTTTCCACTCAATTTTTTATGCAACCAACACTACATAACCAAATCCATAGCAATTTACCCATTTATAAGACGGAAAAAAACAAATCATCATCAATCATGGAGACAAATATTACAATTTTTCATCCATTTCGATCTAATTTTTTTGTCGAATCGGGCAAAATGGAACAGTTTGTGACCAGAGGAAAAAAACTGGACGATGATCGTATCAGTTATCAAATCAAAAGAAATGTTAGATTCAGAGACTGTTACCTTGAGATTATTGGTGTCGAAGCCGGAGATTTTTTTTACTGAGCTTATGCTTTTGTGCTGAATATATAAGATGACTCACACTTGCATCGGTACTAGACTACTAGTAGGTGGTTTATTATCCGAATCGAAATCAAATTAATTTATCAAATATAAAATTAGATTTTTTTTGGCTAAAAAAAATTTTTTTTAATCAAAATAAGCTTTCATTCAATAATAGTCGGCCTATAAAGGCCTTAATGATACGTTAGTTCGATTAGATATATTTATAGCCTAATACCATCAACTATCTAAAACAATCTCTCATTTTTAAAAAGACAAAAACAAAATTGATAGGTGGTAGAATTTATTCGACCCGCGAGTCAAAGTAGGGAGTAGAACTTATTCAATCTCTGAATCAATATAGTGGACTAATTATCTACGTTATCGGTCCAACAAGTTAAAATACCCAATAGGCCCAACAGGTCCAACACTGTTATATAAAATGCTTACATTTTTTGGTGAGGGAGAGGGCAATTTTGGGGCGGTGATTAGGGTTTCCGATGGACGCTTCTTGTTCATGTTTTTTACTTATAAAAAATCAGTTTGACTAATTTTGAGTCTATAAAGGTAGATGTTTTCGTAATGTTCTATATTATGAGTTTGATTCATTTTTTTAGTTCTCGATTCTTTTGATTAGTTGTTTGGTTTATCGAGAGTTTGGGTTTTTCATTTCGCAGGGTTCCTGAAGGTTGAAATTGGCAGGAAGCTTTCGAGCAGATCTGTTGTGGATCATTAGAGATTGTAGATCTAGCAATTACAGAATAAGTCAGGTATTACTACCTCCTTACAAAAGATGTTAGTAATATAGAGGAATAATTGTTAAGATATTAGAATTGGATGTTTGATTTTGGTATTGAAGGATAAGATTGTGAATATCTACACATTTTGCTAAGCTATCAGTTCGTTAATCGTAAATAATCCACATCTAAACTTTACAATAGGAGAATGACCTTTAGTTTAGCAGGGGGTCTGATTTTGTTGATATCACAGTTAGTTCTACATTTGAGTGTAACTTTCGCAATCAAATCAACAGTATGTGTTTGGGATACATAAAAAGAGATGTGAGTTTTCTGGTAGGAGCTAGCAATCAAGGTGTCTTCTCATTAGCTAATATTTAAAATAGAATGATTAAATCAATTTCAATATCTAAATATTAAAGCCACTATCTTTGCACAATATGAGACCATCTAAGAGGGCTATAGACTCACCTATAAGTGTAGATTATTTTTTATATAGTCTGGCCTAAGAGGGCTATAGACTCACCTATAAGTGCAGATTATTTTTTATACAATCTGGCCAGAGTAGTAACCATATCACCCTTGTTATTTCTAATGGGACTACCTCCATTGAATTCCGAACCATCATAATTAAGTTTGAGTATATTGTTTATAGGAAGTAGCCATTTGACAACAATGGCTTTGTTAGAATTAGTAAGGTTATGGAAGCCACCTAGTTTATAGGCAGTCTTTAAATCATCGTACTAGAATTCTTTTTTAAGGAGTTTATCACAGTCAAGTTTAGCTATCTTATATAGTATTTTGTCTACCATATTATTGATTGAAATGTTTGATGATTAAATTTAGATTTGTTTCTAGCTGACCAAACAACCCAACATATGACTGGGAGCAAATAGTTCTAATTTAGATATGTTTATTTGTTTACCAGAACTAGCAACTAATAATGGGTTGCAATGACATATGATTACTAATGAGGACTCCGCAGAGCCAGGTGAAGTACTTCCATACATCTCACGTGGTAACCCTCTTATTACTGTTATTAGTATTAGTGTAACAGTCTTATTACTGTTATTAGTAATAGTGTAACAGTCTTATTATTATTATTCCTATTAGAAGTAACATGATTAATTTTTGTATTTTTAAACGAATAACAATATTCATTTTCGTTAATCTAAACAACTTAAAGATTTTTTTTATAAAAAATGTAGAACATGATTGATTTTCGTGAATAAGAATAACTTGGAATAAAAGTTTTGTTATTGTTACTAATAAACAAAGCACATGTTATATAGATGTAGCATTGAACCATTTTTAATCATAACACCAAATCACTTATATGTTTGAGGTGTGAATTTAAATTTTCATTCTCGCTATAATTTTGTAACTAAATATAATTCTTTTATTAGATCTAAAAGTCTCAAGTTAGCCTTAGCTGAAGAAGTGACGAAAGTGAGAAGAGAATAGATAAAATTTAATCTGATATACAAGTGTCAACCTAAACTTTATTTATTCTTTCTTCACTCTCCTCACTTCTTTAACTAGGACTACATTGAGACTCTTTTATCTAATAAAAGAGATGTTTAGTTATAAAATTGTAGTGAGAATGGAAATTTAAATTCGCACCTCAAACATATGAATGTTTTGGTGTTATGATTAAAAGAGGTTCAATGTTAAAGTTATATAACATGTGTTTTGTTTAGTAATAACAAGATAAAACTTATATTCCTAGATATTTCGATTAACGAAAATAAATCATGTTATTCATTTTTTATATAAAAAAATCATTTCAATTGTTTAGATTAACGAAAATAAATCTTATTATTCATTTAAAGATACAAAAATTAATCATGCTGCTTTTATTAGAATAACAATATTAATAATGGTACTTTATTAGAAATTGCAATATTAATATTGTTACTCTATTGGGAATAATAGTAATAAGACTATTATACATTTGTATTTCGAGTAGGCAAATTGAGTCATACATTTGGCTATATAGGTTTAATCAATTTTTGGGATAGGTTACTGGTTAAAAAGAATGTTCGAATGATATTTTTTACTTTTAAAATAACCAAATATGTAATTTAGAATATTGAAATTTTTGATTTAGCTTATAAGAACTAGCTATAGTAGATCACATCAAATAATAAATTAATTTTTTTTTATGTATATAATAAAAAAAACTCCTTTTATTTCTCTCTATGTAGAGATCTGATTTCAGATCTTCCATCTACTAAGTAATTGTTCAGTAATCTCACCTATATCCTTTTTTGTATTAATTTTGAAATATAAAATATATATTATTTAAGAAAAATTAATGAATGAATTCATCAAGTTATGGTGGAAAATATAAAAAAACAAATTGTTTTGATTAACGAATTCATTTATTATCTTTTAGGTTTTAAAATTGATACTAAAGGGGATATAGCTCATACGATAGAACACTAGATTAGCATAGTGGAGTTTCATGATCAAATTTGTTCATTTACAAACTTTTGTTTTTATTATTTTTATACAAATTTCAAGTGTGGAACCTCAGATAATTATATTTTGTATAATTTAAATTGTGAAACATTGTCTAATTTAATTGTGAAACATGGTATATTTGAATTGTGAAACATTATATATTTGAGTTATAAAAAATGATGTATTTAATGATAAAAGAATTTACCAATATGTGGCGAATTGTTTCATTTTATTTATCATACCCTTAGCGACGAGCACAAGTCAAAGATGGTCTATAGCTCGATTTCATATGATTCGATGATTGAAATTGCTTATATATGGATTCTAAACCCATTTTCGACACCAAACAACATTGATCTATTTTATAATCTACCAAAGATAAGCTTTTATTTAATTTATGATTTTTTGTAAAAAATCAAAAAAATTATATATTTACGAGAGAGTAAGCAATTGTTTGGCATAAACTATCTTAGAATTGAATATTAGGTATGGATTTATTGAATTGAAAAGGTTTAAATTTAGTAAGATGGTTCGTTAAATCGATTTAAGTAGTTTTTATTTTTTTAAGTTATATTATTTTATATTTGTAATTATGTTTGCTATTTAGTGGAACTCGATGTAAATAACTAAAGTACATGGATTTTTTTTGGTTTTTCACTTGGTGATATTTTTGTAAATAATAAAAAAACAATATTGTAACTACTAATAGTAAAATAATTATTTCGTATCGAATCTTTATGATTGGTGGAAGGGAATTTTTAAACAAGAAAAGATAGAGTTATATTATCTCAAATAGATAAATCATTTTTTACCAAATGTTGACTTTAACTCCAAGAAATATACCCTAAATAGCTTATTTAATTACAATTATATAATTAACGAAAATAATAAGTACCAAATATATTCACTCACCTAAATCAACTATATCTTAAACATTACAATATTGAAATTCATTTTTCTTTAAGATTATGACCCTGTTCATAAGAAAAACAAATATTCAAATTTAATTTTAACCACCTTAATTATTGAAAATAGTAGAAAATAAATAGATTGAAGAAGATACGCAAACACCAAAAGAGATAAAAGCAACAAAAAGAAAAATCAAATTACAAACTCAAATTTTAAAAAATATCAACTGATTTCTAATGATATTCAGACGATGTAGAGTATCAGAGTATGTATAAGTAACACTTCCAATATGTTTCATGTACACCTCCGGTAGGTGGCCTTCCAGAGATATCATTGCTTTAAAATCGACATTATAGTATAAATGACACATCAATGCCTAATATTATTTTATTATATAGTTTATTATATTTTGTTTGTTATTATTGTTTATGTAATTTGGTATCATTGCCTAATATTATATTGTTTATTATTATAGTATAAATGACACATAAATGACACATCAATGCCTAATATTATTTTGTTATATTGTTTACTATATTATTGGATACATTTATTCGAGAAACTTGAGTTTTCTCATGAGCATCAAGTTCAGACTTGATGTCGATAATAGTTTTACCTGGTCGTGAGTCTCTGGGTTTGTCCCATGGTTTGAGTCTAAAAAGAATTCAAAGTTAGATAAAATATAGGATGAAGTAAACATGAACCAAAAAGAAAATAACTACAAAAAATTACCAAAATTAATAATAAAATATATGATGCATTAAACACATATAGGTTATGCACCATGGATGGATAATGCACTAGCGGTGCACAATGCACCAGGGATTCATTTTTCACCGAGGGTGCACAAACCTATGCAATGCGGTGTGAAGATCTGCACCATCGATGCATAGGCTCATACATCATTGGTGCATAGGCGAACAACCACTACTCACGAAATACACAACCTTAAATTTTAATTTAAAAAAAAACTAGATTATTTTCGTTAATCGACCTCCAACAACACTTTAAAACTAGATTTTAACATATATATATATATGTATATATAATCTAACCAAGAAATCTAAGATTTATCAAGAAAAAATGAAGAATATAAATAAACAAAAAAAAACCCCGAAAAATAAATACTTACTTAATGTCACTTTTAGCAGCTTTAGTTCGAGCCATAAGAATAAAGAGGATTACACGGTGAGTAAGGAGGAGATTGTGAGATTAAAGAGGAATTTTGTTAAAATAGACGAACAAGAGAGAAAGAGATAACATACATAAATGAGAGAGAAAATATTGGAGAAGATTAATAATATGAATTAAAACCATATGTATATGTAGTCTAATAAGAATATGTTTATCTAGTGGTTGGAGGGGGTCAACTATTTAGGTCCAAATAGCTTTATCCAAAGAAGAAAAATTTATTACTTGTAGTTGTTATTTTTTTTTTTTGCTTTTTTAAATATTAGCAAAAATACTAATTTGTAAAAATAACCTAAAATATATTTTTCTTCTATCTGATTATGTTTAATGACATTATTTACTATTTCTAGTTGTCTTACATAAATTTTACTAACTTTAAAATTAAAACATACCCAAACTAACTCCTAACCTTTCAACTTTTTTTAAAAAAAAATTCTGAAACTCATTGAATGGTTGAGATAATAGAAGAAACATTTAATCTTGAGAATACAATGCATTTTTACTTTTTTTTCAAAACTCATAAGGCTTGGATTTCACCTGAAATGATGAAATTTGTGTTATTCTTCACCAGAAGCATGGCAGAAAAAAAATTGCAATGATTTTGGCAAAATCTTTTTATGATTTTGTCATTTCGCCAAATACTTGTCAAATCTCATCTTTTAGTATTTTTAACGCATATATGTATAATAAACCATAGTAAAATTTAAACTCACCTACAAAATTATAGTTTAATGGTAAAAATATTATTTTTCTAGTGACTAAACTTAAAAGATAAAGAAATGTGCTCAAGCTAGAATTCAAACCTAATAAATTGAATAAAAGTTTTGTTGTGTCCTTATTTCTAAAAAAATAATTATACATTTAAAGAATATTTGATATTAAAAAAGTAATTTTTGTTTACCATCGAGTGAAGAACATGGTGAACTGAATTTTCATATACATACCATTTCATATCGTTTCCATGGCGTTTCGATAACCATAATCGCTTCAAATGGGTTTTTATTACTCTTTCTTAAGCATAATCCTCTTTAAAATCTAAGATCTAAATCTAAATTTTTGGATTTAAAAAAATAATTTTTTATTAGTATGTAAAAAACAAAATAAAAAACAAAAGTTTATATTAGCTTAAAGTTATTAGATGCGATGCGTTGATTTGTCAGAAAATATCTTGTTCTTTTCTTTTGATTTCAAAATTCATAAACAAAAAAAATGAATGGAATTCTTAAATTTGGGAGAGGTTATTGAAATTTTGAATTTGAAACCTTATATACGTTCATTTTTAATACATAAGTAAAATTTTCCAAAATCACAACTATAAATATTAAAAATGATTTTTTAGTATCACTATAAATAGGAAAAATGGGGTTTTTACCGACTCAATTATTGTAACTCACCCATGTTATGCACGTCATAGTAAATTAATTTAATTTTTATTTTTATAAAATATCATTTTTATATAAAATTATACAGCTTCAAACTCTATTTTATACATCTTTTACAAATAAAAATATCTTATTTATTTATTTTTAATCCGAATATATATATATATATATATATATATATATATATATATATATATATATATATATATATATATATTATTTTTAGCTTTAGTTTTTTAATTAAAAAAATTACCCTCATTTAAAATTTAAAAATGGTGATCACACACGATCACACTTATAATAAATTATATTTTAAATTTTTATTTATATATTTATTTTTTAAAAGGATAAATTACCTTTAACTTTTTCTTATTATGCCATTAATTGTTGAGATTAGTTGGTGCGAAGTAGGAAAATTGGTGAGTATCTCATATAATGGGTCATGGGAAGATATGTCGGTTGTTATGAGGAGACGTTTTATATCAAACCTTTGTCATCGAGGACCACACTAAAAACTGCGATGACTGAATCGAAACAATAAAAGTATACATGATTATTTACAATAATGAAGATCATAATACTAAGAGTTAGCATTGAAAAAAATAATGAAACTAGGATGACAAGATTTTCCAATGGTCTTAATAGAGAAATTCAAACATAATGAAAATACAATATTATGTAATTTTAACAGATAAATTGCATAATACTAGTTTGGTTGGGCAACAACTCAAGAAAGGGAAAACACGTGCTAAACATTTGGTTCAAGTCCATTTGTCATGATACCAAGTTATTAAATGAAAGATATGATGGTCATAAAACCAACTTGTAAATTAAAAAAAATCCATTATCACCCATGAAAATAAAGTAAAATTCAATCTTCTATGCATGTGATCATAGTATGCAATGCATTAAGTGCCAAAGTGTTAACACTTTTTACACGCAAGTATACGTGATCAAATAAAGCAAGTAGTAAGTAAGTTCGTTCCCACGAAGACCAGGTGTATATGACAAGAATTCACTTATACAACAACGTATGATTATTAGACTAATGCTTGAACAAGTAATAAAGTTTAGGTGAATGATTATAACAAAGCAAATTAACTAACGAGATTGACTAACGAGTTTACTTATGAGAGAGAAAACATAGGACCCTAACTTTATTTTTATTTTACTCAGACTTTTAATATACTTAATCAATATGTGTGATAACTACGATTACTAATCAGATAACATGAAATTAGTATACGCTACCTTCCAGTACACGTAAACCAAACCACTTAAACATCCACAAAAGAGATAGTCGCTAAGCAGACACCGCTTGCATGGCACTCCTATATGTCTATACGAATTGAGGTACACTTCGTTTTAAGTGCAAGTTATCTATTTCGATTACATAGGATAATATGATATGGTGAGTGACATATTACGAATCATAAACAATCACAATACGAATCATTCAGGAACCCATGCTAGCATGGCAAGTTCTAAACCCTTAAATCCACTTTTGCATTCATTAACGATTAACGAACTAGATGTTCGTAACGCTTCTAACGATAAGAAGAACCATACTAGGTAATTGATAAACGTATCTCATAAATCAATAAAGCAATCAAACCATAAGTATTATTCAGACAAATCCATTAGAGTCTCATGACAACGATTAGTTCATAATCGAACGAATCATCATCATGGGCTCAAAAATTAACATAGTTCTAAGACGAATGTAAATAGATGAATAAGAGTTTAGAGAACGTTAAACTGAATAATAACCACAAAGTATCGCCTGACGAGAGCAATACATAAGCTATAGATAGAAAACAAAAGTAGTCGTCACGCTTCTTGATCTCCGTGCAGTTGTATGTTCCTCCTCCTTGATCTTCCTCTCTCCCTTCTTAATCTCTGATTCTCCCCCCCCCCTCTCTGCCTTCTTCTCTGAATTGGAATAGGGTTGGGATCAGTACGGGTCGACGTCTAGGCCCAACAGAAAGAACTAGTGATAACGGGCTCAAAACAGAAATCAAAATAAGCCTACAGAAAATTATGTAGTCATTATAGCAGATCTTATTGCAGCCGGACTCCATCCAGGATACATTGTCTTAAGAAGACCAACGATTCCAGAGACATGAGGGAAAAACATACATGTTCCAGATTCAGTGTTGAATGGAGTACTACGCTTGTCACTAGGGTCGTCGGATCGACTTGTTGCTTTAGTGTAGGTAGCTATGATGTTCACTCTAGGTGCAGTTGCATCAGGCTTAAGAATCTCTGATGTTATATTACTGGTTCCTCTAGATGAAAACGCTGCCATGAATGGAGTTGGCTTGGCATTCAAGTGTGCCACTAGGGGTGTAATATATCCTAACGGATTCTTGGTCGAATTGATGTAAGAAAAGACTTGAAGCCCATCTCAGAAGCGGATTTGCGTCTCAGGAATAACGTGAGGATCGGAAATAATTTTGTTTCCGCTTGCCTCATCATTACAAAGGATCATTCCAACAGCACCAACTAGAAGTGCTTGCTTCCATTTATCGACTCCCGCGCTTAGACCCCTGAGACAAACCACAATATTTCTCTTGGCTTTGGATGGGTCGAGTTGTTCTGGCAGGCATAACAAAGCTAATTCATCTGATGCATTAGCGGTTTTAGCTTGTGCCCCTGTGATAAGTGGGTAATTCTTGGATTCAGGCAGAGCTGCTGATTAAGCTGCTTAACAAGACTTTCTGCCTGAAAAGTTTTTCCGTTATCGAGTTTTACTGACGCTTAAAACTCTCTGTCGAGAGTGCTCGCGCCAATCGTGAAAATCCAAGGAGCAGCATTAGAAACAGTTGAAGGAGTAGGCCCACTGTTACCAGCTGAGGCAACAATAGTGATACCATTTTTAACTGCGTTGAATGAGCCAATGGCAATAGAGTCTTCAAACTATTCTTGACTCTGCCCACCAAGTGAAACGGAAAGAAAATCCACCCCATCTTCGATAGCCATGTCAAAACCCGACATGATATCAGAATCAAAACAACTACCCGACCAACACACCTTGTAAGCAGCCACTCTAGCTTTTGGGGAACCATTTTTAGCTGTTTCATTCCCTATGCCGAAAACATTGGCACCAGCGACGAAATTCCATCCTGCTTTCTTCTCGTCCAACATGCAATGGTGCTTTGACCCTTAAATCCAACATAAAGTCACCGAGAAGCGGTGAAATGCCATCGACGAGCATCCTACGAGAAATGAATAAAAAACACGTTAAAACCCAACATATACTTGAGAACTGGCAACGATTTTAAAAATAATGGAAGCGTAATAAGTGACATGAAACGCACTTATCACAAAACATGAGTTATTATGTTCATAAATATTCTCACCCAATAATAATGATACTGAAAGATCAGAGTGAGGTATAGAATAAAGATGAAGATGAATCATATTTATGTCGTTGTTAGAAGAGTATAAAACTTTGTTGTAAATTAAGATTTATTGGTTGTAAAGAGAATTTTATGAATGTGCAAACCAATGAAGACGATAATATGTAGCATAAAAATATGCTTCATATGCATCTTGATTAGTGACAATGTCGATTCTATATTTTTAGATATTCTAGTTTTGACTCCACGCCATTGTGGATTATTTGGCACTCGATATTTGAGAAAACAAACTTGCATGTGAAAGGTATTGAATCACGTATTTGTTCACTAAGGCGTAACCTATATCCGCCATCACTGATCATAAAGACTCTTATATCCATGTATATTTATCTAAATTTGTGAATCCTTAAAAATAAATACGATACAAAATAATTGAAAGATATTTTCACCCATACAATCTTAAACAATGATTTTTTATACATGATACATTTTCATATTTTATCTCATAACAAATTGAATTAATATTCTTTGTCAATAATTATGTAGTTTGCCTTCAATTGAAAATGTCATGTATTCTTTTTTATGTTGATTTTTTTATATATTTATATATTTACTTTCAAAAGTTTTTTTAATATATATATACCATTCATTTCACATAAATTAACTAGTTTAAAATGTTTTATGTATTATATTTTGTGTAAATCGACATCAATAGAATACTCCAATTTTTTCCTAAATTTTTAATATATTAATTAGTTTCTATTTACTATAATATTCAGGTATGATAAAGTTATAACATTAAGTTCAAGCATCTATACCGCGCTAACATTATATACATCTGACATAATAACAAAAAATATGATTTACGCCCCAATGGGGTAGCCGAGTTGGTTGAGTATGGCATTCTTGTGACCAAATTTCATGAGTTCGAGTCCCTCTACATACGCTTTCTCGGTTGAACCTGTCACCTTGTGTGGTTTACCTTCTGGCATTGGTTTGCAGGCTATCGCGTCAGACTGAGGGCTTACCCTGTGCGCACTCATTGCACTCTGAGTAGCGGCTGCGGGTTCCATCCGAAAAAAATATGATTTAGCAACTCAACTATAATATTCCTATTAATTTTTATTTACCATAATATTCACATATAATAAATTTTTAGGGGTGATACTGTTGCAGAAAATTTGAGCAACGCTCAGAAGAGACATATAGTCAGCTTGATTACTCAACTAGAAGTGGGTGCCTCTGCACATCAGCATCGAGCTCCCTTCCCAATAATTTGTTTTGAAGATGATGATATGAGAAATATGGCAGGCCCACATGAGGATTCACTGGTAATTGCAACAGGGATAGCCGGTGATCAAGTGCAAAGAGCTCTAAGTGACACAGAAAGTTCCACCAACATATTGATCATGAGCACTTATAAGAAATTATTGATCCTCTTGATATCCGAAAGTCTGATCAAACTATTGTTGGATTCACAGGGGTGACTGTTGAAGTAATTGGAGAATTTAAAAGTATGGTTGAATTAGGTCGGGGACCATTTATAAAAGAAGTTAAAAATTTTGTTTATCATAGTAGATGCTCCTACATCTTAGAATGATATCTTTGGGGGGCGTGGATATAAAAAATGCATGCTTTTATCTTTACAGTTCATCAGTGTTTAAAGTATGTTGTGGGGAACAATGTAAAGACAATTAGGAGGAGTAATAAAAATTGCTAGAGAATGTTACCGAATTATTTTCTCGTCCAAGCAAGTTCGGGGGAATGAATCATAGAAAGCATAACAGCTAGCGGGGACTTCCTCTGAGCCAACTCCTTATGATGACCCAAGAAATTCCCATGGTCTTTTTGTTCCCGATAAAATTATAAAGATCATGTATATCTAGATGGTAAAGTGTTAAAGATTAGAACAAAGTTCTCTAAATTTGAGGTAAATTTTGATTGATTTTTTATCCTCAAAATTAGATATGTTTGCCAGGTGTTCCGAAGGTGTAACTGGTATCCCCCCATAAATTATTTGTCATAATACATAAAATGAGACATTTCTCCCATGAGAAATCTGAGGTAATAGTGGCAGAATAGAGCGTCTTTCCAGAGTAAGGCATATTTGAGAATCACAATATCCTTTATGGGCAAAAAACCCATAATTGGTCAAAAAGAAAAATGGTGAATGGAGAATGTGTGTAGATTTCACAGACTTAAATAAGACTTATCCAAAAGATCATTTACATGTCCCACAGATAGACCATCTGGTAGATTCCACATCAGGAAACTGGTTGCTTTCTTTTATGGATGATTATGCATGATATAATCAAATCCAAAAGGATTCGAGGGATGAAGCAGATACTTCGTTTATTACTGGAAGGGGTTTGCACTGTTATAGAGTAATATCGTTTGGGTTAAAGAATGCATGGGAAACTTATCAGCGTCTGGTGAATAAAACTTAACGAGTCACAAATTGGGCGAAATATTTAAGTATATATCGATGATATGCAGGTAAAACATTCTAAAGATGAGGATTATTTTGAGGATCTAGAGGAAACTTTTATTAACTTAAAAATGGTGAACTTAGAATTAAACCCAGCAAAATGCACATTTGGGGTTCGATCAGGAAAGTTCCTCGGATATATAGTAATTGAAAAAAGGATTGAAACCGACCCAGAATAGTTAAAAATTTTAACATCTACGACTCATCCTAGAAATATAAAAGAAGTTCAAATATTAATAGGCAGGTTGGCAGCGCTGGATATATTTATATTTTGCTCTTCGATAAATGTGATCATTTTTCAATTATTAAGAAATGCAAGTTATTTCAACTGGACAAAATAATTTTTAGAGGCTCTCTATGAGATTAAATAATATCTTTCTTCACCAGAAATCCTCACAAAGACTTTTCTGGGGGAAATATTATTTGTTTATATAGCAGTCTCACATGGTATAAGTGTTGTGTTAGTCTGAGAGGAAGATAATGTTCCAAAACCAGTGTACTACATCATCAAAATTTTATTCGATGCAAAAAAATGGTATTTAAAGTTAGAAAAATTGGCTCTTATATTAGTAATTGCTGCTCGAAAAACGAGGCCATATTTTCAAGCTCCTTCTATCGTGGTACGAACGTCTTTTCCATTAAATAAACTAGGAGATTTTAATTTGAGTTTGAACCTATAAATAAAATCAAAGCACAAGCCTTAACAAATTTCTTAGTATAGTTTCATTATGAGCGGTCGGATATGGACACTAATGAAGATAATTTTGAAGCAAAATGGGTAATCCGAACAGATTGAGGCTCGAACATATGAGGAAGTGGGGATAGGGTATAACTGGTTTCTCCAAAGAGAGTAGAAATGTATCAGGCTATCCATTTTGGCTTAAGAGAAACAAATAGTGAAGAAGAGTACGAGGCAACTCTCGCAGGATTAAGGCTTGCACAAATCTGTGGGGCTAAAAAATTTAAGTTTCTTAGTGATTCACATCTCCTTGTTAATCATGCGTCTGGACAATCCGAAACTCGTAAAGATCATCTAGTAAAATATTTAAATGAGCTAAAAGATTTATCTTTAGTCTTCAAAAAAATCAGTTACGAGCATGTCCAAAAGGAAGAATTCTGTGGCAGATTCCTTAGCAACCGCTTTGTATTCGGAGACGTATCCATCGATTATTACACAGGAAAGCCCATCGATTGTTAAAACTTTAAAGCATTAAATTGGAATGATAGATGAAGACCCTCAAATATATGTTTCTGAAGAGGAAGATTGGAGACTAGACATCATCATGTTTTTGGTAAATGATGAAATACAAGTTGATAAGTCATTGTCTTAAAAAAGTACGTTTCAAATCTCATGGATATATGATCCTTGGAGGCATCTTATACAAAAAATATTTCAATAGACCTTTGCTTCGATGCTTAAGCAAGAATGAATCACAAATGATATTATCAAAATTTCATGATGGAGAAAGGTTTGTGCATTGTGGGTACAAGGCTCTAATAAGAAGAGTGTTTTTGGCTGGATACTACTAGCCTACGATCTCTTCCGATGTGAAAAAGTTGGTTAAAAGATGTGATACCTGTCAAGGGTTCGCTAATATAATTCATAAGCCAGGAGGTCCCCTCAAAAGTATATCAGCCATTAACAGGAACAAAAACCAAAGATGTAATCAGATTTATGACTTAGAATATTTTTTGCCGTTTTGGGGTACCCATGAAAATCACTACAGATAATGAGCCTCAATTTGATAACAAAAAATTGAATAACTTTTTAAATTCTTGAGGGATATATCAGTGTTTTTCAGCTCCTTTTCACCCATAAGAAAATGGGAAAGTAGAAGTTACCAACCAGACAATTCTTGATAGGCTAAAGAAAAACTTGGAAGGGAAGGCAGGAAAGTGGCCTGATTATCTGCAAGAAGTTCTTTAGCATACCGAACAATTTCTCATACAGTAACATCAGAATCCTCATTTGCATTGGTATATGGGATAGATGCAGTTGTACCATCCAAGGGAGTTTTTCCGTCTTATCAAATTATGACATATTCCGAAGAGCTTAATGATGCAAATAGAGAAATGGAGCTAGACTTGATTGAAGAAAAAAGAAGGTGAGCGCAAAAAAATTTAATGCATTATCAAACACTGATGAGAAGTATATTTGCTTCCACGATTAAACGAAGGGAATTTAAAGTGGGCGATCAAGTGTTAAGAATTTTTTTTCTTCATACCAAAGAAAAGAACCTCGAAAAGTTATGTCCCAATTGGGAAGGCCCATATTAGATAACAGAGAAAGTGAAGAATGGAAAATATTGGATTAAAGATAAAGAAGGAAAAAATCTTAAGCACCCTTGGAATATAAAGCATCTTAAATTATATTTAGAGTGAATGTAATATATATATATATATATATATATATATATATATATATATATATATGCGTGTAAAGTATCGGTGGCATACTCTTTCCTATCCTGATAGGCACACGAAGGTTTAACGAGGTGCCTTATTAGCCGATTTATATATATACAAGTTTTTGCCTTAAAACTCTACAATTTTGGACCTAGACGGTCTTCCAACAAAAACTTGGTCTACTACTATAAAATTGTGGACCCACAGAGTCTTTTAACAAAAAGTTGGTCTACAACCATTAAATTTTGGACCCACGACGTCTTCCAACAAAATTTGGTCTTAAACTATTAAATTTTGGACCTACAAGGTTTTCCAACAAAATTTGGTCTGTATTCAAAGCAATGATGAAGTATAGTTAAAAATTAATACTACATAAAATTATGAAAACTTTTATAGTCTTGCCTTGAAAATTATGAAGACTTTTACAAAAATTTCCTTGATGATTTTGAGGACTTTAACAAAACTGTCTCGAAAATTATGAGGACTTTTACAAAAACAAATGCCTCGAAGATTTTGAGGACTTTAACAAAACTGCCTCGAAAATTATGAAGACTTTTACAAAAAAATACCTCTAAGATTTGAAGAAAATTTAAAATTTTCTTACTGAGAAGAATCATTGTCATTAGATTCTGAATCCTCACTATCAGTTAATGATATCTCAGGTGGACAAAATTCGATCGGGTCGTGTTCCCAAAAGCTACCCAAGTTCAGATTTGGGTATCCTTCATATTGTTTTTGAATCACATAGATCTAGCAGTTGCATCCCTTGCATTTAGGTTGTTTACACACTTAGCAGCGTAGGCTTCAACAACATCGTCATTTTCCTTTTTTCCTTAAGCTAAGATAATTTGTTTCTCTTTACGACCCTTTCAAAATCCTTGAAGCACTTGTTGAAAACAACTGTGGCTTGATCATTTCCCTCCTTGTAAGCTGAGATAATCTTGTCCTTAGTGGCATTATACCCTGTGTAATTCTCTCTTTATTGTTGACAATACTTTTTGAGGACCATGACATAATTCTCAGATGCAACCAATTTTTCTAGGAGTGCATCGACTTGTTTTTCCAGGGTTGAGTATTCTTGTTGGAGCTCCTCGATTTTTGATTTGGACGATAAGGCTTCAGATTTGTAATAACTTTTATGATTCTTCAAATGTTACATCTTTTTCCCCATGGTAACTGATGAATGAAGAAACTTGCGAAGCTGAAGAGAAAATTTGTTTTCTCGAGGAATCTCAAATGAGCTTTCTCATGAACCAGCCTCAAAGGGAACTGAAGTGGAAGAGGCATATTTTTTAATGTTATCCTGAGGGCTTTGAATGGTCACATCCATTGGTGGAAGTTGGGAAGAATCAGAATCAATAATTACCTTTTCCGGGGAAGATTTTGTATTCTCAATTTCTCTATGTTTTGGGGAACCAACAGCCTCAAAAGTTTATGAGATTTCCTCCAAAATGCCCTTTAGTTTTCGCTGACACTTCTTCTTAGGAGGAATCTGAGTATGAAGTTTCTTGTTAGTTGGGGCAGAAGGCTTCTTGGACCCTTCAAGTTTATGAGCCTTCAAATATTTTACTATATTTTCTTCCTCATGAGTCAAGGCGTCAGAGGCCTCATCTTTTTCTGAGGAGTTATCTGAATCCTCATCCAACTGACTCTTAGACCTATCTCTTGTTGGAAGAAAAACCGTCACATATTTTACTTCCAACCAATCTAACACATCTTGTTGGGAAAAACGAACCATTAGCTCTTTCAATGATAAATGGATTTAATCTCCACAACCGAATTTTTGCAAGATTTGTTGGGGTAAACAGAGCCGAAATTTGTTAAACCAGATAGTCTTGGCCCTAATTCAGTGAAGATATAATTTGCATGAGGTACGAAGTCAGCATAAGGTTTGGAGATACCAGTCATCGTTATTTATAGTTAAGAAAAATGTATAAGAATTTGAGGAGTGTATAAAAATGAATATAAGATAAATCTGAAGGACAATAAAAGAAGACATACCTTTGTTTTCTAGACAAGTGATAGCTTGGGGGATTGTCAGCAGTAGCCTCAGATCCTGTCTCTTAAATCCATGAGATAAAAAGGAAGTGATACTTCTATTTTTTGTCTCCCTCGAGTCAATCTTTAACTACCTTTTTGTCCCGTCCGAAGGTCAGAGAGTAAAATGGGAAGTAAGGGTTCTTTACTAAACCAGAAAGGCCAACCAATTCTTCTACAGAAAAATCACCCCCGAAATTCTGGAGGCCATGATACAGGCCATAAGAGTGAACCACGTGTTAGGTCCAGCCTAAGTGGGACAAAGATCGACCATCAAAAAATAATCCACGAAAAAAGGGTCCAAAGGATAACATAACCACCAATTCATCAGCTTTGTGTACACAATCAACTCATTGTCTCTGACTGCTAGTAGGGTCTCTCTAGCTGTTGGGAAACAAATGGAAACTGAAGAAGAAATTCCCCGTCAAACTCTTAGTTTAACCTCTTTGAATGTGTCATAGTATTTATACTGCACTTTATGCAAAGCCAACAGGTTTTTGTTATCAATGACTTTAAGTTTATTCCCCACTAAAGCATCGATCTCCGGGGGAAGCAGAACATCTTCTTTTGACGTATATTTTTTCTTTGGAGGGGAATTCGTTTCTTCAATTGGAGAGGCATCAGCGTCAATCTCTATATCAGGAAGGCTTGCAGCAGTAATCTTCTCTTCAATATCTTGAAAAGTGGTAGTAGTTGGATTCTCCGCGGAAAACTAGACTAGATTTCCATCGAAAGTTGTCACTTCTTTTCCCTCAGTATTAGGATGAACAAGGGAAACATTGGATTTAATTTCTGGAATTGATTCAAGTGATTGCTTTGTCGTCCGAGCGAAAGTAGTTCTTTTCAATTTCCATGGGGGATATCTCTGGTGTTGGCCTTGGAGTTCCTTGTGAAGTAGCAGATGATGTATAAGCAATTTTTGAATGGGACCCCTTAGAACATTTGGAGTGCTTATGTGTGTTTTCTTTGTGATGTACTTTCTTTTTCGAAGAGGATCCTTTTGAATGTTTATCTTTCCCCATGTTTATAAAGTCACTCTTGTAAATTACTAAGCAAGAGGGACTGGAGTGGCTGAGAGCAGATATTCGAAAGGATAATTATTGTTGAATTCTCTGTGGGTGGCCAGGTACCGTAATATGAAATAACCAGGGGCTGGGGCTATGGTTCGACGTATAAACCGGAAGCTCTCATTTCTTCGAATTTTTGACTAATTTTTAACCACTATGGTATGCAAAAATTCTTTGGCATAAACTATTTCTCTCTCTAGAATATATGTCGTCAAATTTTTTTCTCTCAAAAAATGTTAAGAATATATGTGAAGAGAAAGGGATATTTATAAGAGACGAGTGGGCTTTGAAGGTTAACGAGGCCCAAAATGGTTAGGGGTTGTTTTCCTAGGAGAAAATTTTCCAAACTAGGGGCAACAAGTGCTAGAGATGTGTCATGCCACCCCTAGTCTAGCTCGTGTCAAAAGGAAAAACATGCAAGGGGTATCCCAGTCAACATTTGGTAGGGGGAAAGCATTTTCATTGCTGGTGTTAGAAGAAGTCATGACGTTACAAGCATGAAAAATTTGAGAAAACGTTTGGTATGAATATCAAAAGAATAAACAAAATTCGAAGGCCTTTACCATGAACAAACAAATTAAAGCCCAAAGAAAATTCGAGTGGAGTGTTTCGGATACAAATTTAAGAAAAAAATCTAATTTTTCGAAAATTTGAAGAAGATTCATGTACTTAAAACTTCAAGGAATATTTTTTGAGCCAAAAAGTTGCATAAGCTTTCTAGTTGTGAAATGGTCAACAAAATTCGACGAGGATCGCGTGGTGAAATTCGTCGAGGATCAACAAGTGAAACCGACGAGAAGTTATTCGAGGAAGTGTTTCCCACTTGACAAGTTAACAGTTAAAGCACTATATAATTCGATGAAGACGAAAATGATCATACAACAGTCCTTGTTCAAACATTTTCAGAAGGACTGGGGGGCTACTAATGAGGGAATAATAAATCAACAAGAAGATATTAGAAATTTAGCGGTCTAATTTGTTAATAAAGAAAGTCTATTTGGAGAAATTGATAATTATGTAATGTGAAATGACTAATTTACAACAAACAATAAACTTTTGGACATGACCATAATTAGTGAATTGTTAGACACATGGGGCCTAATAAATGTACTATAAAAGCACCAAACCCCTTTTTGGGGAAATGGTGATTGATTAATGATTATATAATTATTGCTTTCTACTTTCTCTCTCTAAAAAGTTGGCTCTCTCTCTCTAAAATATTTACTAAGTAATTTGAATCACGATTTAAGTCATCTAAACATTGTTTTACTCTAAAACCTCTTCCAGAGATTTTGGGAACTATCTAGTCTAATAAAAAACAACAAATTATGGTCATTTTGCTTGATTCCAACTACATAGCTGGCAAAATGACCACCAAAATTTTGTATTCTTAACTAATAATATTTCAAAAAAATGGTTTATAAAAGTTTATGTATGGAATTGGAACAAACACACAAAAAATAATGACATTTATATAAGATAAAAATACCAAAACTAATGCCTATTGGTATATAAAAAATGTACCCAAATATTAGAGATTATAATAATATTCTGCGTATATATGATATCCCAAATTAGCGGAGATGTCATCCTAAATTAGTATAGATACTTCATGTATAAATTCAGAATTATGAACTTATGATTGTTTACTAGAGCTCTGTATATATACTTGTGATACTTATGGAATCAATATAAATTAAAATTTATTCTTTCTCCAATTTCATCTTGGTAACATAGTAGTGATCTTTTCACAATGCTCGTATCCTTTATATTATTGGAGGTTTCAAGAAGGTGGCGTTTTCTTCATATAATATTATTTATGGCGATGTCAATGTATCTTAAAATTTGAGTTCAATTTTACTTACAAATTCAACTACCTTATGTGGTCAATGGAGATTATCATTTATCTTGGTGGTAGGTTAAAGTTGGGATTCATTTTGTGTACTACCAAATATCATGAACCTTATTTCGTGAAGTATGAGATGTGACTGTCAAAATACCAACAAATTATGTTATGGATTATTAACTTGATGAAGCATGATCTTGTTGAGATTTTTAAATATTTAGAGTCTTATATGGACCTATGGAATGTTATCCATGAAATGTATGGAATCCAAAATAATTATGGCATGATTCTGTAAATTCAAAAGGAAATCTCAAGCTTTTATTTATATAGGAAGTTATTCAAAAGTTTCCTCAAAAATTTGAAGAGTTTGTGGAGGGAGTTGGAGATTTATATAGCTCGTATTATTGATGTGGCTATTGTACGAGAATGAACATAAAATATAATATTTTTTTAGTTTTGGCTAGTCTTAATACTAATTTTAAATATCTAAAGAGTCATATTCAAAATATTGACTTACAATCCTTCAAAGATGTTTACGAAAATACACCAAAAACTCATGCCATGTAGTGTTAATCTCAATCCTCATTATGTTCAAATATATATTATTTACTCACTCTCTGCATAAAAAACTTACAAATGAAAAAACATTGACTTTACACGTTAACATTGCCATGATATTGTACAGTTTGTTGATCGTTACTGAAATTCTTCACCCATAATTGAAACCCAAATTTTCCAAAGATCAAAAGGTCAAAGAAAACCAAAATTGAATATTTAATCATAAGACTCATTTGGTTACACACTCCATTAAATTTTTCTTCCAATCCTACATATTTAGTTAGCTATTTAGCAATTTATTTACAAGACATGCATGTTTAGAGGGTTTTCTATGAAGAAGTTATTGATAATGAAAAAATCAACTAATCACACTTCTCATTCGTTTTGTTGATGCAAATTCTAACCTAGCCATGGTAGTCATATTATTTTTACCACATTAAAGATTGATAGTTTACATGATATATGGGTTAAATATGGTGCCATGAATTTTATGTCAAATAAATTAAGTCATTTTTACGATGTTCATTCCTTTTATACCTTTTCATTTGTGTATGTAGCAAATGAGAAAGTTGTTATTGTAAAGGATAAGGATAAAATTAAGGTTGTTTCAGATACTATAGAGTCTGATATTATTTATGTTTCTTACTTTCCATTTGAGTTACTTTATGTTTGCAAACTAACATCATCTGTCAATTGTGAAGTTATATTTACTTCTTACAAAATTATCTTTTATGACCTCTTTACCAAGGTGATGTTTGGTGAAGGATTTCATCTATATGGACTATACTATTATCCCTTAGTTCTTCGGTTACCAATAGATTTCATAATGTTACTTCTCCAATCATTGAGCACCTTTTATGACATCGTCATCTCATAAATCCTTTGAATTATGTTCTTAGAAAAGAAACCAGGTTCCACCAAAAAGAAATCTTAATTGTGATATCTATAATTTTTAAAGTATTTTAGGTTTCTATTTAATTCATCTTTGTTTTGTATTTCTCAACAATTTGAAATTGTACATTCAAATTTTTGGAGATTTTTTTTTCATATTCTCTAAATGAATTTAAATATTTTGTAACATTTATTGATTATTATATAGAGTTGCTTATGTGTACTTATTGAAATAAAAAAAGTAAAGTATTTGATTTCTATGAAGATTTTGATATGATGGTTACTATCTAATTTTGAGCTCATATTAGAATTCTTCGATCTA